>JARHVA010005071.1:487500-810000 GCA_037957365.1 Torreya grandis | reverse complement strand
TTCCTGATCACTTGATTTCATCTCCTCTTCAACATTGTATTCCTCATCATGTTCTACCTCAAATAGAAACTACATGAATTCCTCCCAAGTCATATTTATTTTTTATTTGTTTAGGTTGCCTTGAATAATGAGTAGTCTCAATAAATGGTGGGACAAAGTTTTAGGGTTTCTTTTCTAATATTTCCTTCCATTTTCCTTAGTAGATTTAATAGGAAATTTGGCACATTAATTATAATTTTATGCCTTAGGTGACTAAGAAAATTAAAATGTATGCTATATAACATAAAATATATCCCTTCATAGGTGAAATAATTTATAATGAGCATATAATATCTTTCCCATACTTGTGGTAGAGATAAAATTTTGGTACCTAGTCTTGAAAAGCTTAATTGCTCATGAATTTCACTAAAGGTTTCCCTTTTTGAAATTGTATCAAAATTTTCTTCCCATAGATCTCCTAATATAGGTAGGTTAGTAATTTGGCCTAGAGATATTTTGGTTACATTTATTTTCAACCCTCTTATAGAGGCTTTTTCATTTTCAAATGAATTGGAGAATTTCTCTGCTATTGCTTGGTCAAATTCCCTAAATTTTTCAAAATAGTCTAACTACCCTATTTTTTGAAGAGGATGGTGATATATTTATACTCAAATAGTGGTGTCAATTCTGTAGGCTCCCTTATAATACAATATCCTCCCATGGTGGTTTAGCTTGGTTGGAAAAATGATCAACAACGTTTTGTTGATTTATTGGGATATGAATGTTTTTGGCTCTATTTAATTATTAATATTTATTTTTACTTTTTGAGTACATAAATGTTTATCATGAAAATTATTGAGGCATTCAAATAACATGTAATTTGTGTTAAAGCTCCCCTAACTATCATGTCACTTAGCATCGATTGAATAAAAATTCAAAGGTACGCATGGAATGTAGGGAATAAGTTGATGGGGACATGGAATTGGTAACAGGATGGGGAAAAAGGATTTATGTGATAATTGTATTTAAATTTCAATGGGATATTCTTATAGAAAATATTTTAAAGATATTTACAATGATTATCACATTAACTATTGTTAACAAGAATTAATAAATAATTTGATTAGAAAAGAAAGTGAATAATTACCTTCATTATATGGGTTACCTCATCGTACAGATGTGTGTGAATGTCAAGATAATGAAGTGAAGTGAAATGATGTGATGTAATATGTTGATATTATGATGGAGGCATGTGAATATGACATGGATCGTATTATAAGTGTCATCAATAGAGTTGGATGAATTGGATGTTCATAGATGTTATTGGAGTGGACTGTGGTGACCTTTAGCATTAGATGTGGATGAAGATAATTGGAACAAATGCAAGATTAAATGTAAAGTGATTTGGTGTGGAAGAAATGGAAGAAAACCAAATTATTTATTCCCTCACTTTCCTCAAGATAAAGAAATTAATTTTCATCATCTTGTATAAAGTGATCTCCATTTGATAATAAATTATTCTTTTAGCACAAAGATGAAATTTGTGCTCAAATTAGAATGAATAGATGGACAATGTAAAATTTCATCTAGTTTCCTTAGAAAACATCCTTCCAAAGTTACCTAACACCACCTTTATCAACCTATAAATTAACATTTAGTAAGGGAAGACACATTATGTAGCTCAAATATGTAATGTATATGATAGAAGGTGAATCTTATATCACAAAATATGGATCCTATAACACAAATTGTTGCATCTTGTAGCATAAAATATGGATTATATAGCATAAAACATTCATCCTATAACATATAATATGGATCCTATAGCATATAATATGGATATTGTAGCATAGAAATTGTATCCTATAGAAAATAAAAAATCTACCTAGGAAGGTTAAAAATATGTGGTTGAATTTACAATAAATAAGGATGATGCAAAATGAGATCAAAGGTACATGTTTATTTATTGGATTTTTTTTAAATTTTTCCCCTAGATGTTTAACAATATGATTTTACATTAAAGTCTATATTTTATATAGATATTAATTAGTGAGAGACCATTTTTCTAATCAACATAGGTGTTAACAATACCTGAATGTTTTCATTTCTAATGTTTTATGACTTTACCTAATAAACTGGACAACTGATTAACTTGAGTTTTAATTTAGCTAATAGGTAGCCAAAATCCAAGACTGGGATGACTAATACAAAGTGTTTATTATTTTAAAATGGATAACATGAGTACATTTTTATACCCCGATGATGTATACATAATATCTATAACATGTCAAGATAAAAATGTGGTTTTTTCATTCATAAGCTGCTAAGTGAAGCTCTCCTTAGAAAGGGGATTCTTGTATAGCTTGATCTTAGGTCCATTGACTAGTAATAAAACTCACACAAGATCAATGTTATATAATTTGATATATCCATTCTCAAAGACTTCCTCTATTTCATAGGACTAAAGCCATCTAGTTCTTAACTTGCCCTTATGGTATTTGTATTTAGAATAAAAAAGTATGGCCTAATCTCCTTGTTGAAACTCTCTTATTTTATATACCTATCATGCCATTGTATCCTTTACTATTACAAAACTTTAGTATGATGTAGTGATTATTTTCATATTTCATCCAAGGTATTCATCTACAGGACTCTATCCTTCTATGATTGTGACAAATCTATGCCAAGTTTTAATTTTGTCCTTAATGTCTTGTGTTCAAATTCAATGGGAATCATAAGACTCTTTCCACAGACCAATTCATAAGGAGTGAGGCCATTTTTGGTCTTAAATGTGATTCAGTATGGCCAAAATACTTCATGAAGATGAGATTCATAATATTTACAATGCATATTGACTATTTTGGTGAGGATATTATCTATCTATTTGTCATATCCATATGTCCATTAGATTGATCATGGTAGGGTATGGATTTATTGTGCCTAATTTAATATTCATTAAAAATAGTAGTATTGTCACTTGGATTTTCACCCTTTGAGGAGATGTCTCAGCTCTCCCCATCCAAGTGCACAATTGAAACACCTCTAAGCTTTTGGATAGCCTAAGGATGAGGTGAATATCTAGAGAGGGGTATCTCCCTTGATATACCACTTTTATACCAATACTACTCCTAAACTTGGGGAGGGGGAGGGAAAGATAAAATTGAAAGCAAACTATTATAAGGGAGGTGATACACCAAATAATTTGATGTCTTCCAACCAGTTACATGTTACACATGAAACCAAGAAACTAACCAAACATACACTTCTCCAATATGCATCTTCTCACATCAATATTACATTATGAGGTTATAAATGAATGATTATTTTAGGATGAATAGAAAATAGGCCTTTAATGACACTAGTTAATAGAATAACTCACTCAACCCTGACACTTCCTAAAACACATCACATGCCCTATAAGAATAAGCTTTCCAATTACAAATAGGGTGAAATAATGAGATAACATGCTAAGGAATCCATAGTCTTCACTGAGAACGATCCATAATCTAATTAAAAAAAACTATAAAAATAATTAAGACGTAAAAATTAGTACTAATATTGATAAAATGGTATTTAAATAAGCATGAATTCACTATACTCAAGTGGAGCATAAGTTACAATAGACAAAATGGCTAATTCTTATAGAACTAGAGAGAGAAAGGAGAAAAGAGAAGTCCAAGGGTAAAAAGAAAAAAATTATATAAAATATAATAAATTAATTATGCATTAAAATATGATGTGAGACTTACCCTATAAGGTAAAAAGGAACAAGTGGCTCTCCAAGTCATGAAACTCTTGTAAAGTGGCATGAAAGTTATCATTCTAGCTCAAAAAACTACCTTCATGATTTGGAGAAATTAGAACATCCAAAAAATGATTAGGGATATGTATTATTATTGAAATGAGGGGGAATTATTTCAAAAATTCCTTTCCATACATTGGTTTTAGGCTTGGTCATCTGGAATCAACCCCAAATGAGCTATCATCATCTACAATCTAAGAAACTCCTCTTTCATGCACCTTGCACACTTGGAATAAAAAATGGCATCATTTATCCATGAAAATGTGTGGGAGGGAATTTATTAAAAGTTTTAATACCTTACATGTCCTTAGAGGCATCAAACACACCATAAAATGGCTCAATTTGAAGTTTTCACCCTTCTCACCATTGTGTTCACTATGCTAGTTTTGACTGGCTGAGATGAGAGATATTTTTTGAACAATTAAAAGTTTTTTCAAAGAATAATATGTCCATATTGAGTTATTAAAAGTCCTAATATTCCTTCCAAACTTTATTTAATCTTCAAACTCCTTCTATAACCTATAAAACACATAAAATAGTTAAAATACCTAGTTTTACCCTATCCGTACAAGTCCATACAACTCCAAAGGGTGGGGATGATCCTAAGAGAGTAATATGAAATTCAAAATCATCATCCGAGTCAAACTACTCCATTAAGGTAGCTTTTTAGATTCATCTTCCAAATTAGTTCTCTAGCAAGGGTTTGTAAGGGTTTTGAGAAGTTTTAACTCTTAAGATTTGTTCATAAAGATTTGAAATTAAAAATGGAAATATATTAAAAAAAAAATTGATCTTTAGGACCCCTGATAACACCTCTAAAATTCTTTTTCATCCATGTAGAGAATCAAGTGAGATATGAGCACTCAAAGTGCTTATTCAAGCTTGTTTCTTTCATTTACACAGGATCAAGGTTATCTTGAGCCTAAAATTAGATTTACCTAAAACATTTATCCCTTAAAAAAAATTTATCACCTATATTAAGACCATATGAACAGTCCTAAATGCATTGGAATTATCTACCAAAGTTAGAAAGTAAGTTGGCCCCTCATTTGGATTCTAGGCCTAAACATGCCTAATAGGCCTGACTGCAAGTTTAAGAGTCTAGGTCATCTTGTTTGGATTCCTCCCTTTGATATTGGTTTCCATGTTTATAATAGGTGTTTTACATCTTATAAAACCTTTTTTAAAGGTTAAATTATTCCCCAACTCCCCTGATCATCCTCTTTCTTGAAAACTAATAGTTTGCATTCAAGGGGAAGTGCCCTTTGTCTGAGATAAAATAGAGGGCACTTACCCTATTTTTATAAAAAAATGTTTGATGGATTTCCAAAAACCATAAGGATTATCTATACAAAATATTGGCCTTTTATCATCCCATTCTACCTCCCAAAGCTTTGAAAACCAAGATAGACCATGCAAAAGATGGACTATGTGCAGGGCTTTCCCAAGTGGACTATATATTGCATGGTTTGAAATATTTATTTTACATGATTTTAATTTGTGAAAGTACATTTAATGTATAAAAATGATTTTTGAGATGTTATAAACCTATTCATCACTCTACCCTACTACACACCCTTCACACTCTTCTCTTAGTCCAAACTGTGTTTCAACTCTTGACTATGTTTCAAGTCATGAAAGCACACCTATAGGTATTAATGCCTCTTTTATATTGATATAAATTTATATATATATATATATATATATATATATATATATATATATATATATATATATATATATATATATATATATATATATATATATAATTTTTGGGTCTATTATAATCATTTAATTCTTTTTTGGAATCAATTTGTATCATTTCTATGCATTGTCAACCTTCAAACCTCACTCCTTAGCTCACTATTTGCTATGTTCAAACATAGTCAACTATGTTGAGAGATGTAAAAACATATAGGTGAATATTTATAATTTACAAGGTTACTCACCAGTATTTAACCCCATTAACCATCTCAAGTTTTTTAAGCCTTCATATGTTTTCCTAAGCACATTCTTATCTTCACCTTGTCATGACTGTATACCCAGTTGTAGGTGCATACAGGGCTCTACGAGGTATGTCTAGGATTTTTCATACATTTAAAGGTTTATGAAGATAATCATGGAATTGAATAAGGTTTTTTTGGGTTTATTTTATCATTAAAACTTATTTTTAATCCTTCATATGAATTTTGAGCTCATAAACTCAGTCCTTCCATGTTTTGACTGTGAAACCCTACCTTAATGACTCCTGTAGGCATGCATTTACTTGTTTGGGCTTTGGTCATGATATAGGAATACATTAATTGAATACTTGAGGTCATAAATAATTTTTTAAATATTTTTATTTATATTATACTCCATAAACACCATCTAGACACCCTGCTCTTTGATTATTATTTCCATACTTAGCTGTAGTTACTCATTTTCCATTAGGGAGACAATAGTAGGTGCCCATGGAATTTTGATCAATGTAACCATGTAAAAATTAGAATGTCTTTTATTTTTTACCTAAGATGTCAAAATATCATTCAAACCTCAAACTTCTAGATAAGAATGCAGGCTTTTTGTGTTTTTAAGGGCATCTTTGAGGCTCTAAACTTCTATCTTCCACTTACTTCTTGAATCCCATATTTCAAATTTATTTTGTCCATACTAGAGGATATAAGTTTCACCTATTTATATGTTTAAAATTTCATTATAACCATGCTATAAGAGATCCACAAAACTCCCTTGGACCTTTATTTTTCCATTTTAGGCAACACTTCTCTAAACTCAGTCTTTGCTTCTTTCAAGGTAGATTTCATCTACTTTTTCCCCATTTACACCTCAAAAAAGTATGAAATGGTAAAAACTTATTTTAGAAACCAAAATAGGTTCTTATCACATCTCAACCTTCTGTACAAGTGCTTTCATGATTCTTGAGGTACCAATTATAGGTGGACATTAGCATACTCAAACAACAAAGTAAAAATGGGTGATATACAAGATACCCATGCTTATGAACCTTATAGGGTATCATAAAGTATTAAAATACACCTTTATAAATATTAATATATTTAAACCCATATCAAACTTCCCATCACTCAGCATGACATCATCATAGGGCTCCTATAGGTGTGTATTTACTGTATGGAGATAGTAGACATGGAATGGAGCAACAAGAGTGTATGAATGGTCTCAATAAGAACTCAAACTTAATATCAATCCTTATAATGTGTGATTATCATTAAATATAATCTAAAACAATATTCATAACATTCATTACAATGTGAAAACAACTTATAGACATATGGAATAGAGCAAGAAGGGTGTCTAATGATTGGTTTAGTATGAGGAATGAGCTTGTAACCAGTCTTATATCTTTTTTAATGAAAAAAAAAACTCTATAAAAATCCTAATTATTTTAATAAACTAATATACACTGATTAAAACTCCATGAACAAGCTAAAACCGGCTCTATACATGTGTGCTTCAACATGACATTAAGCAAATAGTTGATTGAGAGGAATGACAAGACTAAATTTGTCCAAAGCATGATATTATGAAACCAAACATGGGAAGAGTTTATAATATGACCTTTAGACCTATGGAAAATCATTTTCCATTAACATGAAACCTTTGTATAAGACTAACATTTTGGAACAAGGTAAATTTAACTAAAACTTCACAATGGTGACACCTTCTTGTAGCATGAGACAATTTTCCTATCAAAACACCATGAAACATGAAAATAAGGATGAATATCATTTCAAAAGGTATCCAAAATCCATTGATGTCAACATCACCAACTAGTTTATATGTAATTTCCCAAAATGGAGCAAAACCTATAGGGTACATGAAACAACAAATAGAAAAGTACAATTAACTTCATGTGGATGGTTAATAAATGACAGGATACCATTATTTAAAATATTGTTATTTAAATTAATATTTTTTAATGTAATATCACTTCCCAAAAGCATTTGACCTTAAATCTCTTCAATTGTTTGTACCAAGTGTAAACCTAAAGACTAGTTCTATGTGTCTAGAAGGATGAAAAAGGAGTAGAAAGGTTTTAAATTAAAAATGTCACTTTTAGAGAATTTAAAGCATGTAAATGAACCTTAGGAATATTAAAATATTTTACATGACATTATCCCATGTGGCACACTTCTCCATGGGCCATACAAGTACTAAACTCCCCTTTTTTCTCAAGAAAACTAACCTTTCTTTTGAAAAATCTACCACATTTCAATTATGACAGTTGATTAAGACCTCTTAGGGTACATGGGATGTGATATCACATTTTTTAAGCCTAAAATTTCATAAGGAGTTCATACAACCTATTAAATGTTCTATTTAGGACCTCAAAATGATAAATGGACTAAAGGACTAATTGATCAAGGTTATTATAACATGAAATCAAACTAAATGACCTATGATAAAACTTATGACTAAATTTTATACCCCATAAAACATCTAACTACCAAGTTTTTACCTATAGGGGCCCCAATTTGACTTGTAAGGTTAAATTTGGTTAATAGATTGGTGACTCATAAGGGTAGTATACTTGTTATACTAACGACACTAGTAGCCTTATTAGTCCATTAGGTTTAGGGAGTAATTTTAAGTATAAGATAAAATAATAGGACTTTGACCATATAATTTCATCAATACAAGACCACTTGACTACCTCAACCACATAAAACAAAGGACACACACAGAACCCAATAAGCAAACTAATAAGACACACACACACATTTGCTCAAATCACTTAGGGAAATCAAAGAAAAAACTACTATGAAAAACTCTCAACTATAATACCTCCTTTCTAGGATCAAAATGAAAGTTTATTGAATCTCCTTCTTCATGAGATGAATCATAGTGCCAAGCATGTTTCTCTTTGGATTGGATGTTTTATAGGTTAGACCTATTCCTTGGCACTTCATTTGGTTTGATCTCAAGTAGATCATCCTTACATAGATATCCAATGTAAAATAATTCCTATTGAATTTGGGCACATATCTCATACTATTTCCCACTCTTCATTTCATGATAACTTGTATCTTCTTGATAGGCATGGCTTCAAGAGGAGGGATTTCTTGTTCTTTAGAAGATTGAGGCCAATGGGAGTTTGTTCCAACCTTCAAGAGCTGATGTGTTCCTCCAAAATAGTTGAGAGTATGATATCCCATATTTATTATTTCAAACATTTCATCATAAATGCATATGCCTCTTGAAAGAATAGATTTGAAAAGTTTCCTTTTCTTTGCATACTCACTTGAGTGTCAAGGTTGTCTTATCCATGATTTAGTAGATCATATCCTCTTTGAATAGGAATATAACCTGATCCAATGAGTGAAAAAAAGTCATCCAAAGGCTGACTAATAACGTTTCCTTTCCCATCCATGACATATTGCATAGTGATGGAAGAGCCAATGATAGTTTCCTCTTCTTTGGTAAAAGGAAAACATTCTTCTTCATAAATCCAATCAGAAGTTTTTGCCCAATAAATCACCTCTTCTTCATCATTTAATACCTCTTGAGGTATCTTAAGTTTCATCTAAACATATATAATAATATTTTGGTTCTAAATGGATGCATGATCTTCAATCTCCTTCTTTGTGATTTGATGACTAGGCATCTTGCAGTCATGTGACTTAGTCTAATGAGGTTGCCAAGGAGCTAGGCTTTATTAAAGAAATAATTCTAAGTTTTTATCAACATACTAATCCTATTTAGGTTCCCATACAATAGTTCCATCAAGGAAAAGGGTGATGGGGTGAGGAAAAGATGAACTAGTTGGTGCAGGTGGAACATAGACCTCAAAATCAGATTGAGAGTGAAAAGTAGGGATTTCTTTTGGAAGCTCTTGAGGAAGGGGAGGTAAACCTTGGTTTTATTCCTTAAATTTTATAATCTCTTCATTCACATCTAATTTATCTTGACCACTCTATTTATGGAGGTTATATGGGGTATGTTTAGCATAGAATCTTCTTTTGGGTCTATAGATTCCATCACACTTTGACTCAATAATTTTATCCTTGAATCTAACTATCCAATTTGATTGGTTAGGTTCTATTTGAAAATTATTTATTCAAGTTCCTAGGAATATTCATGAAGATGAGGATCACAAGAGGGATGACATGGAACAAAAGAGGTATCTTAAGGAAGGGTGGGAGGGACTTACATAGGATCAAGCTCCTTATCAACTTCACACTCTTTATCAAGACTTCTCTCCTCTTTCTTTCCCCATTATTACACTATATTATTACATATTAGGATTTTAGTATTATAATTATTTTATTGAGGTGATTATGTAATTTAAGGAGTGGGTGAATTATTCAAGAAACTTGGAATCTCATTAGGCTTGGATTCTCCACCTTGTCTCCAACTTGGAATATCATATCTAGAGGTCACTTCTTGAGATGGGGATGTAATGGGAGAGGGAAATGAGGTCTTATATTCCACTTACCTTTCTAATTACATGGACTAATACATATTAATATTAACCGACTCAATATCCATATCAATATTTGATTCAAAACTAAGGTTTCTCTTTTCAACTCTCTTTCAGCTGATTAGGAAAAGGATGACTTTGACAAGCTTGAGTGGGCTCATGAGTAGGAGTTAAGTAGGACTGATAGCACTCTTGGTGAAGTGGATATGAAAGTCTTATAGGTTTGGTGAGGCTTCCTTTCATGAATTCTTATCATATTCTCCAATAAAGAAACTAGGTCACTCACATCCAGCATCTCACTTGTGAGCCTTTGCTAATTTTCTCTCTCAATAGGTGCCCACTCTCTTTTAACCAACTATAATCATCTCTCACCTTATGAATGAAATATATAGTAATATATAGACCATATCCCCTATGTGTTTTAATATCCAATGTGTACATATCATATCCCAAACATGTTTACTTGAAGGCGGAAATGGATTGACTTGAGAAGTGCCTAGGTTGACTAGGAGAAGCAATACATTAAGGAGGTTGGATATAGGACTGATGAGGGTCATGTTTGAGTTGATATGGATCATAATAAGACTAGTAAGGATCATACCAAGGCTGATATGGAGTGCTATAAGTTGGATATACCTCACCATCTTTTGTAAAATAGTACTCAACACCAAAATTAGCCATGAAACCTCATTGAAAGCAAGAAAACAAATAAAAATGTTACCAACAATATTCAAAGGAAAACTTGGGCTGCTTGACCAGATGATATAAATTTATAGTCACTATTGATGCTTATATATATTCCTCCAAAGGATGATTATTGAATGATAACACCAAAAATATTTCAACTCCTTAGATTAAGAGTCCCACCAAGTGTGCCAAAACCTATTGTCAATAGGATTTTCACCCTTTGAGGAGATGTCTCAATTATCCTCTTCCAAGCATCACAATTGAAATACCTCTAGGCTTGTGGGTAGTCTAAGGATGAGGCGAATCTCTAGATAGGGATATCTCCCTTGATGTACCACTTGTATACCACTACTATACGTAAAATTTGGGTAGAAGGGAAAGAGAAAATTGAATTCAAACTAATCTATAGGAGGTGATACACCAAATAAGTTGATGAATTTAAACTAGTTGCATGCTACACATGAATTTAAGAAACTAATAAAAAATAAAATTCTCCAATCTGCATATTATCACATCAATATTACATTATGAGGTTATGGATAAATGCTTAGGCTAGGAGGACTATACAAGAGTCCTTGAATAACACTTGTGAATAGAATAACTAACTCATCCTTGACACTTCATAAAAAACTTCACATGCCTTACAAGAAGAAGCTTTCCAACTACAAATAAGGTGAAATAATGAGACAACATGCTAAAAAATCTAAAGTCTTCACTAATAAAAACCCAAAATCTAATTAAAACACACTATAAAAGTCATTAAGAGTTAAAAATTAGTAGTCTTAATGATTAAATGGTATGAAAATGAATAGGGTTTCACCATACTCAGGTGGAGCATACGTCATAATGGCCAAAATGGATAGTTCTTATAGAACTAGAGAGAGAGGAAAAGAGAAAAAGTCCAAGGTTAACAAGGACACTTGTAAAGCTGATAGAATTAATTAATTGTGTATGAGAAGAGGATGTGATATGTGTCAAGAACCTAGAACAATAAACATGCTCTGATACCAACTTGTCAGGATATTACTCCACCAATAGAGCACATATGATTACTTCTTATATTAGCAACTAAACTCAGAATTTAACCAGAATCAATAAGTAACTAGAAATATGAAACAACACAGGAATATGAGAGACAATACACAATTGTATTACTAATCACTCAGAAGAATATACAATAAAGAAGATGCCACTTCTTCTTCCACCTCAAAGGTTTGCCACACCTCAAGACCTTCTTCCCTCTCTCTCTCAGTCCCAACAATCAACTCTAATACAGAATTGATGTTCACCTCTCCAACCAGTCAGTAACACGCTGCCAGTACACCAAGTACACAACCATACTCCAAGTAGATCTCCTGCTCTCTGTTGCTACCTGCAAATCAGTAGACCTTACTCGCCATTGTAGATCTCCAAAAGAAGCCATGCACACCTGCTGACCAAGATCATACAAATACGAAGAACCCTTTTGATTCTCCAAACTAGCACCCACACTTGGTACTATGGCACTAGGAGGAACACACCATTGCTCTCCTCTCTCTGAAGGAGCTTATTTGCTCTCTTACTCTCTAGCTACAAGTTTACAATACAGCCCATGAGTCCATATATAGATCTCATGCTTACAATAATTAGAATATCTTAATTACAATAATTAGATGCGCAACTCAAGACTATGACTAGCCTTTAACATGCAAACTAACAATCCAAAAATAGACTCTCGATAATCAACGTGCAAACTGCATGTTCACGTACAGGCTGTCGACGTCGGCTCCTCCATGACCGATGTCGGCTGACAAATGATCGACATCAGTTGCTACTTCACTACTATTTGACCAACGTCGGTTGCCCTACAATACATTCTAAAACCTTCGCAAGCTCCGTGACTTCTCCTATTTGCATCCTAGTGAAGCTTTTAGCTCCACAACCTAACAATCTCCCACTTGGAGATAAACAGTTGCACCTGTACCTGTACATCGTCTAAATTATTCCCTGGCTTGTATCCCTCTTCAAGATCAATCCTGAAGACCAACCACCACACAACCTGTGATGCTACACCTATCATTCAAGTAACCTGCCACATCCGAACCTACATATCCATGTAGTGAAGACCTTCACCCTACATAATAAGAATCCCTACTGTTGATCCCTCTCAAATACCTGAGAATCCACTAAACTGCCCTCCAGTACTCCTTCCCCGAATTGGCTCCATACTTTTTGACAACTCCCAATGCTTAGGAAAACTCAAGTCTACACTAGACCTCATGTGATTTCGAACCCTATTCTAAGCTAAGCTTGAACTATCTAGCCCTTGGTGTGCTTTCTGATTTTGCATCCTGTATCATGAACCCCACCAACACTGTCTTCACACCAGCTCCCACTGGAGATAAAATCTCCATGTCTCTTATGCCAAAGAATTTTCCTGCTCCAAATTCTTCATGACACACCTCTGAACTAACCTTACCCTTAGCTCAGCAAATCCTTGTATGTACAAACCTGCTAGCAAATCACCCACATACAGTAACAAGATAATGTTGCGACCATCATCCACCTGGTAAGATAAACACAATAGTTACATTAACATTGACTATAGTCATGCTTAGTCGTCCACATGTCAAACCTATACCACTGTCCTACAGCTTCCTCAAGACCATATACCTTGGCCTTCCGTCTCACGTGTCCATCCACTCTCTTCTTTAACTTGGGAATCCGTCCCTCATCCAGTGCTTTCTTCTAGCTGACAACTCTACCAACAAACACCTGTTTGGTTCTTCTCTAAGGACTCACACTCCTCATCCATGCCAAGCTCCCACTATATCTGGATTCTACCTACATTGCCTCTTCACGTCTTCCTAGTTCTTGACCATCAATAAGCAATATAAAGAAGGTGAACAACGAATATGAGGTTCACTTACCCTTTCTAACCTCCATATGAGCATTTGAGACTTGTTGATAGCTTTCTGTCTACCCAATATCCATTTTAGTGACCGATCTTGGCCCTCTCCCAGTCTACTCCCGATCGATGTCAGTTCCCTACATTGACCATGACTACTGACATCGTTTCCTTGGCCGACGCTGGTGTCTCTCCTGCCGACATCAGTTCTTTCATGACCGACGTCGGTCTTTCTTCTGCCAACATCAGTTACTGTATGACCGATGTCGGTACCTGTGTTTGCCTGTGAGTGATAACTTTTTACCCGTGAGCTCTCCATGGATCAAAACCCAATTCAAATCAACCCTGCTCTGCTCAGAATAATTCAGTTCCCTCACCTGATCTCTATCTGTCATCTCTTCCATGAACACCAAGGCTTTCCAATTCTTTAACTTGTCAAAAACATCTGTCTTTTGCTTAAGAACATGCATTCCCCTCCTACATATGTGACCAAGCCTACAAAGCCACATCTCTGTAACAAAAGGTGAATCAGTAATATAAGTAGATAGATAAAGGATACCTACTTTCTTACCACCATCTAATTCAAGTGTATCCACTGTGAGAGTTACAGTGCATCTCTCATCACCCAAATTTCTTGAAGAAATTAGACTCATCTCCAAGATTGGAACCTACATGACCTCCTTTAACACCTATGTGTTATCTACTTGCAATTTCAGCTTCACTTCCCCTTCGTCAATAATCTGACAAGGCTCTCCAACCCCTAAATAAATCTCTCCAAAGTCTCTAAAGACATACCCATGAAAAGATGCTCTATTTCGGCCTGCATGGAAAGAGGCAAAAGAATCTGTAAATAAAGATTCTACTTTATCCAGAGCAACCTGTGCAACGACCCCTACAACATCTGCTTCTACACATTGATCTTCTACCAACCAATAATCTCCTTTACCTACTCTTTCTTTCCATCAATCAGACCATTCGTGCTATTTAGTTTCTCCATTCGTAGCTTACTTTCTTCTGCCATTGCTATACTCCCACTCAATCTGAAACCCCTGTGAGTGAAATGTAATCAACAAACACTACCAGATTTGAAACCACCTGTTAGTCAACCCAACCAAAAGCTCTGATACCACTTGTTGGTATCAGCTCTTGAACCTACAACCAAGGCTCTGATACCACTTGTCAGGAACTTAAAACAATAAACATGCTTTGATACCAACTTGTCAGGATCTTGCTCCACCAATAGAGCACATATGATTACTTCTTGTATTAGCAACTAAACATGAAATTTAACCAGAATCAATAAGTAACTAGAAATATGAAACAACACAGGAATATGTGAGACAATACACAATTGTATTAATAATCACTCAGAAGAATATACAATAAAGAAGATGCCACTTCTTCCACCTCAAAGGTTCACCACACCTCAAGACCTTCTTCCCTCTCTCTCTCAGTCCCAACAATCAACTCCAATATAGAATTGATGTTCACCTCTCCAACCAGTCAGTAACACGCTACCAGTACACCAAGTACACAACCATACTCCAAGTAGATCTCCTGCTCTCTGCTGCTACCTACAAATCACTAGACCTTACTCACCCTTGTAGATCTCCAAAAGAAGCCATGCACACCTGCTGACCAAGATCATACAAATACGAAGAAACCTTTTGATTCTCCAAACTAGCACCCACACTTGGTACTGTGGCACTAGGAGGAACACACCATTGCTCTCCTCTCTCTGAAGGAGCTTATTTTCTCTCTTATTCTCTAGCTACAATTTTACAATACAGCCCATGAGTCCATATATATATCTCATGCTTACAATAATTAGACTATCTTAATTACAATAATTAGATGTGTAACTCAAGACTATGACTGGCCTTTAACATGCAAACTAACAGTCCAAAAATAGACTCTCCAGAATCAACATGCAAACTGCATGTTCATGTACAGGCTGCTGACGTTAGCTCCTCCATGACTGATGTCAGCTGACAGATGACCGACGTCGGTTGTTACTTCACTGCTATTTGACCGACGTCGACTGATCAGACTGACGTCAGTTGCCCTGCAATACATTCTACAACTCTCTGCAACCTCTGCAAGCTCTGTGACTTCTCTTGTTTGCATCTTGGTGAAGCTTTTAGCTCCACAACCTAACAAGATGAACCATGTAAGGTTAGAAGGAACAAGTGGCATGAAAGTTATCATTCTAGCTCAAAAAATTGCCTTTATGATTTATACCTATTTGAATGTCCTAAAAAATTAGGGATAGGTATGATGATTTAAATGAGAGGGAAGGATCTTAGACATGCCTCTACATTCATTGGTTGTAGGCCTGGTCATCTAGAATTAACCAAAAATGAGCTATCATCATTTGCAGTATAAGAAATGCCTCTTTCATGCACCTTGCACACTTGGCCAATACAATTCAAAAAAATTTCCATGAACATACATGTAAGGGAGTGAGTGACAAGTTTAAAGACCCTCCACAGCCTTAGAGGCATTAGACACACCTTAAAATGGCTCACACTTGAATTTTTCACCCTTCTCACCATTATGTTCACCATGCCAATTTTTAATGGCTAAGATGAGAGCTATTTTTTGAACAATTCGAAGTTTTTAAAATCATTATGTGTCCATAGTGAGTTACTACAATTCCAAATATTCCCTCCAAAATTTATTTCATCTTTAGACTCCTAAAACCTATTAAACACACAAAATAGTCAAAAGTACCCTATTTTGTGTGTGTGTGTAGTTTGACTAGGATGATGATTATACCTTTAATAGGACTCTCTCAGGCTCCTCCCCACCCTTTTGAAATATATATATATATATATATATATATATATATATATATATATATATATATATATATATATATATATATATATATATATATATATATAGTTCAAAAGGGTGGGGAGGAGCCTGAGAGATTCCTATTAAAGGTCTAATCATCATCCTAGTCAAACTAGTCTGTTAGAGTAGCTTTCTAGCTTCATCTTACTAATTAGGTCACTAGCAAGGGTTTGCAAGAGTTTTGAGCAGTTTTGACTCTTAATCTTTGTTCATAAAGCTATGAAATTAAAATTAAAAGAAAATTCCATAATAATTATCTTTAGGACCCCTGATAACACATATAAACCCCTTTGGCATCTATGCAGAGCATCAAGAGAGATATGAGCACTCAAATTTCTTATTCGAGTTTATTTCTTTCATTTGCACAGGCCTGAGGTTATTTTTAGCCCAAAATTGGATTACCCTACAAATTTTATACATTTCAAAATATTAATAACCTCTTTTCAGACCATAAAAACATTACTAAAATCATTTTAATGCTTTGCCAAGGTTGGAAAGGAAGTTGCTTCCTCATTTGGATTCTACGCCTAGATATGCCTAATAGGCCTGATGCAAGTTTAAGAGTCTAGGTCATATTTTTGGGATTAATCCCTCTAAAATTTGTTTTAACTTTTTTATTAGGTGTGTTATATCTTTCCAAACATTCTTTAAAGGTTCAATAAGTCCCCAACTTACCTGATCATACTCTTTCCCCAAGACTAACAGTTTACATTCAAGGGGAAGTGTCCTCTATCTGAGATAAAACAAAGGGAAATTACCCTATTTGTCTATAAAAAAATGTTTTATGGGTTTACCTAATACATAATTATTATCTATAAATTTAATTGGCCTTTGATCATCCCATTTGATCTCCCAAAAGCTTTGAAAACCAAGATAAACCATGTAAAAGATGGACTATGTGCAAGCCTTTCCCAAGTGGGTTGTATATTAATTTTTTTGAACTCTTTATTTTTCATGATTTTCATTGGTGAGATTACCTTCAAGTTATAAAAATCATAGTGTAGACTTTCTAAACCTATTCATCACTTTATCCTACTACATACCCTTCACACTCTTCTTTTAGTCCAAACCGTGTTTCAACTTTTGACTGTGCTTCAAGTCATGAAAGTACATCTATAGGTATTCATGACTTTTTTATCTTGATAAAAAATCTATATATAATTTTATGGTCTATTATAATAATTTAATTCTTGTTTTGAATCGTTTAGGATCATGTCTATGCACTAGCAACCTTCATACCTCACTCCTTAGCTCACTATCTGATATGGTCAAACACAATCAAATACATATTTCTAATTTTCAAGGTTAATAATTACTATTTAACCCCATGAAACATATAAATTTTTTTTCAACCTTCTTATGTTTCATAAGAACATTATTCTTTTCACCTTGTCATGACTGCACACCCTGTTATAGGTGCATACAGGGCTTTAAGAGGTCTATGTAGGATTTTTCACACATTCATAGGTTTATGAAGATCATCATGGCCTTTAAGAATGTTTAAATAGGTTTATTTCAACATTATAACTTCCTTTTAACCCTTCATATTCACTTTTATCTCATAAACTGAGTCCTTCCCTATTCTGATTGTGAAGTCCTACCTTAATGATTCATGTAGGTATGCATTTACTTCTTTGAGCTTTGGTCATGATATAAGAAGACCTTCCTTGAATCCTAAGGTAATAAATAAGGTTTTACATACTTTAATTTACCTCATATTCCCTAAAAACCATCTAGACACCCTTCTCTTTGATTAATATTTCCATACTTAGTTGTAGGTACTCATTTTCCATTAGGGAGACCCTGTAGGTGCCCATGGAGCTTAGAATATCATACACCAACATTATGTTGATGATATTTATGTATATTTGTGCACTATTTGATTAATTAAACCATGAAAACATGAAAATGTCTTTTATTTTCTACCTAAGATGTGAAAAGGTCATTCTAACCTCAAACTTGTAGATAAGAATTCATGCTTTCAGTGTTTTTAAGGGCATCTTTGAGGCTCCAAAATTTTATCATGCACTTACTTTTTGACTCCCATATTTTTTATATGATTTTCCATACTAGAGGATATAATTTTCACTTATTTATATGTTTCAAAGGTCATTGAAACCATGCTGTAAGAGATCCACAACAACCCCATGGACCTCTATTTTCACATTTTAGGGAAGACTTCCCTAAACTTAGTATTTGCTTCTTTCAAGGTAGATTTCATCTAATTTTTCTCCATTGACACCTAAAATAATTATAAAATAGTTAACCCTCATTTTATAAACCAAAATAGGTTCATTTCACATTTCAGCCTTCCATACAAGTGCTTTCATGATTCTTGAGGTACCACCTATAGGTGAACATTAGCATACACAGGTAAAAAAGAGAAATTTGGTAGTATACAAGATACCCATGATTATGAACCTTATAGTATATAATCAAGTATTAAAATAAAAATTTATCAATCTTAAGAGATTTAACCCCATATCAAGCTTCCCATCTCTCAGCATGACATCATTAGAAGGCTCCTATAGGTGTGTATTTGTTGTATGGAGGTAGTAGACATTGAATGAAGCAATAAGAATGCATGAATGGTCTCAATAAAAACTCAAACATAATATAAATGCTTCCAATGTATGATTATCATCAAGGAGACTCTAAAAAAAGCTTCTTAACATTCAATTCAATGTGAAAATGACTTACAAACATCTGGAATAGAGCAGATAAGGTGTCTAATGACTAGCTTAGTATGAGGAATGACATTGTAACTAGTATTGTATCTTATTTAAAAACCAAATTAAATATCTCTAGATCCTAATGATTTGATAAAACTTATATAAATTGAGTAAAAATCCATGACCAAGCTAAAACAAGTTGTATACATGTGTGCTTTAACATGAAATTAAGAAAAGAGTTGATTGAGTGGAATGACAAGACTGAAGTTGTCCAAATCATGATATGATGAAACCAAACATGGTAAGAGGTGATAATATGGCCATGAGACCTATGGAACATCATTTTAAATTCACATGAAACCTTTGTATAAGACTAACATTTTAGAACAAGGTAAAATTGACTAAAACTTCATAATGGTGACACCTTCTTGTAGCATGAGACAAATTGCCTATCAAAACAACATGAAAAATGAAACTAAGCATTAAGATAATTTTATAAGGTACCAAAAATCATTTATAGTCAACATCACCAACTAGTTTGTACAAAATTTCCCGAAATGGAGTAAAAACTTTAGACTGCATGAAATAACAATTTAAAAAAAGCATAGTCAACTTCATGAGGATGGTTCATAAATCACATGCCACCATTATTTAAATTATTTTATGAAAATTAATTTATATTATTTTAATATCTCCTCAAAAAATTATTTGACCTAAAACCTCTTCAACTATTCGTACCAAGCACAAACCTAAAGACTGGTTCTATGTGTCTAGGAGGATGAAAAAGGAGTAGAATGGTTTTAGCTTAAAAATGGCACTTATAGAGCATGTAAATAATGTAAATTAACTTTATGAATATTAATATATGTTCCATGACCTTCTCCCATATGGCACACTTCCCCATGGGCCATAGAAGTGCCAAATTCCCTTTGTTTCTCAACAAACCTACCCTTTATTCTAAAGAACTTGCCACCTTTTAGTTATAAAAGTTGACTAAGACCTATTAAGACACTAACATCACCTTTTATAACCTTCACATTTCCAAAACAAACCATATAACCTATTAAATTCTCTATTTGAGACTTCAACATGACTCAAAATGATAAATGGACTAAAATACTAATTGACCAAGGTTATTATAACATGAAATCACACTAAATGACCTATAATACACCTTATGACCAATGTTAGACCCCATAAAACATCTAAATACCAAGTTTTTATCTATAGGGGCCCATATTTGACATGTAGGGTCATATTTGGTCAACAAGTAGTTATGAGATCAAATGTAAATTAAGGCCCTTGGTTTTTAACAATTTCTCTTGGTAACCTATGGTGAAAATTACCTCATATATAAATTATACCATCTTCTCATCTCTTGCATGGGTTAATTACTTCACCTCGTCCCTTTTAATTAAACAATTCATACAAACCAATATGTACTCCTTATTATTAGTTTTGGGATCTATGGGACCCAAAAAATCAAGTCCATATTTATCAAATGGTTTTGAAACTAGTTAGGGCTATAGGGGGAGTTTCATATGATCATGTATTTTTCCCTTATGTTGGAATTAATCACATTGATGGGTGTATTTTAAGTAGTTCTTGTGTAGAGTACACCAGTAGTATTTGGTATTATAATTTTGATGTTAATACTATTTTTAGTAGAATGACCCCCACAGGGTTCATCATGACATGCTCGAAGAATATCAACAACCTCATCTTCTTAGATATACCAACATAGAAATAAATCAAGCCTTATGACAAATAGGCACCCTAATATCTGTGAATATGGATCTATTTTTATCATTATATTCTACTTTTGTTTTTGATAAAAATGTCATGGTAGTTTTTATCACTCTAAATTACATCCTTGAGGAGGTTATCCAATCATTCCTCATTTATATGACACATGGAGACACCTCTAGGTTGTGGGTGGCTTAATAGTTGAGGTGAATCTCTATATTAGGGTTATATCCCTTGATATATCACTTGAAACTACTACTAAACATATTGATTGTAAGGAAAAGGGAAAATGGAAAATAAATTAAACAAAACAAGAAGGTGATTTACCAAATTTATGACCACTACCACACATTTGTAAGTGTATAATAAACTATAGGACTAACCTATCATGAACTAATCCTAAACTAATCCTCTAACATCAGTGTCTTATATATAGGTAAGGCATTAAAAGACTAGGAGGGAATATGGTTACTAATTATAATCCACAGTTAACCCCTGATGACACTATATATAACCTATATGAGAGATAGAAATATTCATGGAGGTAAGATAGAGAGACAAGTCATGGAAAACTGTATTATCACATAACAAGATCAATCACCTAAAATCTTACACTAAACACAACCATATGAAAATGCCAAAAATAGTTTTATATTCATTCATAAGCTTATAAATGAGTAGGGTTTTAAATGAGTAGGGTTTCAAACACTTAGGTGGAAAGATCCATTCAAAACCTTTCAAGATAATACACATAGGAGAAATGAGAGTGTTAAGCATGTGATATACTAAGAGGGGGAGGTGAATCAGTATATCATAAATATTATAAAATTTCACTTTATCAAATTCCACTTAACCATACATTCAAGATATGAAATAAAATTGAAATAATAAACACCACACAAGATAGAGAGATACCAAATTTAACATTGAAACCTAATTTGGGAAAAACCACAGAGAACAATCTCAAGTATATGAATGAACACCAACTCAAACTAAAATATTCACAAGCACCAACTTCCAGGAGTAGCAACGCCTTTGTTGATCACCAACCCACAAGAGCATCAACCCCTTTGTTGAGCACCAACATAGAAACTATTTATAAGCACTAACCCACAGGAGCACCAACCCCTTTGCTGAACACTAAAATAGAAACTATTCATGAGCACCAACCCACAGGAGCACCAACCCCTTTACTGAGCACTAACATAACAATTATTTGTGAACACCAACCCATAGGAGCACCAACCCCTTCTGTGTATACCACACAACTATCTCTCAATGTTGCTATCTCAACAAATGATATCTCATTACAATATCTCTTTCCTCTCTTTCCTCTACTCTTCTAAGCTAGATATAACAATTACAAATCATACTCTATCTCCATATTGCAAATGGATTCTCAAGGCTTTATTTATAGCTTTCCAAATGACCTTTGGCCTTCACCCTTTGTGATCCTTCAATCCTCATGGCAAATGGAACAAAAATTACATGACCATTTGTATCCTACATTTGAAAATTCATATGGTGACCCTTCATAATCAAAACCATCATTTCCTCTTTTGTCTTTATCTTGGTGACTTTCATATTCCTCAAAGTGTCCCTTCATGAGAAATTGTGCCCTTCCTCTTTTGTCTTCACTTGGTGACTCTTGGAATTCCTTAAGATTACTCTTCATGGGAAAATGCATCCCATTCTTCTTTTATCTTTACCCCATGACTCTTTGACTTTTCCATGGGCCCTTCTTTTGACTTTATGCAACCAAAAATATATTCATTAATATTAAATAAATATTAACACATATTAGCCAAGATATTACTATTAAAAACATCATTAAATGCAATGGGGCCTTTATCACCAATAATGTTAGACCTTTGACATCAATGACAATATTTCCAACAATATTCCCCTTTGTCATTAATGGAAACCTCATCTTGAAACTGCCACATCCTAAAACCTACACATACCATCATCTAAAAAACATACAGTAACTCCCCCTTACTGTAGCAACCTATACCTATTCCTTATACCTATTTTTGCATCTATACCTATACCTATTATTCTCCCCCTTTGACATCAATGTAAAAGGGCCTACTTGGAGCTAACACTTAGGTCCCCCTCAACTGATGCTGAACCTCAATGGTAGGAAGTAAAATAAATTACTCCCAAATCCTCTTGCAGATCCTTGAATGTGTCTTTTGATCATGCCTTTTTGAAGATATCTGATAATACATATAAATTGTTTTATATCCTCTAAGCATCTACAATAAACTTATTTTAATATTTTATTCTAATCTCACAACCTTCTATATAAAACTTTAATGTGTATCCCTATTCACATATTTGACTTACACTCAATAGATTATGCTTAAGACATATAATACATTCTTAGTCTTAGTTCTACCATTATCCAAACTCAAAGTACCTTTTATAGCTATCTTGGTAGTGGTTTTATCTCTAATTTTCACTATGCCACCATTGATCTTCTTTAGAGTTATGAAATTACTCTTGTCTCCTATCATATGCCTCAAACATTCGATATCAATGAACCATGGATGATCTTCATTTCTTGTATGCAAAGCTGTCTGAACCAACATAGAATCTTCTGGTTGTTTCTTCTACCATGAACATGTCTAAAACTTCTTATTGATGAATAGAGCCTTGAAAATTTGGTCCTTCTTGACTGACTCAAACATGCTTCTATAGTACCAATTTATGTGTTTGAAGTTGTTACACTTTTAACATATTATGGCCTCTTCATCAAAGCTTGATAGAGGAGCACAAGAGTTGTAGCTTTTGATTCAATCTACATGACTTTCCTTCTCCTTATTTCTAAAACTATTATCGCTTTTTTGAAATTCTAACTCCTTGTGATCATATCCATTATAATAAAAATAATAACCATAAAAATAGGACCTATTTGTGTATCTCTGACCTGATTGTCTTTTGTAGCTTTGTTCCATACAGCCTTTTTTGTTTGAGATATCCTATATATTCTTCACTTCTTCCCTTTTTGTTTCCTCTTATGTAAGAGCTTCAACATATCTCTTTTTCTTTTCAAATATGATACTTGTGTTATCTGATATTGCCTTTTGGATTTCTAATAACTTATTCAACATGTTAGTGTTATCCTCAAATTTTGAATAACTAACTACTTTATCATTGATTACTTTATCAATATCTTCTTTTAAAGAAGCAATTTTAATAAAATACCTTTCACATTATTTTATTACTTTGTGAAACTATGCTGTTAGATATTTTTCATTCATTTTAGCTTCTTTAAAGTGTGTTGTTAGATCATCAATTATTTCCTTTCACTCCTTTTCATTTTTCTCGATCTGGCACTTCAATCTTTGATTCTTCTTCTCAACAACTTATAACTCTTCTAAGGCATAAATGAGTTCTCCTTCCATATTCACTTTAGCTTCATCATGTTCTTCTTCTTAATCATCTATACTTTTACTTGCAGAGGCATCTTCATGTATGGCCATGAAAAGAATCTCTTCTTCTTTTGAATCATTGACTCCACTATCTTTGGCTGAGCTAGGATATTTATAATACGGACTCTTCTTTTCGAATACCTTCTTTAATTTACCTTTGAAATTCTTCTTGTATGTAGACTTTCCTTCTATTCCCCTTTTTAGCTTGTGAATGAAAAGAGCTCCATTGTCATCTCCATCATCACTAGAACTATCACTTGATTCTTAAATCTTAGCTTTCTCTTTCTTTGATGTCTTGAAAGCTACTTCTCTCTATGAGGGTTTATCTTGTTCAATCCACATCTCATATGCTATGAGAATACCATGAAGCTCATCTATCTTTAGCTTGGCTAAATTCTTCATCTCCTTGATTACAAAAACCCTTGCATCATATCTCATTAGTAGAGATCTCAAAACCTTTTATACCACCATTGACTCTTCTAACTTTTCTCCAATACCTTGAATTTGATTTACTATTTTATCAAATCATAAAAGATAACTTGTTATATCTTCTTCTTATTCCATCTTCAAACTCTCAAACTATCTTCTAAAAGTTTAAAGCTTAGCTTTCTGAACCTTTCCTTCACCTTTGTAAATATTCTCAAGTTTTACCCAAGTTTCATTAGTAGATTTACATTTCATAACTTTAACAAATTTAGATTCACATAAACCACATAAAATAGCATTTAAATCTTTAGCATCATTTTCACTCGCCTTCTTTTCTGTTGGATTAATTGCAAGTGTTTGTGGCTCTTCATATTCCTCCACCACTGCTTGTCATATGTCTAATCCAAGGGCCATCAAATAAGTCTCAATTATTATGCTCCAAAAAATATAATTCATCCCATCAAACAAAGGTGCCTTTTTTATATAAAATACTTCATATGATCCATCCATCATGCTTTCCTGATCTTCCTTCAAGCTATAAAACTTTTTCAAAAGGAACCTACTCTGATACCAATTGTTAAGCATAGGATATACTAAGAGGGGGGGGGAGGTGAATCATTATATCATAAATCTTATAAACTTTCACTTATTCAAATTCCACTTAACCATACATTCAAGATATGTAATAAAATTGAAATAATAAACACCACACAAGATAGAGAAAGACACTAGATTTAATGTGGAAACCCAATGTGGGAAAAACCATGGATAATAATCTCAATTATATGAATAAGCACCAACTCAAACTACAATATTCACAAGCACCAACTTGTAAGACTACCAACCCATTTGTTGAGCACCAACATAGAAAATATTCATGAGCACCAACCCATAGGAGCACCAACCCCTTTGATGAGCACCAACATAGAAACTATTCATGAGCACCAACCACTTTGCTGAGAACCAACACAACAACTATTCATGAGCACCAACCCCTTTTTTGTATACCACACAACTATCTCTCAATGTTGCTATCTCAATAAATGATAACTCATTACAATATCTCTTTCCTCTACTCTTCTAAGCTAAATATAACAATTAAAAATCATACTCTATCTCCATATTACAAATGGCTTCTCAAGCCTTTATTTATATACTTTCAAATGACCTTTGGCCTTCACCCTTTGTGACCCTTCAATACTCATGAAAAATGGCACCAAACTTGCATGACCCTTTATATCCTTTCATTTGAAAATTCATATGGTGACCCTTCATAAGCAAAAGCATTCTTTCCTCTTTTGTCTTTATGTTGGTGAATTTTCATATTCCTTAAAGTGTCCCTTCATGAGGAATTTTGCCCTTCCTCTTTTGTCTTCACTTTTTGACTCTTGGAATTCTTCTTTTGTCTTTACCCCATGACTCTGACTTCTCCATGGGCCTTTCTTTTGACTTTATGCAACCAAATATTTATTCATTAATATTAAATAAATATTAACACATTATCCAAGATATTAATATTAAAAACATCATTAAATACAATGGGTCCTTTATCACCAATAATGCTAGACCTTTGACATCAATGACAATATTTTCAATATAGAGAAGAGAGATAAGGGATGTTGAGAGAGATTATATGATAAGTGGCATTCATCATTAATCATTTATAATCTAATAAAGGAGGACAAATAATAATTATACCATTTTCTTAAACATGTGTTTCTTGGAGTGATGATGGCCTTCACAAAGTGGTGTAGGGGTGAAAAATCATCCTCTTCTCTTGAAATTGATGTCTCTTGTTCTAGGAGGAGTTACATGCTCATATTTTGACACATGCCCACTTAGACTCTTTGAAACCTTGATATGCCATTCTTGGATCCTCAACACATATTTAAACTTGGTGAAAATAAAATTTTGAGATCAAACATCTTCTTTAAGTCTGATCCTTGTTTGATGATTACCACCATGGCTTGTCCATCTCATAGGTGTGTTGGAGAGGATCATACTATCTCTATCCATCTCATCCTCCATTGAAATGACATATAAACAACCTATATATTATTCTTATAATTATTTAATATGTTTTATAAATATGATTTATAGGTTTTTGTACCTCAAATTACCTTGAATAAGTATACAACTCAGTCTGATATGCAAGCAAGAAGGATATTATTCATTAGGCCTAGTCAAAAGACTTGACGCATAACATGCCACCATGAAGGCCTATTAAAATGACTTATGTGATTCATTTTTAACATGCCACAAGGTTAGAGTAAAAAAATATTCAATGTGTACAATAGATATTTAGACCCATGAATCTTCTGATTCAATTTCTGACCCAAAATGTTTGTCTTCTTGAGCTCTTCACAAAGCAAAAATAATGTTTTGAGGTGGTTACTATCTTAACAATGTTTCATAGAGGATATATTTATGATGAGTTTCTAAATGCCATGAAGTTTGGGTAGAAATACATTTATAACATCTTTGAAAGGAATTTGGTCCCATGGAAAAATCCAAGGTACTTATGAGCATTCCAAAATACTCTTCTCGAACTGTCAATTCAACTAACACACCCAAGATAGACTTATTAGCACAAAATTTACCAAAAATTATCTTCTCTTTTATAAAATACCTCCTTGAGTTCTGTTATATATCCTATGATGTATCCAAGTGGTTTCTAAAAGGTATTGTCTCTCCAAACAACTTTGTAACATGATTTGCCTATCATGAGGGTTTATATAGGGAGTTTAAGCACTTTGACCCTAGAAACCTTATTTTGGTGTTTTCTCAACATTACAAGGGTTATAATAACTATGAAAAGTTATGTCAATCCCCTCACATATATCCTATCTTTCCAAACTCCAATTTTAATACAAAAACTACATATTCTTCTTACATTGTTGAATGCATACCTGTAGCTCTCTATTAGGCCTATCAATTTTCATAGTTTGAGAGTTAATAAATTTTAATGGATTTATCATAATTTAAATGTGTTGATACACTTTAAACATCCCAATAATTTATATAAAAATTCACATTGCATTCATACCTCATTTATAACACATCAATTACATCTTTTCCATCCTCTTGTAAGCAGACATGTAGGTGCACATAGTCAAGGCTAGTTTTGGGTAAAAAGGAGTTTATTATTTTTATATACTGACCTAATAATCTCATTAGACCTATAAAATTATCAATACCATATAATTTGAGTTGTAAATAACTCATAAATAGGTTTCATAAACTCATAGACCTCACATAATCATAAGTTTGGCATAATCCTTGAAATAAACATTATAAAACTATGAAAGGACTTGTAGGTTTATTTAAGAAAGTGACACCAACTTAGGATTATATTAGTATATTATTCGATACTTTATTTATATTAAATGGATCCTCTTTATAACAATAAACCAATCATTTTATTTATTCCTTCAAAAGGTTGCAACCAAAATCAAGTTGCTCTTTTAGGATTTTATAAGCCTAATAGACCTTTTTCAATAGGTCCTAACTCAAATTTATGGCTTTTTCTCATGAAAATGAGTCTATATAGTACTGAAAATTTTATCTATCTTATACTATATTTCTTGACCTTCCACCTCTCACATTTGGTAAAAACAATTTAATCTCTCTCCAAATCCTACCATACAGGCCTATATCCTCTATCTTGAGGACTATACCCTTGGTTTGGTATAATAAAGACACGTTTGGAATGTATGTGATAGGTTGTTACACATGTAAACCATATTATTCATATTTCATTTCAAGCCTAAAACCCTTCAATAGTACCATGTTTAGTAGAAAACATTCACCTTCTTAATACCTACAAGCCTACAACTTCACATTTACTTCATGTTTAGTATATTTAGGAGTATATAATGACTTTAAAGGACATAAATGGGATAAAATATAATTATTACTAAATTAATTCCATCATTTTCATGTATGAAAACATATTTTTATCTTCAACAACCCTACCTATAACTCATAATACAAGCAATCATGGACTTCCTTGACATTGTAGATCTGGTCCAAGGTTACTTGCATAGATTTTAGGTATTATATAAGTTCTTATAGGCATAAATAATGATTTAAAATCACAAACATGAATCTGATAATCTTATAACTAAAGGTAAAGAGAGAAAACCAATCTATTGGGATTTTGTAAGCAATCTAGGAGCACTAAATTTCTTAGCAATGGTTCTTATATTACAATATAATAAAATATTAATTTTTGACATGTAATTTAAGTGTATAAGGTACACTAACATCACCTAATATTTTTTGTTACAACTCTACTTATCCTCCATGAAAAAAGATAATATTATTATCCTTATTGAGCTTATAAGTAACTTGCTAGAGAAACTAGGTAGTTTTTATGCCTTTTAAAGACTTTAAACTTATTATTGATCATGTTTTTGACCTAGTTAGATATGAGGACACCTCTAATCCTTTAAAATCATTATAAAGAGCTTTAATTTGCATTTCAATCTCATAAACCTTCTTGAAACCACCCTTAAAAAGAAGAGAACTTTCAAAATGCATTATAAATATCAAAGATGACATATATAACTATTTTATACCAACCTACATGTTGAATTCCTCTCTATTGTCTTCATTAGTGTCTCTTACACATAAAAATAACCATGTTTGACCTTAAATCCACTTAACAAGCCTTATGGTATTTTGGCAAGGTGTGAAATGCCTCTTAGAGGGTTAGTACAAACTATTATCAAACCATTAAGGCTTAAGACAAAATTTAATGCCCTGATGTTTGACCATATAACCCTAAAAAATTATATTTGGACTGACCTAGACCTTCATGACTCTTGACAATGAAGACTTTCACAAGGAAGGGCTATAAATAAATATAGGACCATAACCCCACTTTACCTTAATTTATCTGAATTTACTTAATCTATGCAAAATACATTGAAAAAGGCCTTGAAATGATAGGGAAACTGATCCAATATCATGTTTTTAATTAGGGGGTTTGACCTTTGGTCTGAAGATTCCCAAATGTCAATATTAGTAATCTTATAGGCAAATAGTTGGCAATATCTGCATACTAAGGAGTATTAGTGGTTAATACAAAAAGGTGTTCATTAGGAAAAGAGTCATCTACGATGAAACTTTGCTCATTATATTATAATAAAGATAAGAAATTTTCAACTAAATTATCCTTGATTGGTTTATCAATAATGGTTATATCAAATTCTTGTAGCAAAGGTAACCATCTAATTATCCTACCAGTTACTACAAGCTTATTCATTAAATACCTAATTATTACATGATCAATATGGATGAAGACTTGATACTCAATAATTTAGTGTCTAAACTTGTTAATATCATACATCCAATAATAAATTCATTTTGTACAACCATGTAGTTGAGTTTAACTCTATGGAGGTTTTTTCTAATGAAATAAATGGCGTAGCTTAAGGATTGCTCTTTCTGGCCTAGGACATCCGCTAGTGTACAATCAAAAGTGCCTATATGGATATGGATAGTTAGGTACTCTTAACTTAGGATTTATTATTAGTAAATTATTAATCTCTTGGAATGCATCTTAACATGCAATATTCCAAACAAAATCAACATCATTAGAAATCAAAACAAATAAAGGTGATATAATTTTGTTGAAGTCCTTGATAAATTTATAAGAAATAAATAGCTTGTCGTAGGAAAATTATGAAACCATTTCTATTTGTTATAAATGGTAAGTATTTTATTATAACTATCTTGGTAGGATCTACCTTAATACCTACATGTGAGATTTGGTATTCTAACATAATATATTTTGCCATTAGCATGTAGCACTTTTGATGACATAGAAACAACTAATGGTATTGACATCATTGAATGACTTTCTCAAGGATTTGAATGTATTACTCATAGCTTTATCCATAAATGGTGAATTCATCCATATATAATTCCACATATTCATGGGAAAGATCAAAAAAGATATTGAAGGTAACTTGTTGGAAGGTGGTTGGAGCATTGCATAAAACGAATGGTAATATAACATATGCATAGTTTCCCCAAGGACATATGAAGGTAGTCTTGTCTTGGTCTCGAGTTTGTATTATGATCTAATTATAGCCATTAAATCCATCATGAAAAGAAAAATATTCATTTCTAGCAAAGTGTCGAGTACTTAGTCAATAAAAGGAAGGGGGAAATGATCCTTCCTCATAGCTGCATTCAATTCTTTATAGTCCAAACATATACAGTATTTAACCCTTTATAGGTACAATCACAAAGGGTGAAACCTGTTGAATGTCATAAATAGGATAGATGGACCTTGCATATAATAGGATATGTAACTTAGTTTTGACTATATTTTTAATAATAGGGTTCATCTTACACTATGGTTGGAGAATAAGTTTACATTCCTCTTTGATGTAGATGTGATGGGTTAATAAATTTAGAGGGATTCATTTACGAAAGTTATTTTATGCTTTTGGAGCATAGTGACTAACTTTGTTTTTATTGGAATGTCAACTTTTTATTGATATTGAAGGTTTTTTCTAGAGAGATTTCCACTTGATTTTATAGGGATAACCTTGATTCAACATTACCTATTAGTGGGGCATAGATGCAATTATGTGGAAATATATAATGGAAGGTCCTAATGCATTTTACAAGTTCAAAGGGACCACTCTCATAAAAACTATTTTCAAGTGGTCATTTTATACGTTGTAATAGATTATGTATCTTAGGGTCATATTGATAAGTGTTTTGTAAAATATGATAAAGGAGTGTGTCTTCCTCTTGATTGTTCATGGATGTGCTAGGGTCAAGTGTACATAAAGTGTGTATAGAAACATATTTCTCATCTACTTCCTCTACCCAAGGAGGTTTGTCTTCTTCATAGGAAAGTTTGGCTGATGGATATAACACTAATGTATTAGTGTCATTTTCATTCAAAATTATCAATTTTCCTAACCTGTATCTAATAAAAGCATCAGTCATGGCCAACCATGGCCTTCTTAAGATAATTGGGTAACCTATGAGGTTAGCTTTTTGTTTTATAATGATGAAATCTATAGGATATTCCCATGAATCCATAGTGATGACTAGATATTCAATCAACCATTTAGGTTTGATGGTTGATCTATCATCCATTTTTAAGAAAATAGGTATTGGGCAAAGTTTTTTCTACTCTAAGTTGGTGCATGGTTTCCATAGTCATAACGTTAATGGTTTCCATTAAATTAATCAATGTATTTATTATAACTTGGCCATTAATTTTTGCATTGAATACAAAACTTCTTAGATCAGAGTACTTGGGTGAAACTATATTTCCCAACATTATGTCTATAAGTTGGCCAACTAAATGGATAGTTTTGGGATCCTTATTTTTGCATCAAGTTTCATTAATCACAATTCATGGATAAATTTCATATATATGAGCACATATTTGGTGACTTGAAATAGCAGAATCATGACACACACATTTTTTAATTATCCCAAGATATCATATTCAGGGTCTTGGTTAAGACATTGGATATTTAACCTCTTAATAAAAGGATGGTTGGTATGCACTTATTGTGTTATAGTGGAGCTTGGTTCAGGAGTAGTATGGGTTCATGGGATTGTGGATTAGTATGTTTTGTTGGAATCTCCTTAGGAGGTTCTGTGATCATGGGTGGGGTGGGTTAGGGAAAAATATGTCTTGAATGAGGGTGTGCTTCATTGATATCTAATGTGTAAGTTGGATATTTAATTATTTTAGTGGTCTATGCTAGGTGGACCAATATATTTGTGGGGTTTAACATAGGTTGGGTAGGTATCTATAGTTATCTAGGAGGTGGCTAGGTATTTGACATTAAAAGTGGTTGTGGTTGTTATTGAGACTATTATTGTTACAAAAATCCAACATTTATTTTGAAACAAATCTAGTTATTTATCCATTATTATTTCCATGGGTTGGAAAGATAATACCATTGACAGTTTTTATGTTGGGGCTACCAAGACTTATTTTTAGGTTGCTTCCAATTAGTTTGAGTTGGCTAGCAACTACTTGATGGTAATTTATTTTTATGAAACTAGTTTTTATTTTGTATCATACCCATGAAATAGGTCCATTATAATTAGCTAACAATTTAGAATTTATAAATAAAAAATTAAATTGCATACCCTGATTCAATGGCCTAGGTGGCCATTGTTTGCATTGAGACACAAAAAATGTAATCTTCATTTCTACTAATTACATGTAATTTTATTATCTCAAGATTTTAATTTATTAGGTTGGCCACTTTTACTCACAATAAATCATTTAGAGGCTACTTTCATTTTTGATTATATAGGCAATAAATCATCAAGTCTTGATCTCTTTATTCTTTCTTATTCCTCGTGTGTAATGTATCTAGATAAGTATCCACATGGATAATAATGTCTTGCTTCATATCCTATAATAAATTACTTACTTTAATTTTTGAGAGTCCATTTGTAGTTGATGAAGGAAGTATCTTGTTGCTATGATTTTTGTTCATTACTAATCTTGTGTAATTATTGCATATAAGTGTTAAATCATTAAAGGATAATATTGAAATATTTCCTCTAGTCATTAGGTCTAATTATTTTTAAAAAATATTCTTTAACTCATTTCAATAATATCAATTTCATGTATTCTTCATCCATTACAATCTTCTTGGAGTTTTTTAGGATAACCATAAACATTTCCATGTATTCTTCTAGTTATTCATCTTATTCTTGTGTTAGACTAAATATGACATCCCTCTATAGTTTCTTCCTTGACAATAATCTTGATATTTGGACATAAACTTCTCCTCAATTTCTTCCCAAGTAAAAATTGCATCATTCCATAGTCCTATAAACCATTTAAGAGTTGCATCTTTGTGTCTTACTAGAAATAAATTCATATTTTGAGCATCCTTATGATAATCATAGTTCAAATATAAGACACCAAACTCAAAGAGGAATGTATATGGGTCTTCACTTGCCTTTCTTCTAAAATTAGGGAGGAAATAATAAGGTATATTATTCCAATGTGCATTTCCCCAAGGGGTGTGGATGGGGAATTTGAAATTTACATACTCATTGGAAGTATTCTCTTATTTATGTTACTCCATGAATACTCTTACTATATGTAGACTATAAGATTTTTCCACCCACACTTCAAATTCATTGTGAATCTACCTACTCCCCAGTGTGTAGTAAATGAAGATTTTAGATTTTTATAAGTGGATAGAAGGTATCCTATACAAAATTTAAGGAGTGGAAATTATTTAGTATTAATCTTTTTGTCTAGTAAAGATATATTCTAACTCAATAGATTATTTAGAACTATTGTCTCTTTTAGGAGCTAGAAGGGCTTTATATGCTTCCTTAACAAGAAGTTTGGGTGAATATGGAGAGAACTACATGATAAATTCTTGAGTGTGATGAATTATCAAATATGGTGTAGATGGGTCTTGCTTAGGTTTATGAGCCTCTACCTCTTCTAAATTTCCAACTTGTTCTACCAACCCAACCCAAAATTATTCTTTTTTTTAGTTCTTATACTAAAAATTATACATGGTCTCCCAAATATTCCTTGTATTCCTCAATTATTGTAGACTATATTTTTGTTATTAAAATAGAGCTTGAATACATAATAAATAATCTACCTAGATGATCCCATTATCTCTACATACAAATCAACCACTTTCTTTTTATTTTTAAAATGCCCTATTGTGCACGAAACTAGTATAGATTGTGATTTTTTTGAAAATTTTCCAATCTAACCAGTGGATGTGGGTTTTATGCACATCATAGGATTAAAAAGGTATCTTATAACATTTTAGGATCTTAATGGAGATAAAATCCACTCTAGGGCACAAGTTACAAGTATGGGTTAAACAACTAAGTGGTTGAATAGTAGGTTGAGCATGCACATTGTTAACCAGGTGTTCATGTAATGAAATGAATCCTAGTAAACAAATTAAAACCTAAGTGATTTTTATGGATGGGTGGAATCTATTCTAAATTTGTAATATATTAGTCAAATAAAATCCAAAAGAGTGAAGGTTAGAGCATAAAAGAAGGTTTTATGATCTCAAGGGTCACTTTGTAGGTTGTTTCCTATTGTGGAGAATTGTTTCTAGAGATAATGCTTGTTCTTGTAGTTGTTACACATTCACAAGAAAATAAAATTAAGGAGTTGAGGGAAATGGTACAGAAAAATTAATATTCTTAGTTGAATATTTATCCTTTTAGATTTGTTGTTACACACCCTTAGTGAGGATATTATAGATCAGGTCAAGAAGATATTTAGGGTAGCCATGCCACACTCCTAAAAGACTAAACAAAGAGAAAACACTTCTGCATACTTTAGAATATTAAAATAGTTTTAACCAATTTCTAAAAATCAATGAAATCTACTAACTTTCAATAGATTTTTCACATCTAAAATTAACACACATTAGTGATAAAAACAAGAATTATTTATTTGTTAAATTATTGAATTAATTTAATGAAGAAATAAAAACCTAAATAACATAGAGATGGAAGGAAAGAACACCGATACAATTACATGACAATCAAAACTAATTTATTCCTATATTGATAAAACTTTTGACCTTTTGGAATGTGAAATTACATGAATATATAGACTTGGGGAGGGGTCCCCTCATCATCCAAGTTAATGAAAACTCATAGTTACATCATCCAATTAGAACCCTAGTTCTATTTTTAGCATGAAAATTTCTTGTATGTACAATCATATTTAACTATAGCTACATCAAAATAAGTTGATATACATAATGCAATCCAATGTGTGCATGCTCACAAATAATTCAGGCATGTTTTATATTTATGCACTAAGTATAAGTAGACTATTATTAAAATAATTAATATTATTTACATGTGTTCATACAAGATTAGCCTTCAACTAAGGCTTATTATGTGATTTCATGGTGTTACCAATTATTGGAGGTGGTAAAGTTGCATCTTATGTTGAACTAGAGGTTGAAGCATCAACTTCATTCTTTGATTCCAACACTTGATGGTTCTTATAACCAATGTCATGTTGGTATAAAATAATGTCCATACCAAGAAAATAAGGTATATTAACCTTGTGGACTTATTCATTGAGCCTTTCATGTTCAACCTCAGTATTCCTAAATTTAATTCTAAATATATCTACCTCCATGACCTTTTTCTTTAAAAAATCTAGCTTAGCTTTTGTTTCTTCTAATATCATTCTTTGTAAGATTTTCTTAAGGCTTACAAAAGCCTATTGAAGGACTTAATCAAAATTGGCCGTGGAAATTATTGTACTTGTGGAATCCATGGCTTGTGAGAGATTTCATTTATCTAGAATTTGTAAAATGAGAGTTTTGTGCTTTGCATATTTAGGCATTATTGTCTCAGTTGTTTTGATCCATTCTTTAGCTTCTTGAGTCATGATGACTACCAAATTGAGGGCATCGATAGCCTCCAATGGTGCCAACAAATTAAGGTGGATATATGCCTTATTAGTTGTAAATATAAAAATCCATTTCAATTAATTTTCATCTTATTTTAAATAATTAAAAAATTTAGTAGCTTCAACTATATGGGCACCAATTCTGACCTCATTGTAGCAATAATTTCTAGGATATTGTATAATCTAGATGTGGCATTTTTCACATTTGTCCCTATCTGTATGGGAACATGAACAATTTGAAAATATTACCTTATTTGTTTCATTTCTCACTCTATTTCAATTCTCACCATTTCAGTTCCTTCATGGAGTTCAAGAAGGGCATCATTTCGTGTCTCAAAATAAGACTTGAAGTCTTCTATGTAGGGGTTCTACCCAATTTACTGTTCTTCCTTTTGGACAAGAAAAAAACCTCTTGTATTTATTCTAATATGACCCCTCTTTTAGTCTCATCTTCCATTTTACTCTACCTCACTCTTTGTATACTTCATGTAGATTTGTCAAATATTGAACTTATTATGGGAAACTCCTTGATTATAATATCAGGCCTTTGAGAAACCTTTGACTACATATATATTACCTATTATATTGTCCATTGAACTAGTTCTCAAAGATCAGGTTTCTAAGAGTAAATGTCAAAGTCTTTAAGATATGGAAAATAGAGCTATGGAGGCCCAATTTATAGATAGATAATTTGAAAAATCATCTTGAACACTAATTGGAAATAAAATATCCAAAGAGTAAATTCATACAAAGGTCTATACAGGTATTATGAAGTGACAAAAATTTTGAAGGTAGGTTTCTAAAAAAAATTACAAAGACCGAATGTATATCCAAAAATTTTACTGAAGTTCAAATTCATAAACACTTTTCACAAAGAGAAATGCTGAATAAATCTTATAAATACTTGATCCAAACAATAATTAATGAAGACCAAATTTTGAAGTGGAATCTGCGTGTGTTCCAAATAATCCTATGTAGATGCAATACTTCTAAAGGATATTAATAATTTAGTCCAGATAACCAAAACATGTCCACTTGCATTTATCAAATGGCAAAGTTAGATGCAATATATAAATCTCTTATAATTGAATATTTCAAAATAGGCTTGGAATTTTCAAACTTGGTGGGTCCCTATTCCAAAAAAGAATGGGAATATGTTAACTACAATGAATGGTGACTTACATGGGGAATACTCCTAAGTATTCAAGAAACTATAAGTTTTGGTTAGTGATTTTAATTAAAAAATGAACCACTACCAAATAATAGTTATATATTAGGCATGAAAAATACTCAAGGTAACAACATAAAAAAATAATTACCTTACTCATACCCTAGATCTGTGTGTAAGGAAGTGATTTTCTTATCCCTTGTTATGACAATTTTTATCAAAGACTTGGGATAATTACAGGTTTCACTCTAGTTTTTTCAAAAACATATTTAAACTATAGCTTTTTCCTATGGTTCTACTTCTTTTCTTCCCTCATATCCTTACATGATGTGTGATACATTGAACTTGTTTCATCATGTGAGTTTAGATAACCTTTGGTTTTTATTTGGGATTTATTGATCACTTTATTAAGACACATTGGTCCTTTTTTATTTGTTTAGAAAATTAATGAAAGAAGGGGGGTATAAACCACTATGAGCCAATGTAGATGAAAACATAATTTAGAAAAATGTCCCTACCAGCTACATTTATATCAATAATTATTACCTCAAACACTTATATCATGAAATGTGTATTCGATCCAAAGATATAATAAAACTTTATAAATCTGTATAGAGTAATGAGAGAAAATTTTACATACATGAAATCATTATTTAATGGTAGTGTGTCCATATTTAAATTTACATTGCATACCTGAATTTTGAAATATTCTAAATATAAGTGTGCAAAACCTACAATCAAACTAACTTGTGTGATACATTGATTTTTTTCTCACTAGCACTTCCATTTGGGAACCTTCCCATAGATTAAACTTTAGGATTTTGATAACTCATAGGGAGATCAAAGGATTGAATAATTTTTTTGAAGCATCTTACCAAAGGCCAAAATGAGTCGAAGTGTGAAATTTCAAAAAACTAGTTCCCAAAGATTAGTTCTCAAAGAGTAAATGTCAAAGTCTTTAAGATATGGCAAATAGAGCTATGAAGGCCTAATTTATAAATAAAAAATATGAAAAATCATCTAAAACAGTAATTTGAAATAAAAAATCGAAAGAGTATATTCATGCAAAAGTTTATATAGGTGTGAAGTGCCAAAAATGCTAAAGGTAGGCTTTTAAACAAAAGTTATGAATATTGAATGCATATCCAAAATTTTTACTGAAGGACGAATTCATAAACACTTTTAAAGAAGATAAAATGTTGAATAAAATGTCTAAAGCCTTGATCCAAACATCAAATAATGAAGACCAAATTCTAAAGTGTAATATGCATGTGTTCCAAATAATCCCATGTGGATGCAACACTTCCAAAGGATATTAATAGTTTAGTCTAGATAAGCAAAACACATCCATTTTCATTTATCAAATGGAAAAGTTAGATGTAATATGTAAAGCTCTTCCAATTTAACATTTCAAAATAGGCTTGGAATTTCAAATTTTGTGGGTCCCTATTCCAAAAAATAATGGCATATGTTAAGTACAATGAATGGTGACTTACATGGGGAATACTCCTGAGTATTTGAGAACCTATAACTTTTGGTTAGTAATTTTAATTAAAAGATGAAACACTACCAAATAATAGTTAAATCATGGGATTGAATGAGACTCCAAATAATTTCCATACTCACACCCTGGATCTCTACGTGAGGAAGTGATTTTCTTATCTCTTGTTATGAGGATTTTTATCAAAGACTTGGGGTAACTATAGGTTTCAATTTAGTTTCTTCAAAAACATATTTAAAATATTTGTTTGTCCTATGGTTCCTCTTCCTTTCTTCCCTCATATCCTTACATGATGCGTGATAGATAAAACTTATTTTGTCATGTGAGTTTTGATCACCTTTGTATTTTCTTTGGGATTTACTGATCACTTTACTAGGACACATTGGTCTTATTTTATTTATTTTTAGAATAAAAATGAAATAAGGGGGAGGGAAGGAGTATAAACCACTATGAGATGATGTAGGTGAAAACCTAATGTAGAAAAATGTCCCTACCAACTATATCTGTATCAACAATTTTTACCTCAAACATGTATTGTCATGAAATGTATATTCTATCCAAAGATTTAATAAAACTTTATAAATTTGTATGCAGTAATGAGAGAAAATTTTAAATACCTAATAAAATTATTCAATGGTATCATGTCCATATTTAAATTTACATTACATACCTGAATTCTTAAATATTTTACACATAAGCATGTAAAACCTAAAATCAAACAAACTTGTGTGATACATTGATTTTTTGTCACTAGCACTTCCATTTGGGAATCTTAACATAGATTAAAATTTTGGATTTTGATAACTCATAGGGATCTCAAAGGAGTGATTAATTTCACTAAAGGGTCTTACCAAAAACCAAAATGAGTTTAAGTGTGGAATTTCTAAAAATGAGTTCCTAAAGATCAGGTCTAAAAGAGTAAATGGCAAAGTCTTTAAGATATGGAAAATAGAGCTACAGAGGCCCAATTTATAAATATAAAATCTAAAAAATCATCTCAAACACTAATTGGAAAAAAAAAATACAGAGATTAAATTCATGCAGAGGTCTATATAGGTGCAAAGTGCCAAAAAATGTTGAAGGTGGGCTTCTAAACAATAGTTACAAAGATCAAATGCATATCCAATAATTTTAGCAAAGGTCAAATTCATAAACACTTTTTATGAATTAAAAATTTTGAATAAAACTTCTAAATACTTGATCCAAACAACAAATAATGAATACAAAATTTTGAAGTGTAATCTGCATGTGTTCTAAACAATGCCATGTAGATGAAACACTTCCAAACGATATTAATAATTTAGTCCAGATGAGCAAAACACGTCCACTTTCACTAATAAAATGGTGAAGATATATGCAATATGTAAAGATATTACAATTTAATATTTAAAAATAGGCTTGGAATTTTCAAACTTGGTGGGTCCCTATTTTTAAAAAGATGGGAATATGTTAAGTATAAATAATGGTGACTTACATGGGGAATACTCCTGAGTATTTGAGAACCTATAACTTTTGGTTAGTGATTTTAATTAAAAAATGGTATAATACCAAAGAAGAGTTAAATCATAGGCATAAAAGAGACTACAAATAACAACATAAAAAATAATTGCCTTATTCATAACCTGGATCCGTGTGTGAAGAAGTGATTTTCTTGTCCCTTGTTATGAGGATTTTTATCAAAGACTTGAGGTAACTATAGGTTTGAATTTGGTTTCTTCAAAAACATATTTAAACTATATTTTTATCCTATGTTTCCTCTTCCTTTCTTCCCTCATGTCTTTACATGATGTGTGATAGACTGAACTTGTTTCATCATGTGATTTTTGAACACATTTGGATTTTATTTGGGATTTATTGATCACTTTATTAGGACACATTGGTCCTATTTTATTTATTTTTAGAATAGGAATTAAATAATGGATGGGGTTAGAAACCACTATGATCCAATGTAGGTGAAAACCTAATTTAGTAAAATGTCGCTACCAGTTACATTCGTATCAATAATTAGTACATCAAACATGTATTGTCATGGAATGTGTATTCAATCCAAAGATTTAATAAAATTTTATAAATTTGTATGGATTAATGAGAATTTTTTTTAAATACCTAAAAAAATTATTCAATGGTAGCATGTTCATACTTAACTTTACATTGAATACCTGAATTTTAAAATACCCTACACATAAGCATGTAAAACCTACAATCAAACTAACTTGTGTGATAAATTAAATTTTTTCTCACTAGCACTTCCATTTGCTAACCTTCTCATAGATTAAACTTTGGGATTTTAATAAATCATAGGAAGATCAATGGATTGAGTATTTTCTTTAGTATACTAGGTGAGTTTAGTCAGACTACCACAAAATAATGAAAACATTTAATCTAGAAAGCAAGGAATTAAACTAAGGAAAATGAAATGTTAAAAATATGGAACACTAACCTAGGAAGAAGGGAACTAGATAATTAAATTAATAAATATAATTATAAAACCAATAAATCTAACTACTCTTACCTCTACCAAAACATCTATCATTACTCAAGATACCTCTAGATGGTACAACCATGAAGTAGTGCTTCAAAAACTATTCATTGACTAGATATGTCAATTCATTACATTGGAGGACCATTAAATGGAAATAATTTTTACCCAAGATATTTGAAATATGATAAGGTCCAATTCATAAAGGGTAAAACTTGTCATTTTGTCCTTTCTTTTCATAGTATTTGTCCCATAGAAGCACCAATTCAGATATTCTGAATGCTTTGAATTTTTCTCTTCTATCAAACAACCTCTTAACTATGCCTTGATGTTTGATTAAATGTTTTAAGGATTTAGTCCTTGAATATTATATATATATATATATATATATATATATATATATATATATATATATATATATATATATATATATATATATATTATGTCAAATAACTATGATTCTACCTCCTCATTTAGTTCCTTCATAAATAAATATGTCTGCAATTTAAGCATGATTAGGAATACTGGTTTTCATCGTATATCAATAAGGGGAAGCCTTGAGGGCCTACTTGTATCTTATTCTATCATCCCATAATGCATATTTTAGTAGATTATTCTAGTTTATGGGCTTATCTACAACATATTTTTTATAGCATTTATCAAGTTCTTGTTTATCAATTCAGCCAATTCATTTCCTTGTGGGTAATGGTTATAAGATAATCTGATGGTGATTTGATTGTCATGGGCCCATTCAATGAATTCAACTAATTGAAATGCTGACCCATTGTCATAAATTAAATAAATGGGAGTACTAAATATAGTTTTGATGTTTTCTTCCAAAAATGTGATTACATCTTATGATGTGGAGTGCCTTGTAACTACTCCTTCAGTCCATTTGGTGCAATAATAAGTGGTAGTGAGTACAAATTTGTGGCACACTAAAGAATTAGGGTTCATGAAGCTAATTAAGTCTAACCCCCATTGGTAAAATGATCTTCCTTAAATAATAGGTTGAAATGACATTATTTCATGTACCTCTTATTTTACCAAAACTTGGCATTCATGGCATGTTCTCACATGAGCATGCACATCCTTAAATTCTATTTGCCAGTAATAGCCCATTTTGAGGATCTTGTGGGCTATGGTATTCCTAGATGGTTGACCAATGCCTATCTTCTAGTTTAAGTTTTCCAGACATCTTAAGTAGATGCCTTGATAATTCTTTATATATAGGATCCCTTTATTTATCATGTAATGAGTGGATCTGATCCCCAAAAATATATTTATTTCTCTTTTGAGTTCTAGAGAACATGTACCTTAAGAAAATATTGAAAAATTCTGGTGTACCAATATCCTCTAGATACTTAGGTTTCACAAACTTCTTCAATGACTATGTGAGGGTCAGGCTCAGTCATGAGATGAATGATACCTTATCCTTTGACAATTTTGAAAGGCTTGATTTCTATGTCAATTTTTTTTAATTTGTCCATCTATTTGCATCCACACTCTCTTAGTTAATTTTATCCCAAAGTGATCTTGATAATGGGGCTTAACACAATGGCTATGGTTTTATTCCTCAAGATGTATTGTTGAAATTTATTATCACCTCAAACACGTATTGTCATGAAATGTGTATTCTATCCAAAGATATAATAAAACTTTATAAATTTATATAGATTAATGAGATAAAATTTTACATACCTGATAAAATTATTCAGTGGTAGCATGTCCATACTTAAATTTAAATTTCATACCTAAATTCTTAAATATCTTAAACATAATCATGTAAAACCTAAAATCAAACAAACTTGTGTGATATATTGATTTTTTTTCTCACTAGCACTTCCATTTGGAAACCTTCCCATAGATTAAAATTTGGGATTTTGATAACTCATAAGGAGCTCAAAGGAGTGATTAATTTCACTGAAGGGTCTTACCAAAGGCCAAAATGAGTTTAAGTGTGAAATTTCTAAAAAGTAGTTCTCAAAGATCAGGACTAAATGAGTAAATGGCAAAGTCTTTAAGATATGGAAAATAGAGCTATAAAGGCCCAATTTATAAATAGAAAATCTGAAAAATCATCTCAAACACTAATTATAAATAAAAAATACAAATATTACATTCATGCAAAGGTCTATATAGGTACAAAGTTCCAAAAATATTGAAGGTAAGATTCTAAACAATGGTTACGAAGATCGAATGCATATCCAATAATTTTATCGAAGGTTAAATTCATAAACACTTTTGATGAATTGAAAGTGTTGAATAAAAATTCAAAATAATTGATCTAAATAACAAATAATGAAGACACAATTTTTAAGTGTAATTTGTATGTGTTCCAAATAATTCCATGTAGATGAAACACTTCCAAAGGATATTAATAATTAAGTCCAGATAAGAAAAACACATCCAATTGCACTTATCAAATGGTGAAGTTAGATTAAATATGTAAAGATATTACAATAGAAGATTTAAAAATAGGCTTGGAATTTTCATAACTGGTGAGTCCCTATTCCAAAAAAAATGGGAATATGTTAAGTATAATGAATGGTGACTTACATGGGGAATACTCCTGAGTATTTGAGAACCTTTAACTTTTGGTTAGTGATTTTAATTAAAAAATTAACCAATACCAAAGAATATTTAAATCATTGGCAGCAAGAGACTCCAAATAATAACATAAAAAATATTTGCCTTACTCATACCTTGGATCTGTGTGTGAGGAAGTGATTTTCTTATCCCTTGTTATGAAGTTTTTTATCAAAGACTTGGGGTAACTATAGGTTTCACTTTTTTTTCTTCAAAAACAATTTTAAAATATAGTTTTGTCATATGGTTCCTCTTCCTTTCTTCCCTCATATCCTTGCATGATGTGTGATAGATTGAACTTGTTTCATCATGTGAGTTTTGATCACCTTTGGATTTTATTTAGGATTTATTTATCACTTTATTAGGACACATTAGTCCTCTTTTATTTATTTTTAGAATAGGAATGAAATAATGTCTAGGGGGGATGCGTGGGGGGGGGGGGGGGGGGGGGTGCAGGTAGAAACCACTATGAGCCAATGTAAGTGAAAACCTAATTTAGCAAAATGTCCCTACCAGCTACATCTGTATCAACAATTATTACCTCAAACATGTATTGTCATGGACTATGTATTCAATCCAAAGATATAATAAAAATTTATTAATTTTATGGAGTAATGAGATCAAATTTTACATACCTAAAAAAATTATTCAATGGTAGCATGTTCATACTTAAATTTACATTGCATACCTAAATTTTTAAATATCCTAAACATAAGCATGTAAAACATACAATCAACTAACTCGTGTGATACATTAATTTTTTTCTCACTAGCAATTCCATTTGGGAACCTTATCATAGATTAAACTTTGGGATTTTAATAAATCATAGGGAGATCAAAGGATTGAGTATTTTCTTGAGTATACTAGGTGAATTTAGTCAGACTACCAAAAAATAATGAAAACCTTTAATCTAGAAAGCAGGGAATTAAACTAAGGAAAATGAAATGTCAAAAATAGGAAACACTAACCTAGGAATAAGGGAACTAAATAATAAAATTAATAAATATATTTATAAAACCAATAAATATAACTACTCCTACCTCTACCAAAACATCTATCATTACTCAAGGATACCTTTAGATGGTACAACCATGAAGTAGTGCTTCAAAAACTATCCATTAACTAGATATGTCAATTCATTAGATTGGAGGTCCATTAAATGGAAAAAATTATTACCCAATCTCTTTGAAATATGATAAGGTCCATTTCATAAAGGGGGAAACTTATCATTTTGTCCTTTATTTTCATAGGATTTGTCCCATAGAAGCACTAAGTCAGATATTCTAAGTGCTTTAAATTTTTATCTTATATCAAATGACCTCTTGACTATGCCCTGATGTTTGATTAAATTTTATAAGGCTTTAGTCCTTGAATATTCCATATCTATTATGTCGAATAAATATGATTCTACCTTTTCATTTAGTTTCATGTATTCCTACATAGATAAACATTTCTATAATTTAAGCATGATTATGAATATTGGTTATCATTGTATATCTATAAGTAAGGGGAAGCCGTGAGGGCCTACTTGTATCTTATTCAATCAGCCCATAGTGCATATTTTAGTAGATTATGCCATTTCATGGGCTTATCTTCAACATATTTTTTTATATCATTTATCAGGTTCTTGTTTGTCAATTTAACTAATTCATTTCCCTGTGGGTAATGGTTAGAATATGACCTGATGGTGATTTGATTTTCATGGGCCCATTCAATGAATTTAGCTAATTGAAATGCTAGCCCATTATCATAAAATAAATAAATGGGATTACTAAATATATTTGTGATGTTTTATTCTAAAAGTTTGATTACTTCTTATGATTTAGAGTGCCTTATAGCTACTACTTTATTCCATTTGGTACAATAATCTATGGTAGTGACTACAAATTTGTGGCCTACTAAAGAATTAGGTTTAACGAAGCAAATGAAATCTAACCCCCATTGGGATAATGATCTTCCTTCAATAATAGGTTGAAATGACATTATTGTACGTACCTCTTATTTTACCAAAACTTGCCATTCATGGCATGTTCTCACATAAACATGTGCATTCTTAAAGTTTATTAGCCAATAACAACCCATTTTTGAGGATATTTTGGGCTATGGTATTCCTAGATGGATGACCAATGCCTATCTTCTAGTGTAAGTTTTCCAAACATCTTAAGTAGATGCCTTGATGATTCTTTCTATATAGGATCCCTTTATTGATCATGTAATGTGTGGATCTGATCCCCCAAAAGATATTTACTTCTCTTTTGAGTTCTAGAGAACATGTACCATAAGAAAATACTAAAAAATACTAGTGTAATATCCTATAGATACTTAAGTTTCACAATCTTCTTCAATGATTATGCAAGGTCAAAGCTTAGTCATGAGATGAATGATGCCTTGTCCTTTGAAAATTTTGGTAGGCTTGATTTCTATGTCAAATTTTTATAATTTTTCCATCCATTTTCCTTTGCACTCCCTTAGTTCATTATACCCCAATGTAATCTTGATAACATAGCTTAACACAATGGCTATGGTCTTAGTCTCAAGATGTAGTGTTGAAATTTATTTAATGCTTTGACAAGGGCAAATATTAACTTATCTATCATAGAATACCTAAGTTCTACTAATCTGTAAATTGATAAGGACCCCCCCCCCATTTAATCAAATATTTTAAAAATGGATATCAATATTAACTATCCCCCATACTTAAATAAATATCCAACTTCTAAAATCAATATAGATTGAATAAAAAACCGTATTGAAATGCATTTTACATTTTGAACATTTATCTTTCAATATTGAAAGTAAAACTAAAAGCATAATGGAAAATAGTGATATATTGACACCAAAGTGATAATAGAGTTCACATTTTTAAATGCTACATCTCCAGGTTCACTAAAACTATTAACTAATCCATTCATAATAGATGAAAATATAATTTTACACAACTTACATCCATTGATCAATAATCTATAATAGTACTAAAATTGGACTGCATGAAGACGTGATTTGATCGGGAACTCATCTTCCCTTGTCCATAACACCTATGCATCATCTCTAAAATTTGGCCATAATTCTCTATGCAAGAGTAAAACAAATCTCCAAAATGGGTCAATATCTCATCACTAAGGAATATGAATCAACTCTATAATGGTGATGGGCTACTCTGATAAAATCGTATATGAGGGTTTTATAGGCATTTGCCTTTACACTAGAAAGAACCTCATTTACAATCAAATTATAAAAACTTCAATATAATATATATCACATGAAGTCTTCCATAGGCATTTTGCCTTCATAATGGAATGGTTCCTTTATAATTCAGAATAAAATAATTAAATTTATAAAATAATCCTCCAAAAGGCCTCCAAGAGTTTCTTATAATCCCTTTACAAAATATCCATAGGATTATAAAAAAATCTAAATAATCTTGGCTTAAAAATTCTTACAAATCTTATATAATCTGAAGTTATGTGTTTTATAAAACTAAATTCATGCCTTTATTTACCCGTTTCATCTTTAGGAATAGTGGCAAGGTCACTGATCTTTTTACATGAAGGTTATAGGTTTGAATCCCTCTTTATCTCCAAAAATTGCACCAAATCTTGTTTAAATGGAATAATCTCCATTTTCATTCCAATCATCCATCTTTGGTAGAATGGAAAAGGCTTAAAATAATAACAAGATGTTAGGGGTTTGATGCTCCCCAGCCATCTTACCTATTGTTTGGTGGGTTCATGGTTTTAAATCCCACATTCATTGGGGATAAATCTTGAAAATGTTTTTTATAGCCTTATGCCACCAATATTGATGTGGCTTTAGCCACATTACAATCCCTTTTTCCATGCCCAAAACTTGGTCTTTGGTTACTAGGAACCTTCAGATGGACGTGAGCTAGCTTGAGCTAGAATTTGAGTTGGGTTGAATTGCCAAGTTGGGTTTCATTAACAAGTTGGGTTGACATGTTGATTTGGGTTGCATTACTAAGCTAGGTTATACTTCCAAGTTGGGTTACACTACTAAGTTGGGTTGACATGAGTTGGTACTCAAACATTGTGGAATGTGAATAGTGGAAGGCCACATGATGGCCTGAGTTTCTACCATGTGGACCTCTTGATAATTACCATGTGGAATACTTCTTCATTTTTCACTTTTTGACACAAGATAATACGATATAAAATTAGAGTGTAATTCAAAATATTAAAATTACACTAATATATCATGATGGTAGAGTCCCCTTCTATCACAAAAGTGGGATCCACCAACTACGATCCCCATATCCAACCCTTTTTTGACCATCAAATAATAGTGGTGGGTAAACCCATTTTTTTCCATGTGTCCAAAATTTTCCACATCATTAGTTGACCATCAATTGACCAACTTTGACTAGACATATTTGGAGCAAACAAGTTCTATTTCCTAAGTTACACATACCATAAAAAATCTCTCAATGAGCCCTATGTAATGGTGATGGTTTAAAAATTATTTAGGGATGTTCAAAAATATCCTTTGGATCATCTAATTCTATCAATTTCATGCTCATGAATGCAATAAGATTTTCACTCTCATCCTTCTTTCGAGTAAGTAGAATAATTATTATGTGTTCTGAAGCAAATGAATATAGGAATACATCTTTAGTGAAGTTTAGGATTATCAATAATGTATACTAATATATTGCATCTTTAATGTCTTGAAAAGACTTTGGGCCATTGATGACTATTCCACTTTATCATCTTGATTGAGCATTGCATATATAGGTCTAATGGTTTCTAAAAATCTTGATATGAACTGTCTTACAAAGTTTATCTTCCCAAATAAAGACTTGAGTTCCTTATTACTATTCAAGAATGCAATATTTGATATCCCATGTATTGTATCTAGGTCAATGGTGATCTCATCCTTAGTGATAATGTGTCCTAAGATATTTCCCTCACTAATACCAAACATGATTTGTATTGGATTCAAGGAGATTCTAAACCTTTTGTATATTTCAAATATTGAATGAAGATGGATTGCATGATCAGCTCTGTCTTTTGAGAAAATAATGATTTCATCCATGTAAATTATTATGCATTTACCAATCAGACCTTGAAATGCATGATCCATTGCTCACTGAAAGGTAGATCCTACAATGACTAGTCTAAATGGCATCTTTTTGAATGCAAAACTACACCACTTCATGGTAAATGTAGTCTTCATTATGTCTTCAAAATCAACCAATACTTGGTTATATCCCAAAAATACATCAAAAAAGGACATCATTCCTAAACCACTAACTATCTGGATCACTGTATCTAAGGAAGGCAAAGGATAGTTATCCTTCTCATAGGCCTTATTCCTATTTATGAAACTAATATATAATCTAATTTCCCCATTCTTATTCTTGATTGTGACCAAGTTTGCAACCCAGGTAGAATTCCTGATTGGGAAAACTATTCTTGCCTTCAGTAAAATTTCCACTTCTTTCTAAATACGAGGCTCTAAGATGTGACTGACCAATATCTATCTTTCCCTAAATGTCTTGTGATCTATATTCAATGAGATTATATGGGTGATAAATTTTGGATTAAAAATCTTCAATTGATCATACATCCATGAAATTATGTATTTATATTATATGAGTAAGACCTTCACCCTTTGTCTCTTCTCTAGAGTGAAAATGAGGCCTATGTTAATAAAGCATGAGTCATTATCATCACCTAAGTTCTCTATGCTAAATTTAGATTTATTGACCTTGGGTTATCTTTGTTTTTGTGATTGGAGATTAATGTCAAATGCTATCTCTATAGAAACTAATCCAAGTGGGAGACAATTTTTCTTTAGTTGAATGACTCCTTCTTCTCCAAATTCCTCTTATCATAGGAAACTAATCCCCTCATCATCAATGGTTTGTTACTCAAATTATCCTAAGTTAGGCAAGAATTGGACTATCTACTAGTCATCATCAAAAACTTGGCAATTTTCTATATTATTAGGAACCAATGGGAAAGGTAATATTTCAAAGGATAATATTTGTACCTTGTATTCCTTTAGTGGTTCTAAATATGTAGTTGAAACAACCACACAATCAATAGTCTAATTTTTCTCTCTAGGGATAAAAAGTATCTTAAAGGCTTAAAAGGACTCAATCAAATCCCAATATCTATATTTATACCTTTTTAGGTATAAAAACTTGCATTGGAATTTATTTCTAACCTGATTGATTACCAATTTTAAATCTCCATATATTAATAATTACTTGACATTATCTTTGAGAGTGAACTACAATCTTAAAATTGGTGCCTCATATTCTGATCTATTATTATTACAAGAGAACTATAATTTGTATGCTACTAGGAACTATTTTTACTATGGGTCAACCACTTCAATACCTATTCTTGATTCTTTTTTGGATATAGTGCCATCAAAATGGATAGTACATAATTGGGAATACCCTATACTTTTGGTTCATGCATATCATACTTTGTGGTAAAGGTATGAATTCCAAGATTCAGATATTTATAACTTACCTCATAATTATTAGTGTTGTAATCCATGATGGGATGCTTCATTCTTAGTTACTGATCAATTTAAATATGGTTTTCAACACCTCTCCATGGTAACCAAATATGGGATAATTCTATTTCTATATACCCATTCAATGTCCTCAACCAGTCACTGCTTAATAGTAGTCCATTTCCCTCTAGGATGTCTACCATAAGTATGCCAATAGTAATTTATACTCATGGTTTAAATGCCATTTTAATGTTCACATCTTTTATCTATCCAACTATAGGCACTATTAATATGTTTAGCTATATAACCATCATCTTTGATGGGCTTGGAGTCAACCCCAGATTTTGACAAATAGAAGTTGGCATCATAGTATCTAAAGCTCTAGAATTAAATGAAAAATTATGAATGTTATTTCCACATGATCTGATAGTCAATAATAAATTAGGTACATATGGATTAATATTTTATGTAACATTTGTATGGGCAGCATTTGCCTTTTCTACAACAACTTTTCCTATAATAGAGCTCAAAAGAATATCATTTTGTTTAGTTATCTAAGCAAATTAATGAAGAGTAATAGTATCTTTATTATTCTTCATTTATTCAAAAATGGTGTATCCTTATTTGACCTATTCCTCCTTACTTTGGGACTATTCATTCCCTTTTGAGGGTGGTGGATTATTGTCAGCCCTCAAATATGGCAAAATAGTGATATTGTTAGGAGGAGTAAATGTTGTAAAGGTCTAATTATTACTAATATTATAATTTATTTTTTGATAATATTGGAAGGCATGTATCTCATTAGAATTATCTTCTAGTTCATTATCATCCTCACTTGGGAAGGAAAACTCATGAGTATAAAAAAACATAACAATATCTGAGAAACTAGGTTCAAGGTCTAACTCTGATGAGTTGTGCATTAGATCCTATCTTACCATCTCCCTTTGGAATATTTTGAATGTTACACAAAACCCAATGCATTTTATTTTATCATTATATGATGTATTATTAACTCTAAACTAGTTAGGTAGATCTTGTTATACTATTTTATTGCTCATGCTTGCTAGGTTCTTGCTAGGTCATTGGTCTTTACCCAGTTTTACCTTATGTGGGGATTTGTCCCACATTGGCTAGTTTATCTTGCATATTATTTTTACTTGAATATATAAGAAAGTGATCTAAATTGTAATATACATTATTTTTTATAATTTTCATATATCTTTTTCTACATAACAATTGATTTTCTTGTCATTGGTTTCTTCTTTGAGTATATGTTGAGTCATCAATAACTATAGTAATTAGCTCTGGGAGAGATCTTGAATGATGATTTTTGATAAAATTTTCATGGTATTAGATCCAACCTCCAATAAATATTAATTATAATGTAGATTTATTTCCATTATGGACTTGTCATTGCTTACTCAACTCAAAAAGTTAGATCTATCTTTTTGATTGGATTTGGTCTTGTAAATTTTTGGCAATATAGACATCTTGATTTGATCTGGTCTTTATTTAACCATATGCCAATTTATTTTGTGAATTATTATTGCATGTTGAAGTATTGGATTTACATTGTGATTACATTGAAAATCGTAAGATTAAATTATCTAGATTTCCATGATGATGATGGTTTAAAGAGACTTATGGATTCATCATGTTGAGATTATTAAAAACCAACATTTTGGACACCATATATGTGTCTATATTTAGGGTAAGAGATCAGATAAAATAGATATTAAGTTTTGAATTATTTGATATCAAACAAAAATAAACTCCCATAAATAATAAAGTGAGCACCAAAGGGAGGTATTCGGCCAAACCAATTGTGAATAATTTCCAAAAAAAGTCAAAAAATACAAACCAAATATAGTTTACCCACCATGGATGTTATTATGGTTTTCCAAAACAATTATAATTGGATGCCAAGATTCACCAACACCAAGTCCATTCTCTTTATTTAGGTTATTTGGATGTTTCTCTATCTCAATTATTTCATGGACCTTTCTTTTCCAATATTTATCCTCTTTAGCTAAAAATTTGGTTTGATTTAAACAAATTTGGTGTTCCATGAGATGGGAACACTTAGCAAGTGTGGAGTTATCTAGACGTGAGTAATGTATATCTCTCCCATGCTCCTTAAGTCTACTTTGAAGAGACCTACTAGTTTCCCCAATACAAGTGACTCCACATGAGCAAGGGATGCTATAGACACCTTTTTGTGTCTTAGGACCAAAAAAATCCTTAGCAAATTTTAAAGATGTTATGAGAGTGTTATGAGGTTTTAAATTTTTTGGAAAACCATCCTTTCTAATAATTCTAGAGATTTTTTAAGAAATGCCACTAACATAGGGGATGGTGATTCTCTGTAAATCTCTATTTAAGTTATTATCCCTTTATTGGTTTTTCATTAAGATTAGATCTATAGGTGGGAATATGTTTACAAATTTGTGCCACTCTCAAAGCCATATGTATTATAAGTCTATAGGTTGGAAGGCTAGGTCTACCTTAAATGTAGTACTTTTTAAAAAAAAATTAGTGAAAATTTTATTAAATAGGCTTCATTTATGGGAAATTGATTATTTAATAACTTTTGATCAATTGCTCAAATTTGATCATCATCTTATTCAAAATTCCATATTTTTTATTTTTCATTCATGGATTTTATTTACATTGTAAAATGCACTAAAATATAAAGTGTCACATTATAGGGGTTTCTTTGCATTGGATGTGCTACCTTGTGCTTATGATTTATGGTGACATTTTAGTGGTGACACTTTTTCTATGTTGTGAGCATTTGTTGAGGGAATATTATTTGTTTTACACTTACCTTATCTCATTTATTTGCTAGAGATCAGAGGGTGAAGATTGGTTTGGAAGGAGGTCAGACCCTATCATAAGCAACATAAACTTCCTTATTGCTTCTTATGGATTGTATTATCATCATTTGTTGCACCCATGGGCACATTTTTGGTTGAGTTCGACATCTTATTCTTGAGTGTTCATTTTCACTATTATGGGGTTTCCTTTACTATTGTAGTCATATAAAATGTCAAAATTGGTAGATTGAATGTGGCTTGTGACACCCAACCCATAGCTCCCTCTTACTACTTTCATGACCCTTATATACACCTTTTTGCTTATTCCTAATCACCCATAGACTTCTAAGGCTTGATTCTAGCTCAACCAAACTCCATTATGCATGCTTATTCCATCCCTCTAGGTCTCAAGCCTATTGGATATGAGTGTTGGGGTTGGAATATAGTGTTAGACCCTAAGGTGCTCTATTTCTAATGCTCCTATCTAATCACATTTGAATCCTATATGACCATTTCCTTCTGATTCCTCTTCTTCATTGTGTCAACCTACAGTGAGTACATTTAAACCATGACCAATACATCTCTATAAAATCCCATTCAAAGTTCATTTAGAATGGGTTGGAAAATATCACTAAAGCAAGAAAGAATACAAGCAAGACCACAAAGGCAAATTTCTCTATTCTTTATATACAACCATCCAATACAACTATCAACATAATCAAACCCTCACACTAGTCCCTAACCACCTCAAACACACCTAGTTTATCATTTTTGCATCTACATAACACTATTTGCATTAAAAAACATCAATTGAGAGAATTAAATATGCCTTGATCCCTCTTCAGATTATTTATATGTAGGCAGTGTGCCCACATAAGGGGTGTGGATATATGTCTAGTACATTTTACACATACTAACCCCCCCTCTTTCTCAAAGTTTTGTTCAAGCACAATGAAGGTTTAGAGTTGGAAATCAAATCAACTCTACAAGGAAATTCATCAATAATCAAGGTTTGAAATTTCATAGGTAGACTAAAACATGGATAATGGACAAAAATAAAAAAAATTAGATCTCTGTGACCAGTTTGGATAATAGCTATAAGACCTGTACTATAGCATGGAACCCAAAAGTGTCTTATTTTTGATGTTCCTATTCTATTACCAAATCAAAGCTAGATTCACATTCATGACACTATCCCAGTCCTGTACAATAAGTATTAGCCTCTATCTTAGTTTTATCATTGTAATTTTAAGCTAAATTACATTTATCCTCTTTCATTACTATTTTTAGAAAGTTACGACGGTTAAATAAATTATACAAAACATTATGCTAATTATTGTATTATTTTTACTGAATTATCTATTCTAGATACTTAACTAAATTAGGAATAAGATTTGGTAAACCTAACTTACTTTGTTTGTGCACAAAAACCCTAAAAACCCTAGGGAAAATTTCCCTATATTTTTTCCAATATTTTAATGATTTTTCTTGAATATTAAAATAAAAATTCACATTTGATTTTTAAATTTACCATATTAAATTTAAAAATCATTTATTCCAAACCCTAGTTGAATTTACTAGGTCCTTTTTCATACAAAAACCCTAAAGACCCTAGGGAAATTTTCTTGCTAATTTTAGAAATATTTTTTTGATTTTTTCTTGCATATTTAAATCAAAAATTCACATTTGTTTTTAAAATTTACCATAGTAATTTTAAAAATCATTTTTTTACAAAACCCTAGTTGAATTTACTGGGTCTCTTTTTACTTGAGGTATCACCATACATATTTTTCACATAAAATCATAAATGGATCTCACTTCTTTCAACATGTTTCTTGAAAATAAGAAAGAGTCCATATTTGGTCATATCGTGTACATGAATGATGAATTCTACCATATGTTAATACAAAGCTTCATCCTTTTTCTTTCATGCTTACTTTTTATAATATGGGATGATATTAAGAAATTTATTGCTAAACATGTTGAGATCTTGTTTCTTCGAAAGAATGTTTACCTTTCATTAATACAAGGTTTCATTATTTATCTTGCATCCTCTCTCTCTATATCATACAAAATAATTTCCAACTCTAGTTTACTAAACATGTTATAAATGTCATATTACAAGTTAAAGTTTTTTATGCATTAGTGCATAATTCCATGTTCTATGTCCCTTGTCTGCGATCTCTCATGTGGAATGTTCTTTATAATAATATTGCTATACAACTTATAACTCAAATTACATGCATTTCATCCCACATACATGGTTTCTATCTAGATAAATATAAAATCATTACATACTTAGAGGAGCCATTATATAAGCTGATAACCACCTATCAAATTTCAATGTCATATCTGATGCATAGGAAAGAACCCATTTCTCATCCTCTTTCACAAGAGGGTGATAGCTACTTTCTATCTCACTAGGTCCATGATATCACCCCTCCAAAAGGTGAGGCAGCCTATACTATTATTCCTAATGCATACATTTAGCATATATTTTTTTCAAAACCTCTTCAACATATGTGTCTACATGTTCAATCAAAAGAAACAAGGGTTTGTAATTGTGCGACTCTAAGGCATCAACTCAACACTATGAGCAAGTTAATTTCAGATTTACAAACATAGAATCAATTATTACATGAAAAGATCACAACATTGGAAAATCATATTATAATGAAAAACCCTCGAAGGCATTCTAGTGTAAATCATGTATTTGCACCTTCACCTAGTCAATTAGTTGCAAGCAATATTAAATATCAAAACAATAAATCAAAACAAAGTAACTCTACAACTAGTGATTCAAAAATCATTAAAAGATCAAATAAGATTTCAAGTGAGGTACTAAGGGAAATGATTAAATCTAAGTTGATAAAACTACATCCTCTACATCTAGTGAGAATATCCAGATATTATTGTGCATATCATAGAATGCATGGGCATCACACATATTCATGTTTGACATTGAAACAACATATACAACAAATACTTGATAATGAGGACCCTATACAAGGTAAATCAGTCAAACAATCCACAATGACATAGGAACACATTCATAAAGGGTCAAATTTATAAATAGTACAAAATTGGTTACTAAAGCATAACTCAGAACAACAAAAGGATAAAAAACCAAAATTAGGGTAACAAACAGTGCCACAAGCATAGAAAAAGTATGAAAAAGATCCAAATCTACCTCTCCAAAATGAGGCTCAAATTTCAAAGTAGCATACGTTTGGTCAAAAATATCTACAATAATTTGATTATCAAGGTCAAGGGTTAGACAAGCATGCTCAAGGCATCACTACTCCTATTCTAGCAATTGATAATGTTTTTCACCAAGGTTTATGATTTATCAAACATCCTAAGGTAAATCATTCATAGACATAATTTATCAAAGGAAAAGATCCAGATACAAGAAACGCTAACACTAACATTCCATTGGTTTAAAATCAAGATGATAATGATGAGTGGAATAATACAAGTTATTATGATTCAAATCCATATTTGTAGTCATTCCATCATGATTCATAATCACACATGATTCCTTTGTTTTATATAGGACACCATGATAGGGAGTCTCCTATGAGACTCATCAGTTAGTATCATTTCTTCTTAGTCTTACTTGTACATATTTTTTTCTACTTGTACATAATTTATTATCTTACTTGTACATATACATCTTATGATTGATTGTACATAACTTGTTTCAAAATACCAAAAATAATATAAATTTTCAAAATAAAAAAAACATTCAAATAATTTAAAAACATGAAAACATTTAAATTGTATGCATTATCGATGCTTTACATTTCTACTACCATTATAGACTTACATTTGTTGTTCTATTATATTGTTTGTCGATTTATCTACATTACCATGCTTCACTTGATCTTATTTGAGTGTGTGCAGTAACACCCAAATCCTTGATTGCTTCAATCTACCCATTGAGGGGTCATCATACTTCTACATTCAAGACATACATCAACATCTGTACCCATTAGGGACATCATCTACGTGACTATACCATCCAGATTATGTCATTCTTACACCACACACTCTATTTATCATGTTTATATACAATAATTACTATCTCACATAGATTATTCTATCTACACTCACTATTATATATCACTTATGTATTTCTTAATATCTACCTAGTATTGTACTACATGTTTTGTATACTTTCACTGCTTGTTTTGATTAGTTAGATGCGATTGTATTTCTAACATATTACATGATTTCCTTTTTATTTTGTGTAGTTAGATGTGATTTCATTTGCCAATTCCTATTGTGTCTTCTTGTGTGTGCCTTAAACATTTAACAATTTCCTTTGCCTATACTCTTATATGTACTTGTTCCCCTCATGCCAACCTTGCTTGTTTTAAACTATATGTGTATATGGAATTTGAACAGGCCTTATATGCTTGATTTCTAGTTTGAGTGACATGTTCCCATGTCCCTTGTTTTCTTGGCCCCTTGGCCACTCTCTTGTATGATTATAAATTCTTGCCTTATGTATATTTTGCTTGTTTGATTTTCTATTATTTACAATGCCATGATCCACATCATGCATTATCTTGATTTTTTGGATGCCATGATGGACATCATGTTCCATCCCTCCTTAAAAACTAACAACTAACATTTATTAATTCATTTCAATACATTACACATGATATTACATTGTTATATCTATCTAGGCATACCCTTGTTGATCTAACAATATCCAATACAAACTATGCTATATCTTGAGACATCTTTTTTATTATCATAGATATAGTGTATTTCACAACATAACACACTTGCAGGGATCTTTCTTCTAAGGGAAGTCATTATAAGGTCTTCATTCCTAACCTAAAAAGAGGGGGAAACAAATAGGAGTTTTATCATAGTGATTAGAGATTCTAATGATCAAAAAATTAGTTTTTATAACACTCAAAACAATAACCTTAACCCAAACTAGGCAGAACATACTAGAAAAATAGTGAAAATTCTAGATTAATCTTTAAATCTAGTAAAGGACAACAGCATTGGGCATGGATAACATAACTAGACATTAGGGTGTACTATTTTTGGTGCTCTTGTATAAACAACACAAAAAACCATATTTTACAAAAATAGATAGAAAGGTGAGATCAGATATAGTTTTATCACATACACATCAGTTCAGATTCAATAGTTTTAGTATAGTTTTTCTTAGAGAATCCATATATAGGAGCATCATACATGGCATGATGGCTCTCACTTCCATTTTTAGATTTGTATTTGGTATAACTTATAGATCAGAATTCATGTTAGAAACACTAGTAATTAGGGGTAATGTACATGACACATTGGTTTTCTTTATTTTTGAGTTTAATATATTACCCAATCATTCTCAATAGTTGAATGCCTTATTCCATCTACAGGTGGTTAGCATCATTTTCGAGTGGATTTTATATAAGCTTAACCTCCATTATTTATGAGTAGATTTCATAGAAGCCTATTGCCTAATATCAGAGTAGATTTCATATAAGCCTAATCTCCTCCTTTCAGATTAGACAAGATTATCTTGTTTTCAATACACATTCGACTATCCATACCACATCAAATTTCAAAGAATTCATGGGCTTCAAAATCCATTTCATATGACACACATTCATACTGGTATCAATTTATAGCTTCACTTAGTGAGCAATGATGGAGGCAAAGGTCTAGTTAGTCTTTATATTCTTGAGCCAATTAATCAAAGGGATTGGACACATAGTCCAAACACAAATTAGCAAACACATGACCACATAGCTTTACTTAGTGGGTGAAGATTGAGCTAAAGGGATAGCCTTTGCTTTCATGAGCCACTCTTGAGGAATTGAGCACTTATATCCATTTTTGATATTACTCTTGGTACAACACATACCCAACATTATTTACCATCAATCAACAATATCACAAGTGTTGTATTGGTTTGCATACTTTGTGAGGTGTATTCTTTCCTTTTTCTTCCTCTATTTCTCTTACCCAACTTTTGTATGTTCTTATTTTAGATATAGTATATCCAGTAAGAATTAATCCACTCTTTATCTTTTCTTCTAGATTTATATTTCACAATGTGCTCTCTCTATGTACACTCAAAATTACACAACTTCATGGGCTTCACCCTTGCAAGTATGTTCTATGGTTTCTAGTTTTCATTTATCTTAGTAATTCACTTTGCTACATCACTAGAATAAAGGGGGGTCGGGGAATGTAGTCATATAAAACGTGAAAATTGGTATCTTGAGTGTGGATTATGACACCCAACCCATAGGTCCCTCTTGTATTCTTTAATGACCCTTCTAGACACCTTTTTACTTATTCACAATCATTCGTAGCCTTTCGAGACCTAATTCTAACTTAGCCAGACTCCATTTTCCATGCTTATTACATACCCCCAAGTCTAGATCCTATAAGATAGGAGCATTAGGGTTGGAATATAGCACTAGACCCTAGGGTGGCCCATTTCTAACACTCCTATCCATTCACATTTTGAGACCAAATGTCTTCTTCTTGATTATGTTGGCCTAACATGAATACATTTAACCCATGACCAATAGATCTTTATAAACCCATTCAAAGTTCATTTATAAGGGGTTGGAAAATATCACTAAAATAATTAAGAATATAATTAAGATCACTAAGGCAAATTTCCCTATTCTCTATGTATAGCCATCCAATACAACTACCAACATATTCAAACCCTCACACCAGTCCTTAGCCACCTCAAGCACACCTAGTTTAGCATTTTTGCATATGCATAACACTATTTAAACAAAGCACATCAAGTGGGAGAACTATATATGGCTTGATCCCTCTTCAAAGTATTGGTATGTAGGAAACATGCCCACACAAGGGGTGTGGATAAATTCCCAATGCATGTTACACACACTAACCACCCCCTCTTTATCAATTTTTTGTTCAAGAACAATGAAGGTTTAGAGTTGGAGATTGAATCATCTCTACAAGGAGCTTCATTGATAGTCAAGGTTCAAAATTTCATAGACAGACTAACATAGGGACATCAAACAAAACTAAATAAACTCTAATCTCTATGACCAATTTGAGGCTATAGTGCCAAACCCTAAAGTGTCTTATTTCTGGCACTCATGTCCTCTTATTGAATGAAAGATAGATCTAGATTCATGACACTATCCTAGTTCTATATATCCAATATCAACCTATGTCTTAGTTGTATTATCCTAGTTTTATTCTAAGTTACGTTTGTCCTCTTTCATTACTATTTTTAGAAAGCTACGAAGGTCAAATAAATTATAGAAATTAGTAATCTAATCATTGAAATATATTTATTGATTTATCTATTCTAGACCCTTAACTAAATTAGAAATAAAAATCCAATATTTCCAAAATAGTTAAGTCAACTATGGGACCTACATTGTACTTCATGCATGCACTATCTGGAATGCATTTTTAGTTGAGCCCAACATCCTTATACATGTGCTTTGAATATTTTTGTTTTTAGATGTTGATCATTTTTCTCATGTGTTTGCATACATTATAGCTCTTTTCACCATTTAACACACTCATCCATCATCCCACAACATGTATTAGTACTTTGACATATTGGTAGTTTGTGTCATATCTCTTTGAGGCCCCTTTCTTAGTGCCTCTCCTTCTATACAGACATATTTTTTTCTCCCTTGTTTTTGGAGCACCTCTCTTGATGGCTTATTTTATAGGTCAATAGTCTCCTTTTTTGGAGTTATTCTAGTGAAGCCCAATGTCTTCCTTATTTTTATTTTTTGTTTGTTATGTATGGGTTATATTGTTATTACATTGATTTATAAAGTATCATGGGGGTTTTATTGATTCAACCTTGTTTACCTTCATGAATTTTTGTGTTCTATTTTAGGCACATTTTTACTTTGTCAGTTACTTGTCTCATTCATCACCACCATGAGCCATCATCTTTGAGAGACCTTTTCTATATTTTTAACACCATGTTTTAGATAGTTGACAATGTCATACATCTTAAAATATAGCCATTTTGGTGAATCCTTGTGTCATCTTAACTTTTTCTATAGTTTGACAATCTATTTCAGTGTGATATGGAGTTATTCTAGTGTATACAATGTCAAATTGTTTGGTGTTTGAGTAGTGTATTAGGACCACTTCTATAGACCTTTTTTGCCTCCACTACCACCCATTTAGTAGTGTGGGGGGGAGTATGGTGTAAATTTTAATTTTTAGATATTGATAATTCTTTGCACATGTATTACTCTTTTTTACTTTCATCACCACTAATAATATTATTGATTGAAGCTATTCCCATGAAGCCTAGTGTCAATTATTTTTATGCTTGAGTAGTGGATTTAGAACACTCATGAAGATTAAGTTCTTTTATGACTTGTGAGTAATTACAGTGCAGACTACTTCAACATCATATTTGGGGGGAATTCAAGCTCTTTCTTCTTCTTTTCTCTCTTTTTTTTTGTGGGGGGGGGGGGGTGAAATTTTTCTACAAAGTTTTCTTTCTTTCCTCCACTTTATGAGAGTTATATGTATTTTCACTTTTGAATGTTTTTTGGATTAGTCCTCTGTACATGGGTATCTTATTCAGGCACATTATTTACTGAAACCCATATGAGGATTTTATATTTATATCCATGTCTTTCATGGTGATTCTTATAGTGACACCAATGTGGTATCCCCACTAGTGACACTAGTTTGGCAGCCCCATCAATCTTTGTGCTCACTTCTCACCATGATATTAGAGGGTGTTCAAGCAATGATTCCTTAGGTTCATTAATCTACCCAATATTTTAGAGTGAAGTGATTGTGTTTAATGATCCTCATATTCATAATCATTCCTACTTTCACTTGGTAGCTATAGTAACTCAACGTTCATGTACTCTAACATGATGGATTTGCATCCATATGGAAATGTGACTTCACACCACATCCTTTATTGTAAGACCCTAGCTTCACTTGAGGGGGTGTGTTATAATATCTTATTACTCATGTTTTCTAGGTTCAAGGTAGGTCATTAGTCTTTACCTAGTTTTTTCCTGTGTGGGAATTTATCCCACATTAGCTAGTTTAGCTTGCATCTTGATTTGCCTTGCCTATATAAGCAAGTTCTCTACATGGTAATATACATGTTTTGTAATATTTTTCATATATGTTCTTCTATATAATAATTGGTTTTGTTTTCAATTGGTTTCTTCTTTGAGTGTATATTGAATCATTAGTGGCTAGAGTAATGAGATCTTGGAGAGATTTTGGCTAAAGAGTTTTGATAACTCTTTCAGATTTATTTATAGTATGTTAATTTATGAAAACTTATTTGCAATCCCATTGAAAGGTATATTATATATCTAAAACCCAAAATTTTAATTATTATTTTGATGAGAAGCATTACCGATCTTTATCTACATGCTCAAGAAGTTATTTCTTAACTTCTAAACCATTATTTATATAGAATCTAACTATGATTTAGTAGAGTCTATACTCTAGGCAAATGCAATGATGGATGGGATTGAGTGTTGATTCTAATGATGGACATTCAATCATGCATGATTGTTTAAGAAGATGAAATTATGGTTTGATAACTGATGTGTTAGAGTTATTAATGCATACAATTTATTCTAGTTAAATGTTGGGGTATTTTGCTTCACATGAGGAACTTGATTCAAATCTGGAAACTAATATTGACATTAGGTGTGCCTAATACATAAGGGTTGAGTTTAATATCAATTTTAATAGCTTATTCATATCATAATGGTAGAGTGGTGACAATAATATCTCTTCATAGAAAAACCACTATAATTGGATCCATAACATTATTATACATCTCTACTAGTAGTGAGTTTTTAATTTTATACATTGGGTTAAGCTAGTTGTATATTTTTTGAAACCTTACATAGAAATCATGGTTTGATTCATTACCCTCCCTCTTCATACTAATGAAATGATGATACACTTGACTATGGCTTATAACTTATCTGAATTGGGTAAAAAAAGTGGTTTAACATGCATCCCATGAATATTTTGAATTATCTTTGAGATTCAGTTACCAATCACATGTAGCATCCTAAAATGTGAATGGGAAAATTATACATGCAACATCCTGATTAATGACATTCATTAACCTCAAGATAGCCTTGAAATAATTGATATGTTCTTTTGTTGTCCTCTTGAAGGGAAAAAAGTAGATATTTATTTGGGTTCCAAATAACCAAGGTGGCTGAGGCATAGGATCACTAATGGGATGGATGTTCCTTACTAGGGAAGTGTACAACCTTGGGGTATTAAAGGGACAACTAGTACAGATCTAGGCCTTTTATGATTTGATAAAGGCAAAACTAAAAGGCTAGTTTTGGCCCTAGACTATGTTACACTCTTAGGTCTCTCTAGTGTAACTCAAATGTAGGAGCTAAGTTGTTATATTAGAAAGGCATAGACTCTCCTTCTAGTGCTAGTTTTTATCTATTGATGTGGGTTTTATGCACATAATAGGATTAATTAGGTAACCTCTAACATTTTAGGATTTCAATGGAGGTAAACTCCACTCTAGGGCATGATTTATAGGTATGGGTTAAAAACATGATTGGTCAAATAGTAGGCAGAGCATGTAGCTTTTTAAATAGGTTTTCATGTAGTGAAATGAATCATAGTAAGAAAAATTAAAACCTAAGTGAGTCTGATGGATAGGTGGAATATATTCTAAAGTGGGCAGGTCTTAGTAAAAAAAAGTCAAAAAAGGGAAGGGTAGAGCAGAAAAGAAGGATCTATGATCTCAAGGGTCACTTATTAGGTTATTTCCTATTATGGATAAGTGTTTATAGATATAATTATTTCTATTTGTATCTATTATATTCTCACAAGCAAACATATTTAGGGATTATGGGAAACGGTATAGGAAACTTAATGGTCTCAACTAAAGATTTCTCCTTTTAGAGTTGCCATTACACACCTTTATTGAGGAGATTATATCTCAAGCTAGAAATGTATCTATGGTAGATATAACACACTCTTAGAAAACTATACCAGAGATAAACCACTCTTACACACTTCAAAATACTAAAACAATTTTAACTAATTGCTAAAAATCAATGAAATCTACTAACTTTTAATATATTTTGCACATCTAAAATTATCACACATCAATGATAACAACTATAATTATCCATTAATTTTTCACAATTTAAATTAATTAATTAATTCAACTAAGAAAACAAAACATCAATAATAGAGAGATGGAAAGAAAGCACATAAACATAGTTGGATGAGAATCAAAACTAATTTCTTCTTATATTGATAAAACTTACCACCTTTTGGAATGTGAAACTACATGAATATATAGACTTGAGGAGGGGTCTCTTCATCCTCTAAGTTCATGCAAACTCATATTTACATTACACAATTAGACCATTAGTTCTATTTTTATCATCAAAATTGCATGTGTGCATAATCATTGTTAACTATAGCTACATCAAAATAAGCTGACATGTACAATATAATGTAATGTATGCTGCTTCCAAATAGTTTAGGCAACTTTTATATTTATACACTAAGTAAAATTAGACTATGAGTACAATAATTAATACTATTTACATGTGTACATACAATATTAGCCTTCAACTAAGGATTTTTAGGTGATTACATGGCATTGTTAGTTATTGGAGGCATTGAAGTTGCATCTTGTGTTGAAATAGAGGTTGAAGCATCATATTTTTATTTGCTTCCAACACTTGATGGTTCCTATTTAAAATTCCATGTTGGTACTGAATAATGTCCATAATAATCAAAGAACATCTATGCACCTTGATAACATGTTCACTAAGCCATGCATGCTTGGCCTTAGTATTCCTAAAGTTAATTCTAAATATCTCTACCTCTGTGACCTTTTTCATTATAAAATCTAGCTTAGATTCTATTTGTTATAATGCCATTCCTTGTAAGTTATGCTAAGAGATTATTCATTATTGTTTAAGGAGATGATAAAAATTATCCCTGCTAATGAGTGCACCCATCGAATACATGGCTTGTGAGACCTTTAGTTCATCTAGAATCAGCAAAATGAGAGTACCATGATCTGTGTATTTAAGCATTTTTGTCTTAGCTACTATGATCCATTATCTAGATTTCCAAGTCATGATGACTATTAAATTGAGGGTATTAGTCACCTCTAATGGTGTGATCAGATTAAGGTGGCTATATGCCTTATTATTTATAAATAAAATATTTTATTTCAACTTATTTTCATCTTGTTTCAAATAATTAAATAATTTAGTAGTTTCAACTATATGAGGTGATAACTCTACCCTCATTTTATAAATATCTTCAAGGATACTTTACAATCTAGATGTGGCATTTTGTACATTTCTCACTATCTATATGGGAAAATGCATAATTTGTTTTTATTATCTTAGTCATTCTAGTTATTTCTCTAGTTATTTTCTCACCATTTTAGTTCCTTCATGGAGTTTAAGTAGGACATCTTTTTTTGTCTCAAAATAGGACATGAAGTCTTCTATATAGGGGGACTGACCCAATTTCATATTCTTCCTTTTCTATACTTGTATTTCTTCCAATATGACTCATCTTCTGATCTCATCTTCTAGTTTCCTTTTCCTCACTCTTTATATAATTACTGTAGATTTTTCAAATATAGAAATTACTATGGGTAACTCGATGATTGTAAGATCAAGCCTTTGAGAAGCCTTTGATTGTATATATGTTACCCATTATGGGAGGACTAATTGGGTTATATCTATGTGTTAGGTGTCTTTAAAAATCTCACCCAACAACTCTCCTAGTGTCATTTTTCAAAGCTTCTTCTAGTAGCGGATTAGGAAGTGAAGGACAAATTATTTTAGACTTGTCCATTTTGACATATTGAGGTAGTGGGTGGACTGTATAGACTAGTTTTTTCTTCTCAATCTTATTTATTGTTATCACAATAGTATCCTAAGAGTAATTGGGAGGAGGCACTGGTAAATCTAGCTGAGTGAATAAAACATGTAGCTGAGGGATTGACAATGCTCCCCTAGCCTTCTTGGTTTCATTTTATTAGTCTTAGGGGTTGATTGTGGTATATATAACTATAATATAAATAGAGGATTTTATGTTTCTAAAAAAATGGAGGAGTGGGAACTGCTGGGAAAATGAGAACAAAAGAAGTAGTAGAAACATCCTCTACCTTTGGAGTGACCAATTATGGTTAAACAATAGGTTAAGAGATATCTAATTATGATTTTGGTGTTATGAGGGGAGGGGAAACACTATGATTTAAGGGAATAGATTGAAATGTACTAACTAACATAGGGGAAATGAGAGACAAAATAAGAGTGGAAGAGACTAAAGGTGTTACAGCCTCACCTTATTACTCACCACATAGTGGTGCTTTGACTTTAATATCTTAGAGGCTAAATACCTTTGCTATTTTCATCTCCTCTTCCTCATATTTAGATTCTCCATTTGGTATTTTTTGTTGAGCTAAGGGTGTTTATCTTGACACTTCTTCAATATTTGGGCTCTTTGTAGGGGCTTGTGTCCTTGACTTCCTCATATAATAAAGAGTAACCTTTTCCTTCATGGGGGAAGCTCCTTGTGTTAGAGTGTTCAAGAAATCCATGATTACAGCATGTTGGGATGATGATGTAGTAGAATAGGCCTAACCCTCATCATCTAAGGAGTCAAGGTAAATGTGATCATCCTGAGCATTCCCAATTGAATATTTGGGCATGATAAGCTCTATTTTGACTATTTTAAACATTAGGGGTATTGGATATGAAGGTTCAACTTGACCCACTAGTGCTCAAGAGGCTTGCTAATCCAAACATCTAAAGAATCCCATCCATATGGGGATGTATATCCAAGAATCACATCCATAATTAAAATAAAGGGTTCCCTTTGGATATTTTTTAGAAGATCCTCATTCAACCTTGATACCTTTGCCCTTTCCAAAACTTGGGCATCTCTTTAAACATTTAAAAATAATAAATCATGATCATAGCATGCTGGTATAGTATACCAAGGTCTCTGATGTGCCTTTAGACATAGCCATGTGGATCCCAGTCTATATGAGGAAAAGTAGTCAGTGAGTAGTTTTCTTTGATTTTGTTGGCCTTACCAAAGTGTTTTAGAATGGTATAGGTTATGCAGTTAATCATTAGTGATATACATAGAACATGCTCTTATTTTTATTTTTTAAATATGCATCTACATTCCAACATAACTGATAAGCTATTTCCTATTCTAACTTGTCTAACACGTATTTGGGGAGGTATAGGGGAATAATATTATTACTAGACACCATAATAGAGTCTAATCAAGATACATCCAATAATCACCTCTAGGCATCAATGTGTTGGCTATAATTTTTGAAATCATAGGTAAAGGGGATTCATGAATAACATGCCAAATTTGAGGATATACATTCTCAGTAATATGAGTGATATTCCTAATGTAGACATAGGCATATATGTCATAAAAGAAAAGTAGTCACATAAATGATTTTTTTATAGAATTTGGAGTTGGGCTCCACAGTGATCCATTATGAATATATACTATTCCCATTATGGAATCCAAGAGATATGACATCATGTAAAAATGACCAATAGAAGATCTCTTTTCTTTGTGTAAAAATTGTTCTTGCAATCTTGCGCCAATTACTTCTCCTATTGCAAATCTCAACTCTAAGGTCATGAGAAGGTTGAATAACACAACCCATTCTAAGTGAAGGAAATGGATTCTCAAGAAACCATATAACACATTCAATAGGGCCATCCCAATGCAGACTCCCATTTGGAACTTGGTTATGGGAACGAGGTCATTATCATTTGAAACAATGATCTCCCCAAAGATGAGCCATTCACTCAATGCCTTATCAATTGAATTATATTTCTTGCATGACCCTACCCTATGTAAATCATATCTAGCATCTATGCTAGGTAAAGATAAATACCTTTAAAATGTGTCACCTAAGATGTAGACCATGAGGGTTTTGTGCTATTACTAGTGTAATAATGCCCCTCCATTCATTTTATCAATGGAGAACAAGTCTCTAAATAGATCTATGCATGGAATTAATTTAGGCTTGGACACCCAAAATGCAATCCCTATTATTTGAGGGAGGAAGAGGTTTTAAACCAATTATCTTTATGATTATATCAAGTTATCCTCATAAGTGTATACATCCAATGCATCAATGGAATCCCATAGAGATGAGTACTATGGATATTATCATTGAACATGATGGATTTGAAAATGGTTTCAGTGTACTCAATGGATTCCTTGATTGATAACTTAGATGGTGGATGATCTCCCTTGAAGATACTAGATGAAGAATCCATTGTTAATTCACTAGTAAAACAAGGCTCTAGTTCTTCAACTTCTAATGACTCAACTTATTTAGATGCACTACAGGTAGTTAGGGTTTTATTTACAAGGAGTGGAGTGAGCTCAAACTTAGTCTATGATTAATAAACATGTAGTTTGTATCAAATTCATTGATATAGATATTGGCATTTAATTGTAGTTAATTCACCATTAATGATTAATGTATACAAATTTGATTAATTCATTTGATTCAAAACTTGCCACTTTATTTTGGTAGGTATGTTACATAGGTACTATTAATGCTTATTAGGAATGCCCCATCATTACCTTTTTCTAGGTGTAATTTCGATGCTTATCTCAGAAGTTAGGATATCGCCTTAGAATAGTGTTTTCAAGGTAAACTAATATCCTAAAAAAATGTTTTGAACACTTTTTTTGAAGATTGAATGAGCCAGATAAAAGCCTTCAACAATTTCACTAAAAACCGAATGAGTCAAACATTTTTTTGAATGAATGTTTCAAATAGTTTTGTCAAATAATAGTTTCATGTCAAGTAATCTTTCCAAAGGGTCTTATCAAAGGCCAAAATGAGCTAAAGTGTGAAATGTTTAGAAAACCTGGTTCTCGAAGAGTGGTTTTTGAAGAGTAAATGGAAAAACTTTAAGATATGGTGAATAGAGCTATGGAGGTCCAACCTATAAACAAAAAATATAAAACATCCTCTTGAACACTACTCAAGAATAAAACATTTGAAGAAAAATTCATGTGAAGGTCTATGTAGGTGCAAAGTGTTGAAAAAATTGAAGGTGGGCTTCCAAACAAAAGTTCTAGAGATCGAAACCATATCCAACAATTTTCTCAAAGGTCGGAGTCCTAAACACTTTTCCCAAAGAGCTAATGTCAAAGAAAACTTTTGAAGAATTGATCCAAAGGCCAAATTTCAAAATGTAAACTAAGCATGCTCCAAAAAAACCTATATAGATGCAACACTTCTGAAGGATATTAATAAGTTAGCTCAAATAAGTAAAATTACATCCACTTACATTTAGAAAAAGGTGAAGTTAGATGTAATATGCAAAGCTCTTACAAATGAATATTTAAAAATAGGCTTAGACTTTTTAGACTTAATGGGTCCATAATTTAAAAAAGGAATGGGGGTATGTTGAATACAATATAACCTTACATAAAGCAAAAATTATATATAGAAAACAAGAAATGTAAATCTATAAAACAATAAATGTTTAATCCATGAATGTAAAAAATAATAAAAGAGGTTGTCATTCTTGTAAATTTCAAGTGTGTGACACCTTCCCTGATAATGATGCTAACATGATGAGCAGAATCTTACCACAAATTAAACCTGACAACCTTAAACAACTTCACTTATGCTCACAGGATGGAGCGGCCACTTAGTTCATAAAATAACCATTTCATTAATTTTCAACTAAGGGGAATATAGATTGATAAGGTGATGTCACTATATGTGCATACTTCATTCAATTATAGACTGTGTCAATTACATATAGGCACACTTGCATAAAATAAATTATAGAAATATAAAGTACTTGAAAAGAGATCACACTTTCATAAGTGAATTAAATATAATTGAATGGAACTAGTTGTTTTGGAAGCTTCCTTAAGAAATTAACATGCTTTCAAAATATAAAAATTATTTATGATACTCAAATGACATATGCAAAATTAAAGAATGTTAATGAATACTTGAAAAAATGAATCTACTTAGCTACTCTAACGAGTTGGTATCTTCCCTACAATTTTTCCTAAGGGGGCCCTCATCATTTAGTCTTAAGATCTAATCCTTTCATTGGAATTATTACTTGTTTACTATAAACTTATGAATTTATTCATATCTTCTAGCAATTAAAGATTACTATAACAAGATTACAATGGCTGAAAGTGATATTACTTGGCCATACTTCTATTATCTATTCTCTAATTATGTTCTCTACTGCCCTATCATTCATACATACATATATATACATATATACATATATATATACATATATACATACATATATACATATATACATACATATATACATATATACATACATACATACATATATACATACATACATACATATATACATATATACATACATATATACATATATATATACATATATACATATATATATACATATATACATATATATATACATATATACATATATATATATATAGATATACATATATATATATACATATATATATATATATACATATATATATATACATATATATATATACATATATACATATATATATACATATACATATATATATATATATATACATATATATGTATATATGTATATATATATATGTATATATGTATATATATATATGTATATATATATATATGTATATATATGTATATACATATATGTATATATATATATATATATACATATATATACATATATATACATATATATATATACATATATATACATATATATACATATATATACAGATATATATACATATATATACATATATATACAGATATATATACATATATATACATATATATATATATATATATATATATATATATATATATATAGAGAGAGAGAGAGAGAGAGAGAGAGGAAGTTACTATTATTTATTAACAATAAATTACAACTTTTGAGAATATTCATATTTATGGAGAATACAACTAGTAATGGATATAAGCTAGAAATAGGGGTGATGTTGTTGGGAAGTTGAAAGGAATGAAATTTCGTCTAGTAGGAATAGTCAACATTCCAATTTATCCTCATCAGGCATGCCTATATCAAGTCATGCATGCATGTTCTCCAACCTTCACCATTGTACCAAAATCAACATAAAGGTTAGTCTCTACAACTTTTGCATGTCCAGATAAGATAAAATCATTTGTTCATGTTTGTTACTATATTTATTAGTGTTTGTAGACTAATAAATTATTGGATCATGCCATGAATTTTTCATATATAATATGGTACTGTGGCTATGTCTAACCAAAATTCATCTTGCTGCTACAAGACTTAACCTTTTGGTTTGCTACATATAGGTCCAGTCACTCAAGTTACTCAACATGTAATATGAGAATTAAAATCACCATGACAAAATATAACATATCCAACTTTAATCATAAGACAAAAACCAAATTCATTCTCATAAACATAGTCAAAATATATTATCATGATTTAAATTACTTAAAATAGGGAAATATACAAGGCATAGGAAATTTTGATAATTAGAGGCTAAAAGGGTAGATAAATAGGGGTTAAAATTAAGCAATTTATATGGCTCATTAGGATAAAATAATCTCTCAACTCTATCAATCCATGGTTTTCCCCAACCCTTCTACCATACAAAAGAAAGTTGAAAAGCTCGTTGTCATCATGAACCAAGGATAATTCATCATTTTCACACTCATGGGACTTCACAATCTATTGTCCATCATCGCACAATTTCTCTCCATCTTCTTCTTCAACTAAGATCACCCTTCAATCATTTGTCATAATGATTTTTCCATCTATGGGCTGTTCGAATCTTGTATCCACATTGTTATTCTAAAAATTAGATTTAGGCTCTACGTATAGAATCCTCACCTTCATTTTGTCTTCCGCAACAACTTGAAATTTTGTTCACCTATACACACCAATGCTACTTGTCAAAGTAGTCATTGGATGTTCATATGATAGCTCACCATCCTTATTTACTCTCTTAGTGATATGATTCTCACCAACACTCCCAAGAATTTTAACATAGATCTTACTCAACCATACCAACTAGAATTTTGGGTGCGTAAATCAACCCAATTTTTGAAAACCATATGTTCCCACTCACAAATTTTTTTATTACTTTTCCTTTGTCTCTTCACTTGGAGATATTTACAATACATGGCTGCAACTCCACAATATCGCTTACATGAAACCTTCACCCTCATGGGTTCAATAACATTCATATCTAAAAAAATAAATCATGCTCATCTATATAAGTCATGAATTGTTATGGACTTTATTTTCCACAAATTAAAACAATACCACTAAGAGATTTACCTTTTTTTCTCTATCACAACCTTGGTCTCTTTCATCTATTGTCATATTTTCTTTGCTTACTTATCCTCTTGACAAATCATATATCCATTCTTGTAGTTATAAAATCCCTCACCTTCAAATCTTCTTCATCACTATCACATGAAACTTCACCTTCATCACCATATGTAGTCTTTCCCATTAAGCCTAGCCTTTCATAGAACACTTTCAGCACCTCTGTCAGCTCATCCATCTCATGTTCTCTTCTCTTGTGTGCCATCTATTAAAAATATTTCTTTATTTCCCTCTTATATTCCTATTTTCATCCTTGCTCCATGGGGTGTCTATTTAACTTCCATGGCCTCAAAATAACATAAAAGAGTCAGGCATATTTCAGTTTTTAAGATCAAAACCTAATTGTTAGTTGTTGAATGAAAAATGGCTATAACTTCCATGTATTTAATTTAATTGAAATGAAATTTGAACCAAAAATAATATCATACATTTTACATCACCCCTATAAATTGTATCATCTAAATCTTAACACACATTACCACAACTTAACGTAGGTAAAGAATAACCTTACCAATTGATGCAAACCACACAAATGATAATTATAGGTATAATGATAGTTACTAAAACATTAAAAAAATATTAACTATGTACATCTAAATGATCTAAAATTTGAAACTTGATAATATTGTTACATGTTATAATAACCCACAAAATTTGGTATCCTAATTCATAATACAACTTTATTGAAATGTAATGAATCTTCATGCTATATAAATGCATTTTATGGTTGAGTGATAGCCACAAATTATTCAATTGAGCTTAAATTCAGAACATACCTTTTAGAATACATTTTATTTCATAGTTAAAAATTTGGTAACCAAGATCTCATTAAAACTATTCCACACATTCATAAACCTTATTCAAACTAGACATTGTAATGTTTTTTAATCAATGCATTGGAAATATGAATTGTTTGACCACCACTCTCTACCCTTTATTCCAATATCCCTTGCAACCTCAAGCCTCAAAACCACCTACTAAATGGCTAAGGATAATTCAAATTATTTTTCTAAGTGTTTAGGGATGTTATAGATGGGAAATGACCAATATTTGTGGGTAGATCTCAAGGCCAGCTCTGTGGACTATGACCCTATGCTTCCTTGAAGCTTATGGTTCTTTCCATCAATTATTTGCACAACACATCCTTCCATTTGCATCTATAGATAAGGTGTAAATAACGAGATCATTATGAAATAAATATCGCATGGCCCTACTTGGGCATCATTTCATCCAAGTATATTACTCAAGAGGTTTTTATGTATTCATATCCCGCTATGAAACAATTCAAGAAAGAGAAATTTATAGTGATGGTAGATGGGCATAGTTTGAAATCAACCAACAATAAATTCAACCATGATGGACAAGTGAGACATGTGACATCAAAAATACATGGCTTACTAAAGACTTTTTTTTTGTTTTATTCTTCCTCCTGAGCATGCCCCAACACCGCTTTAACCACTCAAAACTGCCCACATATTAATGAGAAATTTGTGTGTTATGTTTTAATTAATTGGATCATAGCCAAGTTGGCCACATATCATTTTTATAAAACTTTGTTTAATATGGTCAAATGTTTGAGCTCAAACCACTAAAAAGTGGCAAAATTTGTAAAAGGGATATTTTTATGTAAAGTGGTGCTTTTTCAAAGTGGGTTCAAATTTTTTGAAGGGCTTTAAATTTTTAATATGGGGATACCATTTTTTATGTCGTGATTCAACATTATTAAGATAATTATTAGTAGGGGAGTATCAATTTTATTTAGTGGGGGAATTTACATAAGTGGTGAGAATTATATAGAGGGGAGCCTAAACCACTTAATTTTAACATAGTAATTTATTTTTTTGACACTTACCTTCTTGATTTTACTAGTTAAAAATGGAGGATGAAGTCTATTCTAGCCAGTGGTAAAACCTTTTCGTAAAATTGAAAAAAATACTTATCTTGGTTCGATGTTCTAGTGAGTACTCACAATCGTAATTTCATTGACCAGAGGTTTGGTTGGGAAGGACACGTGTGTAAGATTTATTGGGAGAAATAAAAGGAATGTGCATGCCACTTGACAAAAATGACAAGTGTTTACAATGACGTCTATGTGAAAGGTTGTTGCAGTAGACTGATGGAAACATATTAGGCACTATGACATCATATTCATCCAAATATAAGTTACTTTCCCCTCTTACATGTCATTTATATACCACTTCATTGTCATTTATTTAGTAAAAAGATGGTCTTGAAGGCCATTTGAAAGGCAATTTTACATTAGGATGTACTGGCTCAAGGTTGGTGATAAGACTTCTAAGGAATTCTTCAAATTTCTCAAATCCAAAGAGGCAAATGATCAGATCAAGGCTATCAAGATAACCCAAGACATTCTCACTTTCATTATTGACATTTTTTTTGGCCTTCATGGATCATTATAAACTAGTGTTCAAAGCCTAAGAGATTATGACATAAAGAGCTTAGGATTTGTAGGAATGCCTTGATATGGTTCCTTGAAAAGTTAAAGTGGCCTACCAATGGCTCTGTGACTCTTCCCTGACCCTCCAAGAACTCACAAAGGTTCTCTAGTGCATGAAATAACAATAAATCTTTGGCCTTAATTACTTGTCCTTTGAATTTTATAAAGCCACATGGGAGTTTATTGGGCCTCACCTACTTCAGGTTTACAAAGAAGCCCCACAAAACCATTCTTTGGGAGCTTTAGTTAATAAAGGTAATATTAATTTCATACCCAAAGCAAGTGACTCAGAGCTTCTTACAAGTTGGTAGCTCATTACCTTGTTGAATGCCTCATACAAATTCCTCACCAAAACTCTGGCCAATCTACACCATTTTATTCTTCTTTCCATTGTTCTCCCTAATCAAACCAATTTCATTAGAGGGATATATATTTTAGATAACCTTATTCTCATCTAGGAAGGTATGGAATAGGTTAGACTTTATTGTTAGAGAACCATTTTTCTCAAGATGAATTTGAAAATGCCTATGATAGGATTGACTGGCCTTTTATTCTATCCATGCTAAAGGATTTAGGTTTTGGACAATTCCTCATTTCGATAGTCTAAAATTTTCTTTTGGATGCCTCAACCTTCCTCACCATTAATGGATTCAATCTTGATAGCATTGACCTAGAATTCTAAATAAGGTAAGGATGTCCTCTATCTCTGATGTTATATGTTCTTTCCACATAATCTTTAGGATATCTCCTTACCTCTAGAGCTAAGATAGGTTTCAATCATCGTAGCTATTTACTTGATCGCTATTTGAAACTTATTAATGGGAAATTTTCAGATTATACTTTCCTCATGCTTGAAGAAAAAGAGCAAACCTTCTAAGAAGCTATGAAATGCCTTGATATCTTTTGTTTGGCCTCAAGGTCTAGTTTGTAATGGAATAAGATGCAATGCTTCAAATAAAGTATGATGCCTATGCTTGAATGGCTTATCCATTATAATTGGAAATTGATTATGTGCAGAGAATAGTTCAAATTTATTGGCATCCCTTTTATCTTTGACAATTCTCTAGTTGATCTATAGAAATATGTCATCAAAAAAGTGGTGATGAAGTTTGAGTATTGGATTACCAAAATGTTATCCTTAGCAAGGATGCTCCAAATTTATACCAAGATTATGGCAGCCACTAATGTTTATTATTCTTCTTGTTGGACTCCCTCTAAAGCATCTTATGATAATTTATCCAAAATCCTTACGAATTTTCTTTGGTCTAATTCCAAACATGCCAAGGGCTTCCATTTTGTCACCTGGGATATTTTATACCTCCCTTGGGATGAAGAAGGCATGAGAATTATTGACCTTTACAGGTAGAGTGCAACTTTATGTGTTAAATGGGTGGTTCTCGCCATTTGAAGGTAATGAGGCTTGGAAAACCATGCTAAGGTACTATATTTATTTTGGGGGTACCTATGGTAAGTTCAATTGGAATAATATAGGTTTCCACTCCCTTCTCATGATTACATCTATTGCCAAAATTGAAGGCTCCTTTGTTTCCAGAAGCATATGGAAAGCCTTTGAAGCTCTCAAGCCTCACATGTGATGGATTTGGATTGGTTTCTGTATAGGTTTAAATTTCATTGATCACAACATCTAGTGGTCTCCTATTATAATAAGCACTACTATTTTGATGGTTGAATAACCAAGAATCAAAGCCCCTTATGATTTTTTGGAAAGTATCCTTACCATTCGGGATATGGTTTCTGTTAGGGACTGGATTCTTTGGATTGATTTGGAAGCTAAATTTCAATTAAATAATGAGGATTTACCTTATGTGTTTTATATTCAACAGATGTTACCTATTATTATGTGTCATAAGTTTGGTCTTAGCCTCCTTGAGCTTGGTGGAAGGACTGGCATTGGAATTGTGACCATTTCAAGAATTATTCTTCAGGGCTTTTGTATCAAGCCATGAGCTCCTTCTCTCCTGCTCTCTACAAGCTCAGTAGGTGTTGAGGACATAAATCCTCTCCCAAAACTTGGATTATCAAACTTAATAGAATTTGGCACACTGAGATCAAACTTAAATTCACCCACTTTCTATGGTGCTTTGTCTATCAAGGCCTCCTACTTGGGGAATGACTCTCTAACATGAGCATTGCTCCACTTAAGTGTCATGCATGCCACTAGTTTGAGACTTTCAAACACTTATTCTAGTTCTACTCCCTACCTAGTTTGCTTGAAAATGGATCCATAGCTTATTCCAACCTTGTCACCCTAAGCCTTTTTCTTGGCAGCTTGCTCTTTTGGGGGACTCAGTCAATTGGATAACTTCTATTAATTTTTTGTGAATTTTTTTTAGAGCCACCATTCTTTTCTAAATATGGAAAGACTAGAAACAATTCAATTTTAAACAATGATGCTTGCTCTTATGATTTTACCCTTAATGATAAGATTTAAGTCCAAACAGATAAGGTTGTGACAGAAGTTTGCCACCTCTAAGATGTACTAGACCAATGTGGGAGTTCCCCTTGCACTATCAATGGTATGCCACTATATAGTCTGCCACAAGGACCATCACCATCACCTCCCAAAAGGTGCAGAAGTCATTTATGCATCCAAGGTCACTTCTCCCCTAGCTTTCATCCAAGAGGGTGGGGCTCACCACTGCCACATGGAAAATTTGATAAAACTCCATCTCACAAAGTCTCTCATGCGAGCACATGTACTTAGATGCAATCTTCTGATGGTTGGGCTATTAATATGACCACAGACCCCTTGGATAGTTGGGTGGCCTTAGATCCTCCTTCTATAGAGCCTTCTACTTGGGTGACTCTACCACCCAAGGATGATCCTTTGCCCCTTCCTTAGGGTACCGATGATTGTGCTTAATATTGGTGTTTATTGTTGAGTGTTGTGTTTAGTTCATCTTTATTTTTTATTCCTTCTTGTGTTTTGAGTCAGGTCTTTTCCTCCAACATGAAGTATGAGCCGTGAATACCAACCACCTGCCTTACTTTGTAACCTTCATAATATTATTATTTTTAGTAATATATGATATCCCGAAGCATTCAAATAGTAAATACATGTAAATAAAAAAAGGCAAAATTTAACTTAAAATGGTCAACATAATTTAACATTGATGGGTAAAGTAAAATGAACAAGCAAGTTGTAGCCATGCATTTCCATAAAACAATTTAAAAGTTAAAGAACTTACAATCATTACTGTATGAACAATTGCTTGAAAAATCAACAATATGTAAAAGGGGAAAATAAGTAATGTTTAGATGGTGAGGATCATGGTATAATCCCTAAATTTTTTTTCTCTGTCTACTACAATGACCTTTCACACTGACGTCACTGTACATGCCTACCACCGTTGTCAAGTGATGCCCGCATGTACAATAACATCACAAAAAAAATATGTGCACTTGAAATGGGGAGTGCATGTCTTGTATATACAAATTTATTATTCTTCAAAGGAACATAGTTTTCAATGTTTTGTAGAAAATCTTCTTACCTACTAATTCTAAGGATTCTTTTAAGAATTCAAAGTTGTCCAATATTTCAAAGATTCCCTTTATAAAAAATAGCTTTTAAAAAATTACTCCTTTTGTTGAATTGAATTAACATTTTCTCAATATTTTAATTTTTTTTAATCAAATATATCAACCCTACAATCATGAGAAAGGACTCTTAACCTTAGAAAAAATAACTTTAAAAAAATTAATCCCTCTTTTGTTGAATTGAATTACCATTTTCTCAATATTTTAATTTTTTTTTAATCAAATATATCAACCCTACGATCATGAGAAAGGACTTTTAACCTTCTCCATTTGGCTTTCCGTATCATATATTTAGATAACGTGCCGTGGAATTTTGTGTTGACAAAGAATGACCGTGGATCGGGCGAAAATCGTGCATTGCAGCGATCTTACCCGTTCATGTTGGAAAGTACAGTGACTGTTCCGGATGACTTTTGCCATCAGCATCGATCTTTTATGAGCCTCCACGACCGGCCAAAATAAAATACAAACAGTGTTCGCCACCGAGCTATAAATGGCGTAATGGAATCCTTTCCTAAACCGTAAGGATTTTATCTCTCCCAGCATGGCAGAGAAGGGTAACAAGGGTATAAAGCTGGTGTGCGTAACAGGAGCTGGAGGATACATCGGATCATGGCTAGTAAAGAATCTTCTACAAAGGGGTTACACAGTAAATGCCACCCTCAGAGATCCAGGTAACTTTCTTATTCTATTCTAACGCATAATATAACAAATACGGTAAGAGTTGATTGAATTATGGCCTTCGCTTAAAACTGCAGGAGACGAGACAAAATCTCGGCCTTTGTTGGATCTGCCAGGGGCACAAGACAGGCTTAGGCTCTTCCCAGCAGACCTCTCGGAAGACGGCAGCTTCGATTCTGCAGTGGAGGGCTGTCAAGGAGTTTTTCATGTAGCCACTCCAACTCCTACCGGTGCTAAAGATCGTCAGTCACTGGTAATTTATAAACGAAACAAATATTTTAATGTTAATTGGATTTATTTGTTAGGGTCTAGAGATATTAACTAATGGTGGGGTGCAGGAAGATTTCGTTGTGCCTGCTGTAAATGGGGTACTGAATATTATGAAGTCTTCCACGAGATCTAAATCTGTTAGGCGAGTGGTTTTCACATCATCTCTCTCAGCAGCTTCTCCATTGAATGAAAAGGGAGAATTAGCCCATTCATGCCTTGATGAATCATGTTGGAGCCCTCTAAATTTCCTTAAATCTCAAACATCTGCAGTGGCCTGGTATATGATTTCCAAGACGTTAGCAGAACAAGAGGCCCTTAAATACGGTGCTGATAACAATCTTGAGGTGGTAACCGTCCTACCAACCCTGGTGGTTGGGCCTTGGTTTACTGCTATGCCTCCTGGTTCTTCTGCCCAAACTATTTTATCCCTCATTGGAGGTATACTGTATTTATATTAGTGTGATATACTCCATTCAAGCTTCTATATGCTTCTTATGCGTTGTGATTTGGCAGAAAATGACGAGTTCTACGAAATCCTGAAGCTCGTAGAATTCCTTCTGGGCTCCACAGCAATAGTTCATATTGATGACATATGCAATGCCCACATATTTTTGATGGAGCATCCCAATGCACAAGGTCGCCATCTATGTAACACTGATACCAAAAGTCTCAAGTGGCTCAAAGATTTTCTTTGTAAAAAGTTAAAGGCTTCACGCAAGTAAGCAAACAATTTTCTATCTATTTTTTTAATTTCATGCAGATATTTAATTGTAACAAATTTATTTTCTCGAATTGTATATCATCTTAAATTGTACTTCAGGTTGGATGAGGAGGATGAGGTCGATAAATTTGTGCCAGTTTCTTCCAAGAAATTGTTGGATATGGGCTTTTCTTACAAGTACAGTTTAGAACAGACTTTTGATGAGAGCATAGAGTGTGCTATGAAGAATGGAATTTTGAAGTTGTAATATAAAACATATATTATTTAACCATTTAGTAGGTTGGACTCACAGGGATTAGATTTGATGATCGATATCCAGTTTTATATATAACATGTATCATATCTATTTGTGAGTACTATATCCACTATTGAATACTTATAACAATATTTTTAAATAAAATTTATTTTGTTTATTTGTTTTTATTATCTGAAAAACTGACAAAAGAGAATGAATTAAACTTTTACAATTCTCTCAAGTGGATGAGATTGTTCAACATAAATTGAAAAGTTAATTTCGATTTTAAACATATTCACAAATTGTTGAAGAATTTTACTAGAATTTTATGTGTCATCTAATTTGTTTTATTGTCTCAAATTCAAATCCTATTCAGTTTTAGGTTTTAATTTCCTATGCTTTTACTATGAGTAGTTGTAGATTTTGAAATGAGAAAAGAAAATCTTGAACATTATTTTTCATATATATACATATATACATAGGAAGATGTAAGTTAGAGAGTTTATAGACAAAATATTTGTATTCATTGTATATTATGAGATTAATCAAACAACTACTTAGAGCATCATGTAGATGGCATAGTTGACCTGAATAATGATTGAATAATGGGTCCATTTAGAGTGATTCACCAATGAGAAAAGGGACACCCATGTGTTATGTTGTCCTAAATTGTAAATTGTGAGTGCTTTGATTGTGATTGATCTCTAATTGCCTATAGAAGCACAATTGGGGGGTGTTAAGTTTCAAAAAATGGGATAGCAATTGGATTCATCTTTGGATAGCATCCCCTTGTGGAATGTAAGATAATCCTAAAATATTTTCTCTTTTTCAACAAATGCCTAATTCACCTTGTAGATCCCTATGAATGGTTTATTGTAAGTGTTAAAATGTCCAAATCCAATGAGCTGGCCACATTTTTCCTATCCCAATCATATGGAAAATGAACATGCACAATCATGCTAGATCACACCACTTTTGAGAAATTCACTTGTTAATGGAAGGGAAATAATTTGAAAGCATTCCCACTAATTTTGACCAATGAGGATCAAATACTATCCACCACATGATTGCTTAATCAAATGGCATTCAAACACCTTAAATGGGGGCTGAAATGAAATCTAGACATGAAGTGTATGACCAAAATATCAGATGTTTCTTGATAACCCATGCACAATAAATTTATTAATTTTTATTAAAAAATTAAAATTTTAAAGAGATTGCCTGAGGATTGGAATAAAAAATTATGAACAATGTTTGTGATAATTTTCAAAAATTATTATTTTAAAATGGAATGGTGGAAATGTAAACTTGTCACACTTGGTAGAATGATTAATTTTCAAAATAGGATTTGTCAAATTTAGGTGGGGTGTAATATATGTAACAAGAACACAAAAAGATGACAAATTTTAATTTGACTCAATGAACCTTTTTGATTTATTGCACTTCTCAAATTTTTTACATCGATAAGTGTTAAACAATGGGGCTAACATATTTATTAGAAAGCAATTGAACTATGGTCCATGATATGGAAAGATCATCAACTCTATTATAGCTAGTAATGCCCTACACACTAGTTTTTTACTCTATGTAGGTCATAATTGTTTTTATCCCCCCGATGATACCATTTAATAATTACTAGTTATGCCGATAGGCATTATACAATGGGGAGAACATTATTATTAGGAATAAATTAATAATGAGAAATCACCACATGTGATGGTGATTACAGTCATTGATGTGCTACACAATGGCTTCTAATCTCTCCATGTTCCTCATCATTTTATCTCCTTCCATGATACCATTTAGTAATTACTAGTTACATCAAAAGTGTTATATAATCATTAACTAAACAATTATTTTCCTTTACATTAGTTTAGCCTTTTCCATATCATGTATTCATAGATTCAAACATCATCATACATGTAGTCCAAAAGATAGGGATTTACATGATTGTTGTGTGTTTTATTAGGTTGTGATTGCTTTTGGGATTTCCATTTCTTAAATGGTACCTTTTTTCTTATTATTCTCTATTAAAAAATTTTATTTCATAAATCAAAGTCCTTGTTTTTATTGTTGTTTATTTTTAAAACAATGAGCTTGATTTGCTATGGTAATAGGTCATTAATTTTAGAGGAGTTATACTAGTAGAAGAGAGTACATGTTGAAATTAATCAAACCCTATTTTGGTGAATTCCTCTATATCCATTTTCAAAATTTATAGTACCAATTCCCAATTAGGTAGGAAAAACCCTCCTCTAGGGCAGGGGCGAGACTCTTGTAATTTTACCATTCACAAGGCAAGGGTGGTTCCCCTACAATTAAGTAAAACATTGGCTCATTGACATGGCATGTGTGCATTCCCTGCTATAGATTTATAATAGCAAAGCTTGAGCTAGGATGGCCATTAAGTACAAGCATAAGCTTATATTGACCACATGTCCAAAATCACTGAAAATTATGTATTGCACATCTCATTAGGCTTACTAAGTTTCACATCAAAATCAATTTTTATAACTCTTAATTACTTATTTTTAACATGCTCCTATTTCAATTCATGTTGTGTTGATAGTTATTAAGATATTTGGATTTGACTTGTCATGGAATCTAAAGTGGACAATTATGAGGTTATGGAGATAATTGGAAATAGATCCTTTGGATCTAAAATTCTTGTGCTTCTTAAGCTTGGAAAGAATAGGTGAATAAGAGTACAATGGATATGGACAAATTTTTATTAAATATTTTTATAAATGTTAATTATTCATCAAACTTATCTTTCTAGTAAAACATATTGGTGTAAATGATCAACACACTAAGAGGTATAAATTTGCCTATTCTTGTTCGTTTGTGCACCAAAGCTAGGTTGCAAGTTATTTTTGTAATAAAAACCCATTAAGACAAAAATCAGCATATCGATTTCATTTTTATTTCCTGATGGATGTTACTCCTAGTTCTATGATACCCAATTTCAATCAGATAAGACAGTTTAGTTTTTATGAGTGCTTGTGGGCTTTGACTTGTCCTTTCATATTGTAGAGCCTTCTCTAAAAATAAGTAGCACTATGAGGTGAGGAAAAGGATTGATGTCTATGAAGTCTTGCTATAGTAGCCTTGAATAAAGTCAATTTATGAGGTATTGTGGTGTCCTGGTGATATCATTAATGGCATGCATTTAATCATTCATATTTTAAATGATCTACATTTGGTTTATTTTCCAATCTGATGTGTAGTGTATATGATTGTTTTCTAGATAGCTCTCATCTCCAAGGTTAATCATCCTTACATTATGGAGTACAAGGAGTCTTTGGTAGTAAAGGGTTGTTTTCTTTAATTCATCATATGTGTTGGTATTTTGAGTTTAACAATAACATTTTCAGATCAATCTTTCATTTTCTATCCCATTCCATTGTCTTTTGAAGGCGTGAATGATATTTCATAATTATGCATCCTTTATTGAATGTTTTATTTAATTATTAAGCTTAATTCTTAAAATAAACATGTCCTTAAAAACATTCATAGGAATAAAAGATTAAAAACCATTGTGTTGTATGGAAACATTATGTAGAATGTTTTGAAATATCTTTCTGAACATTCTAGCTTTGTAGTTGGCATTTGTTTTCTTAAGTCCTAATTTAGATGTGCCTTCAAAATTATTCACCATTCATGTTTGATATCAATTTAAATATAACATAATCCCTAATTTTATATTCAACTATTAGATATGTGGTAGTTTCTTTTTTTTGGTGACTTCCAACTACTATATCTAGATATGTGTAGTTATTATTATTTTCCATGTCCTAAAAATTTTTAAGTGTTTTGGAAGTGTTTTTTACTATTTTCCCTTAAAATTACACTTACTTTTTTTTATTATCTCCATTCCATAACTTCTTGAGAGTTTTTAAAATAAAAGCTTATAGCTAAACATTTGTGTAGATAATTTTATAACTCAATGATAATATGATACAATCTATCTGTCAATGTTTTGGAAATAGAAGCTTCTAGATGAACATTTATATATAAAATTTTATAACTCAATGATAATATGATATAATGTATATGTATATTCATATACTATATCAGGTTTGAATTTATCATTTGATGAGTTTTAGATATTTTTTTATAGATACTGGTTGTTGGTTCCCAGTTGTACACCTCTTCCACTTAGCCTTACACACTTGGGTAGTGTGGAAAACATGGATGGTAAACCTAGATTTATGTCTTTATAGTCAATGGAGGGTTTATCATCAAGATGGATTGAACATAGACAATGATTCGAAAACACTAATAGAGGGTATGGTTAGCTCCTTATTACTTCTGGCTCTACCTGAACCAAGGTGAGATTACCTAATTGGTAGCTTGTTCTCATGGAGGGATAATATAGGTAAATCTCCATGGGGATTATTGGCACACAAATAAATATAAACCTAAGCAAGGCATAATAAAGATTGTATATCCCACCTAAGAAGATTTGTCACACAAGATGGGCAAATGCTCTAAGCCAGATACAATCTATTAAAGAGAGATAGGAAAGTGATTGCAACCTTAATTTCTAATGAAATTTATAACAACTTAGGGCCAATGGGAAATTTAAATGCTAGGCTTCAAAGAAACAACATAGATACATATTAGCTATGTAGTATTTATGCATTGGTAGGCAAATAACACTCAGAATGGTCAATAGGGTGTATTATAGGGTAAGTAGGATGAGTTAGGTAGATATAAAAAGGTGGGGTGGTGGTTTTCAAATGAAAATATATCCTTCAATTGGCATGACATCATTATTTACAAATATGTAGAAGACTAGTAAACAAGGTAAGGAAATTATAAAGAATGCTTTGCATTCATTGGTGCTAATGCAATGCAAGTATTCAAATGACCCCTAAAACCCTAAAGCATACACTAAAATTAGGTATTCAATTACTTTCTCTTATCAAATCCATAAACCCATTATGTACATAAAATATTATTAAAAACACATTTCTAAATGACAATGTAGAAAGGAATTTATAACCTAGATCTATGCCCAGAATGACCACCATTGATAAGCATAAAAATAAATTCCCAATCAGAAGAGCATATAAAATGTAGTATTGCATTTCATTAATAATATACAACATAAATCATAGCTTTTTTCCTTTAACTTAAAACAAAATCTTACATACATCATTGCTCAGAATGTGATCATGGCGAGAAGCATAGTGGTTTTGCTTTGATACAGGGGAAACATATGCATACTCTCAAAGCTTTATAATGGTTGTATAACTACAACCACCTTAGTAAGAGAGATAAAATACACACAATAAATATTCTAAAATTTTGAAAGAGCCTAAGATTTATGAAAACCAAAAACAACCTTATAAAGAGGACAAACCCTTTTTAATTATACAACTCTCTCACGCAGAATAGTCCTCCAAGATGATTTAGATATAAGATAATCTTGATCATTCCTAGAATCTCATGCCTTCCAAGAAAATCATTTTGATAACTACCTATCCATGTAATTATGAAGTTTGTTAGCAAACCCTTGATATCCTTGGATAGAAATACGTCACATTTAGGTTTATGGGGGAATATTATCTTAAGATAAAAACAAACTTCTTGTCTTCTTGTTTAACCACTTGGCCATGCTCTCCCATTCATCATTTACAAACATATAAACATGTGGACAATTTCCCTCAAGAAAGACAAAGAATGGCCCATGCTTTGTAATGATGGCATTGGTTTGCTCCAGTTGTGATGGAAGCAAAGTAGGATCCATGGCCATTTGAGATATGATTTCCAAAAACCCCTGCAACACATCTTCTTCCATGGAGGTATTAGACACAATAAAAATATTAAAAAATACAACACTTGGATTTGTTTTACCCTTTTAATTTTTGAGTCCAAAAAGCCTTTTCCACATTTTATATTTTGCCTTTGACATTTTAGGGTTGCCACCAAAATTTATGAAGCTTAAGTGATTTTTTACCATTTATTTCCTTTATAAATAATTAAACTTATTTTTAATTTTTCACCTCCTTTGCTTGGCAAGATTTTGGACCCCAACTAAAACTTTGCAAGTTATCAAAACTCTAGAAGTCAGGTGCACATTTGTAATTTGTAATTTTGTAACTTGCATTAAGAAGTTGTAATTCCACTCAAAATTTCTACTATGAACTTGGAAAATTCAAGTGAAATTTACAATTTTAAACAATGCAAAGTTGCATTTGGCATGGAAAGTTTCACTTCTGCTTTTGACCTTGTGTTTGACCAATGGGTGGTAGACATTTGAGTGCAATTCTAAAATTACACATTTGCAAATGAAAAATTGAATCTTCATTTGAAATCTCCTACATACCTTTCTTTGAGACTTTCTAGCTTTATTCCAATCTGGTTTCATTTGAATGACAATGCCTGTATTGACCATATGAAGCCCTTCATGCATTCCTCCTTCCATTACCTATTTTTTATTGGAGCCATCACTAGTAGTTATATGATCATGTGGTACATCTACACTAATGTCATATTCCTTCACATCCTAAATAGATTCAACTAAGGGATGTATAAATAATAAATTAGAATAAGTTATTTTTTATACACAAGCTGGGCAAAACCAAAGCCCAGAAGGAACGTGATCTAAAAGAGGATCAAGGGAAGACACATGGTAAGTGAGAAGACAATCCTTGCCATCACAAAACAATTTTTCACTCCTATCTTTGCATATTTCACAAACACTATTATAAATATCTAGTGGAGCTTTTTCTTAAAAAACACTTCTTTGAGTAGAAAATGGTGCATCATTGTTCAAATTCTCCCTAGTTCTATATGTTATTTTTCCAAGATTACTCTCATGCCATGTGTTGCTATTATATTTGTGATCCTTTGTAAGAGAATGGGAATGGACATGGCTCCCTAAAACCTCTTTGATTAGCTTTCAGTTACACTTTTGAAATCCATTGAATTCAAGAAGTTGATCCCTATTTTGCTCCAAATTAGAATTATGGTCATTACCTTAAGTCTTGTCAAAAACTAGGTCAAATGCTATATTTGATTTATTCATCCCTGATTCGTCCAATGTTTTTGGTTCTTTCCTTTTGGAATGAGGTTGAACTTCTTTCAAACTATTTTTTTCCTTTTTCTTTTGAAAATAATGTACTTCTCATTAGAAAAATCACATGGAGCTCCACTAATGTTGCAATTTCTAGCAATATTTGGTTCTTCTATTTGATTGTGTGAGATACATAACTTTTCATTTCCTAAAGTCACTTCACATAATTTACCTATAGTCTCCATTTATTTTTATTATGAAATATCACTAGTGTTTCTTTTTGCATCTTTGTGTCCAACCTCAACCATAATATTTTTGCCATGATAAAACTAGAAACCTTGCTTCATGTTTTCAAAATTATTCTCAATGCCCATTCCAACTATTGCTACTTGGAGTTTGGCATCATTCATATTCAACACCCAAGATGTTCATCTCCTTCAGGCTATAGTTTGACTAAATTGATAACATGCATGTCCTTTCTTTTTATCTCCAATGGGATTCTACATTTCCTAGAAGTAGATTTTTCAATGTGGCATGCCTAAGAGAGTTATTTGCAATTTGTAAGTTTACAATTTTGTAGCTTAAACATTGAGTTTTTGCATAGGTATTCCACCATGTATTTTATTTTGACTTGGCATGTATGTTATAGCCTCAAGAGATCCATTTGTAATTTACCAATTACAACTTGAATTTTGAGAATTATTTTTCCTGTGGGATTTAGAGTTTAGGAAGCAAATTGCAACTTTGTAATTTTCAAAGTTGTATTTCCTGTTATAAACTCTACCATCTATATTTTCCATCCCATGTTGCGTATCGGGTGGTGGATATGGGATTACATATTGTAAGTTTGAAATTTTAAAAATTTGTTTTCTACTTTAAAATTTTTGTCGATGCCCTTCTTCCATGTGGGACCATGCCTTCATAGTGGGTTTTGAAGACTCATGAGAAATTTGCAAATTGCATGTCTAAAACTTTTTTTTTACTTGTCTTTTTTTCTAAGCACCCCCACTAGACATTCATGCTAACCCCTTTAATGCTTTTCCACATCAATGTCCTTTTTTGTGGTCTTGGGAAGTCAACACACAATTTGGATATTTATAAATTAAAAAGTTTTAAATTAAAATTCCCTTCTCAAATTCTGACACAGGATTTTAATCTTCAACTGCAACTTTGCAAACTATTAATTTTATTTTGACCTCAAAATTTCTATCATTTTAAACTTTCATGTCCCTTTTCATTTTCCATGTAGGCATTAAAGACCTATGACATGGGTTTGGAAAATTTAAACTAAGCTTCCCCTTTTGGTGCCATGCGGGATTGAGAACCTCCACATGGCTTATTTAAAATGTATTTTTTATTTTTTAGTGGGCCCCAAATCTTCAAACAACCTTTGCACTTTTTAAGTTACAAACTTGATTTTTATTTTGTTATTTTCATTGTGACCTATTGAATTTCCATGGAACCTATAACTGAAACTCATTATAAGTCTTGAAAACATTAGATGTTAGTTTGAAATCAAGATTTTATATGGTTTTCTCAAATCAAAAACAATATTTTTATAACTTGACTGTAGAAGTGGAGTTTTGTAACCCAGCTACACATTTGTGAATTTAAGGAAACATTTAAACCCTCAAGCACTAATTTTAAAAAATAGGGCACAAATTACTTAATGCATGTTTGGGAACTAACATTGGCTCTTTCTTGAGGACGTACACCCCATAAGGATGTGAAAAGAACCCTAGGAAACAAGCCAAGGTCCCAATCCCTTAGGCCACTGAGTTAAAGGAATTTCAAAACAAACACCCATAAAAACTCAATAGGACAAAGGAAAATTGACAAAAATAGATTAAGAGGATATGAAAATGAACACACGATAAAAAAACAATAAAAATAACTATACAAACATGGCCTAACATAGAGGGGAAACAAAACAACAAAACTATACACTATACAATACTATACAGAGTCATGAATTTAGTCAAGGAAATGTTTCATATGTCTACCATTAATTGACACCACAAATATCTCACCATCCAAGTCTCTCAAGAAAAAAGTGTGTTCCCTAATTCTGTAGTCAATGGAATAAAATCCCATCTACAAGGCATTAAATTTTCTATTATTGCCTCTCCCTTCATGCCTTCTATCCTAAAGTAAAACTAGATCACATACTTGAAAATTTATTGAAAAAACATTCTTATCAAATATTATTTTGAGTATTTCCTTGAAAATGAGGTGTATTTTATGATCTTGTCTTCTAGGTTCATCAAGATCAACAATATGGTTCATTCTTATTTAATAGTGGTTGATTTTATCATCTTATAATTGTTGAATGAATTGATAGGTTGGAAACTATAAATTCAAAGGCAAAGCAACTTGAGCTCCATAAACAATATCAAAAGGGCTTTTGCTTGTAGATAGCTTAGGTGTAATTTTATCATCCCACAAGGCAAACATTAACTATTCGCCCTACATTTTCTTGATAGCTTCCAAATTTCATCTAATTATTTTGAGAAAGTTATTGTTAGTGGATTCTACTTGCCCATTCCCTCTAGGGTTGTAATTTGAAGCATAAGATAGTTTGATCCCATACTCTTTGAACAATGCCACTAAAGGTTTAGCTCTAAAACTCATGGCATCATCAAAAATTAATATGATAGGCATAAAAAATCTACAAATAATATGATTCAATAGAAAGTACATAATCACCTCGTGTGTAGCCTTCTTTTTAGAGATATCCTCAACCCATTACATGAAGTAATCAATTTCAATCAATATCCATCTATGTCTAATGCTTGATGAATTAGTGATCTACCCAACGAAATCCATTTTTCATTATTTAAATGGGTCTTCAATGGTTATAGGTTACAAGGGAATATAAACATAAGATTTTAACCTTCCAACAAAATGCTAACACTTCTCGCATCATCTATATTTATGAGCAACATCTTTGAATAGTGAGGGCCACCAATAACTAGCTCTCATAGTTTTATGAGCTATGACTTTAGGTGCAAAGTGACCACTACATACTCCAATATGTAAGTCCTCAATCAAATTGATAGTCTCTTCCTCTACCAGAGACCTTAAGATAACTCCATCTAGATTCTTCCATATCAGTCTATTTTTTATTAAGAGATTCTTTTGGGATACAAGTTTGAGTGTTCTCCTTTGATTTGTATCTAAGTCAAAGGGACAATTAAGTAATAAACAATATCTTTACCATGGAGATATGCTAATTCTACCCAAAGAATCATCAATATTAAAAAGAACAATGTTTACCTCAATAGCTTGTAATTTAGTCTTAGCCATGAGCTTAGCTAGACCCATCCCTCTCACCAAATTGGTGGTTTAGATACACATGTCATACTCTTGTAACTTGTTGACCCGCCTGCATTTCTTATTTGATGCTTTAATCTAAGTTAATATGTCCTTCACCACTATATGTAGGACATATGCAATAATCGTCTACCTCAAAATATAAGGCCTAAACATCTTAATAACCTTCAAGAGAGTAAAAACTTATTTTTTATGATGGTATAGTTTAGTTCGGAACCTTACACAAATTTACTAAATAATGTTATGGGATGCTCATGACCATATTCATTCTTTTGTAACAAGACAATAACTATAGAACTATGAGATGCAAAAGAGAATATCTGGAATGATTTAGTGTAATTACGACTAGTCATTGAATGCTTTCATGACCTTCTCCTCCCACTTAATGGTTCAGTATTTCTTTAGCATAGAATTAATAGGTAAAGTAATCTCTACAAATTTAGATATAAACTATCTTACTAAATTTATTTGTGCAAAGAAAGACTAAATTCCCTTACAGGACTACTAGATAGGCACTTTGTCAATGGCTTCCACTCTTTCAAGATCAATCATGGCATCATTCTTACACACTATGTGTCCCAAAAACTTAACCTTTTATACTCTAAAGTGATACTTCCTAGGATTAAGTGAAATTTCTAACTCCCTAAATCTAAGGAACACTTTTTTTTAGATTCTCCAAATGTTCTTTTTTGTTCTTTAATTACACCTTAATATCATCCTAATACAGATTTATAAATTTCTTAATTACCCCTAAAAAAATGACATCCATCACTCTCTAAAATGTTGTACTGGCATTCGTCAACTTGAAAATCATCCTCATATAGACATAAGTGACCCAAAGCATATTGAATGTAGTCTTAGGTCTCTCAAATTCCTTAACCATAACTAATTTATACCCTAACAAACCATCTATAGTGGACAAAATCTTTGATCTTGTAACAGTTTGTATTAGGTTATCCATATTGGGTAGGGGTAATTTTCATTCAAAGAATCTTTGTTCAAATTTTATAAATCTACATAGAAGCAGATGCCACCATATTTATTTCATAGAGGGACTAAATTCACCACCCATGATGAATACCAAATGGGCTAAACAATTCCACCATCCTTTGGCTTCTTTAACTCATCTTGCATCTTGGTGGCCAAGTTGGCATTAATAGGTATTTATTTCTACCAAAGGTTTACTTTTAGGCTAAAATTAGATGACATATTGAAATAAATATTCCCTATACACTTTTAATTTGGAATAAGACCAAGAAAAGCAATCTTAGTACTTCTTCAGTAGATGCATGTAATCTTGTTTTTATATTGCACTTAGGTGAGTTCCTAGCTAGACCTTTCATGGATGTTCATTAGAGCTCAAATTGCATTTAGTCACATATTTTTACATAAATGCGTTTCAAGTTTTAATTCTATTAGCTCCATAAAAATATGCCTCTAAACTAACCAATCCCTTATGGAGAATGTTTGTCTTCAACTAATTGACATCTTCCCAAATTAGGTTTCCTTCACATTTCAAGTTTGAACTATGGATTCTAAGTCTATAAAATAATCTTGAAATTCCACTTCACAATTTAAAAACCTTATAATCTATTCATCATCATCAAAAAATTTCCAATGATGAACATTGCCTAAGATGGAAGGCCTAACAAGCACCTCCACTTGATATTGATAGTGAGGGTTGATATTTTTGATTTCAAACTGGACACCTAATCCTACAAGTCTGTTAGCTTTTTTGTTAAAAATTCTATCATGAAAATAAATATTAAATTCATCAAAGAACTCTAAAAAATCCCATAAAACATTCCTATATTATTTTAATGTTTTATTCTTGGTGGCGTAATCATTGTGAACCTACTTAACCTCTAACTTGAAATCACCTTTTATAATCAAACTTGTAATTCTTTGTTCACGGGAATTCAAAAACCAAGCTAGAGCTCCTTGTACTCAACAATATTATTCATGCATTCAAAGGATAGCTTAAAAAAACTAGAAATATTTCTCATTAGGGGCATAAAAGACAACCCTAGTTTTATTTCCAAGGTTAGAGCAAGCCCCATCAAAAGACATTTTTCAAACATCACCTTCTTTGTCAAACCCAACATCAAGAATAGTTGTTAACAACATCCAAATCCCCAATGAAGCCATGCAACTACACATCCATGTACAACACCTCATTTAGAGCCCTTTTGGATCTTCAAGTACATGCAACATCTTAGGTTCCTTTTAAAGTTTAACCATCTTATCCCCCAAAATAATGGTGATGTAATAAAGGTCCATTTTCACACTTCCATCCATGTTGGAAGCCCTTTTTCATAATACCATCATCCCCCATTTGGGAGGACAATCCACCACTATCATGTCCATATGCTAGAACTTAAGTAGATGAACTACCAACTGCACTACCAATCCCTTGACTTTTCCAATAACATGTACCTCTCATGAGTTTATGACATAACACTTGACAAAATATGATGTTATTTTCATTTTAAAATCATTAAGGACACCTAGGGGCATCACATTACAATATGATCCATAATCAAAATATAGTTGTGAATGATAAAACCATTGAATAGTATAGTTATGTAAAATAGATCAATATCCAACTGACTCTCTATTAGTGTAGTCCCTAAATAGACCTTTGAGGCTGGTTCAAAAACTTCATCTGATTCTTCATCATCATCCAAGAATTTTTGGGGTGAATTGATCTCATTCATAGTTATACTTTCCCTAAATTCTAAATATTCAAATTCCCTCTTCTTATGTTCAGGGATTTTCAATAACTCAACAAGTGGCATAGTGATTTTTAATTATCTCAATACTTGGTCCATATCACACACATTGTATTGAGGAAAGGGAGTATTAACAGGAAGAGTGATAACACCTTCAGCTAGAATACAATCCTTCAAATTCATATATGGAACAAGTTGATATGGATTAACATTTTTAACAACATTGTTCAAGGGTGGATTTCTCTAACATCATTCAAACCCTTAGGGATACTAGATAACATGGGTTATCTATTCTTGGATGGAGTACCCCTATGTTTGACAACTTGGGAAACATGTGCTGACTTGGAAGAATTAGGGATGTATTTAGTTTTATTAACTTCCTTACATACATCCTGTACCATTGGATTTGATGGGGTATCTCCTAAGGATCAACACCTTGTTGCCTACGTCTTAGACTATATTCTTTCTCTTGGGTAGTTATTGCATTAATTATTAGTTGTCCATCCTCAACCAAAGGAATTTTCCCAATATACTTTTTAATAATCATTGATCATAAAAATTTTAAATCATGATTGGGTAATTCATATGCTTGTGTCATGTTAACATCATAAACAACTTCAGTATTTGTGACACATATTTTATACTACACTCCAAAACTAATCAATAGTATTAGCACTTAGTAATTCTATGAAGGAAGACAACTACTTCAGGAGATTTGAAAATCAAACATCAAAATCTCATCATATTCAAAATTAGACTCAGGGTCTTCTACATCTTCATCAATATTTTCAACAGTATCACAATAAGGATCAGGGAGGAAGCATGTATCACACCAATTAATATCAAGGTCAAAATCTACAAAATTTACTTTATCATTCAATAGATCAGGAACTTCCTTTCCAACACCTCTATTTTAATTTCTATCATTACTTTCATTATGGGCACGCCTCTTCTCTCTCACATTATCCCTAATGTGGAAAGAGGGTCTCCCTTGTGCTTTATTTTGATCCTAAGTTCTCTCTTGACCATAATATCCATTAGGGATCCCCTTCTTAGTAGTATCCAACTTGTATGACATTTCCTTGACAATAGTTGCCATATTTTTTAGGGTCTCCTTAAGGTTGGTTGTCTTAGTGGATTGAGTTTTTTAGGATTAAAAAACTTCACATCAGCCCACTTATTCAAAGGTTTACCCACATCCTTTATGTTTTTTTCAATTTGGATGGCCACATTAAATGTTAGCCCCATATTTGTATGATCCTTATTCCTCAAATAGTACACAACCTTCTTATCAAATGCATCATAGTACTTAATGAATCAATGTATATCACTAGGTTTTATGTTTTTAGGTAGCCTCATCATAGTCTTATTAAACCTGTATTACAATCCTACACACACTCATTAGGGTTCTTAATGTTTTCAAATTATGTAAGAAGGAACATAAGATCAATTCTATCACCAAACTAAATTTTGAATACATTCTTCATTTCTTCCAAAGAATCAATGTAAACATAGGGAAGGGAATTGAACCACTCACGATCATACTTTTCTAGTGTGTGCATAAATATCATAATGTAAACATCCTCATGCTCAACCTCATAATATTCAATGATTATGTTAAAATCCCTCAAACATTGATCATTAGTCACTGCATTATTCCTTTAAAACATTAGAAGGTAGTTCCTTAATTCATTAGGAAGTTCATTGGGGTACCAATAATTTTCATCAAAATTAATAGGTCAAAACTTGGGAATCCTAAATGCAGGACTTTCATTCTCATCTTGATCTCTATTTCTCATGATTGGGTCAATGGTGGGTTCAACATCAATGACAAATGGATGTTAGGGGGTGAGTGAGGTGGATTTGGGGGGGAAACCTAGGAGGGGTTTCAATTGGTTGGGAAATTATTGGGTAATAAATTATACTACAAGGTTCTAAGTGATCAAGATAACTATGATAATATTTAATTAAAATAAATTCAACAAATAAAAGTTTAGGTGTACCAAAATCATGACAGTCTTAGCACTCCTTTGCTATTGAACTTTGTCCTTCAATCGGCCCCCAAACTTGTCTCCTTATTCTTTGATTAAAACCTAAGGGTGATACAAGTTTTTTTGATGAGTCACATTTGAAGGATGATCTCAATCCTTCTATAATTTCAAACAAGAGAACACTCAGAGCTGAATAATATTATAAATGGGCATTGATCTTCCTTGAAACTAGATACAATGTTGGATTTGTCACTAGAAGAAAACTTCTAGAATATAACATATTAAAAATACATAGTGATACAATATGAAACTATAATTTTTTAAAGTCAATGATGAGACACGAAAGCAAAGATACTAAAAAACTGGATTTATGTTCAAAAGGGGAAACCACCTTAAAATATGAAAAAATTAACAACTCCTTGCAATAAATTCAATAGATATCAATCTATCAAATCTTTCTTGATAGAAAACCTTTAGAACCTGAACTAATACATACCTATGCAAGAGTCCCCAATAACACAAGTTCTAGTGTACGATCCCTAATAATGGTGCCAATGAAGTGTTGGTGCAGTTGATGGACAAGATAGCAAATTAATAAATATTTAGGAAGATAAATATAGACCCTAAACTACATAGCTCTCTAAAAGAGTCCCTGGCAACATAGGTGGCCAAGATTTCATTTAATCCCTAGTAATGGTTCCAATGAAGTGTTAGTGTATTTGATGTCCAAGATAGAAAATTGACAAATAATCAAGAAAAGAAATTTTAGAACCTAAACATATAAAACTCTTTACAAGAGTCTCTGGTAACATAGGTGGCTGATATTTTAGTTAATTCATGATAATGATGTCAACATGGTGTTGGTTCCCAGTTGTACACCTCTTGCACTTAGCCTTGCACATTTGGGTAACATGGAAAATGTTGATGGTAAACCTAGATTTATGTCTTTATAATCAGGGTAGGTTTTAGCATCAATATGGACTGAACATAGACAATGATTGGAAGACACTAAAAAAGTATATAGTTAGCTCCCTAATGCTTTTAGCTCTACCTAAACTAGGTTGAGAGGACCTAACTGGTAGCTTGATCTCATGGAGGGATATTATCATTTAATCTCCATAGGGACCAGTGGCACATAAACAAATACAAATCTAACCAGGGCATAACCAAGTTTTCATAGTCCACCCAAGAAGAGTTGTCAAATGGGATAGACAAATGCTCTAAGTCAGACATAATCATCTAAAGACATATTGTAAAGTGATTTAAACATCCATTTCTAAATAAATTTATGATAACTAAGGGTCAAATGGGAGATTGAAATGCTAGGTTTCAAAGAAAAAACACATATACATTTTAACTATGTAGTATCTATGCATTTGTAGGTAAACAACACTTAGAATAGTCAATGGGGTATATTATTTGTAGGGTAGGGTAGGTAGGATGAGTTAGGTAGATATAAAAGGGTGGTGTGGTTGTTTTAAAATGCAAAGATCTCCTTTAATTGGCATGACATCATTCATTTACAAAGATGTAAAAGACTAGTAAATAAGGCAAGGAAATTATCAGGAATGATTTGCATTCCCTGGTGCCAATGTAATGGAAGTATTCAAATGATCCCTAAAACCCTAAATCATACACTACAAGTACATCAATAAACCTAAGATGTCATTAAAAGGTTATCAACAATATATTTCCAAATCACAATGTAGAAAGGAATTTACAACCTAGATCTATGCCCATAATGACCACCATTGATAAGCATAAAGCTAAATTCCCAACCAAAGAAACATGTAAAATTTATTATTGCATTTCAATAATAAGATACAATATAAAACACATCTATTTTCCATTAACTTGCAAACAAATATTACATACATCATTGCTCATAATGTGATCATAGGGAGAAGAATGGTGGTTTTGCTTTGATACAGGGGAGACATATACATGCTCTCAGAGCTTGCTAATGGTTGTATAGTTACAACCACCTTAGTGAAATAGAAAAAAATAAACACAACAAAGATCCCAAAATTTTGAAAGATCTTAAGACCTAGGAAAACCAAAAACAACCTTGTTAAGATGAGAGATCCTTACTTATACAATTGTAGTCATATAAAATGAAAAAACTATTAAATTGAGCATTGATAATGAAACCCAATCCTTAGGTCCCTCTTGTTTTATCTCACGACACTCTTAGTCTTAATTTCACTAGTTCTTAGTCATATATTTCCTTCCAGACTTGACCCTAGCTGATCCAAGATCCTTGTATCATGACTAATCCATCCCCCCAGGCCCTGCCAACTTAGGACAATAGAACCCAACTTGGACACTAGCATTGGACCCTAAGGTATTCAAAGTTTGGTGTTATTATCCAAGTAAATCTTAGGCCCAAACTATCATTTCCTTCAAGATCCTTATCTTTAATCATATTGGCTTAACACAAATTCATTTAACCCATGATCAATAGATCCATATAAGAGCCCATTCAAAGATCATTTGGAAAGGGTTGGCATATATCACTCAAAAAAGAAAGAATACAATAAAAACCACTCAAGAAATCTTCCTTATTCTATACATATAACCAACCTATACACTTTCAAGCTAAGTCAAGTCCTTACACCAGTCCCTAGTCATCTCAAGCATACCCACTTTTAGCATTTCTTGCATTTCATTCAATATTGCACCAAACACTCTTAAAGGGAGAATTACATATGGATTGATCCCTCTTCACAGTATTGGTATGTAGGTAGAGTGACCACTCATAGGGTGTGAATCATGCCCACTGCATCTTACACACACTAACCCCTTTTCCCTATTTGTCAAAGTTTCTTTCAATTCCATATAAGATACAAGTACACAAAGAATAAGCTCTATAAGGAGCTTGGTTGATAAGGAGGACCTTAAAATTGGTACACATGCTTACACTAAGTAGGCAAACAAAATCCAAAGAGTTTAAATACTCAAGACAACAATGTTGAAGAAGGACTATAGCACTAGAGCCTAGGGTGTCCATTTTTGAAACTCTTATCCAATAGAAAAACAAAGTCTAGGATCCTATTTATAATAGTGTCCCAGGCCTACACACAAATTTCTAGACCCTGTCTCAGTCGAAATAGTCTAGAATAAGCTAAGTTTGTTTTTCTCTCTCTCACTACTACTTTTATAAAAGGTCTAATTTCAATTTAATTTCAAAAATTAGTAGTTTTAATTAGGAATATTATTTATTGATTTCTCCTACTCAAACCTATTTATTAAATAGGAATAAAAATCCAATTTTCTCAAAAATAATAAATCATTTGATGAACCTGATGTTTACATGTTTAGGAGCTCCATGTTCTTTTTGTGCAATTTCCAATTCACTCTTGTTAGGAATTTGCATTTATTATATTCAATACTCTCCCTTTCTAGGGATTTTCCTATTAAAACTTATTGCAAAACATTTAAACACATTTCAAATTATTTTTCTACTTTAGCAATGGCCTAATATACCAATTTTGATGAAATTGATAAAATATAACTTCAATAACTGTTAACCAAGCATCCTAATATGAAAGATGACATGCATAGAATTCTAAAAGAGGAACAATAAAAAGTGCACAATGGTCAATCTTCTCAAACCACAAATCAACTAGTTACAAATGATACTACAGGGGAAACTATGTCTCAACAATGCTCTATAGCCTCTCAACCTTCTTTTGTGCCACTAGATACAACTAGTACATAGTTATCCCTTTATGTGGTAGCCCTTGTGTAAGATATAAGATCTTTTCAATCCAAGGTGAAACATATTGATCAAGGTATCTTTAAACCTACACAAGCTTTGGTTTCTTTTTCTTTATTGCAAATACCATTGACACGTCACATTGCTTATACACCCTTGCCACAAGGTTTTATTTAACCCAAGCTTACTCTGTATGAAGGAAAGGGTGATCCAAAGACATAGTTGAGAACTTTTCACCTAGCATGCTTGAATTATGTCCAAAATCACTAATTACTTACCAAGCTACTTCCATTGAGTCTAAAGGATTATGATTTACAATAGTTTTATAGTATACTAAATCAGTCAGTCATTTGTTTGTCATATGGCCTTGTGCCTTGTTGTGCCTTGTGGATATGATCAATAGGAATTTTATGACTACCACAAGGCACCAGGCCATATGACAAACAAATGCCTTAGTTTAAAGCACAAAATACAAGACCTAATAAATTCAAATGATATTAGTCTTGAAACTTTATTTGAGCCTCCACTAATAAATAAAATACAAGATAAAGCATTGAAAATCTTCTCAAATCCATTTTAACAACATTCAAAATAGTATATAGGGGACACATCAAGGGTTCATCCTGTATATCATGCACATCCACCACTAGATATATATAGAACACCATCAGTTGAGTTACATCCTTTGAGCAACATAATTAGTGTATATAATTCTAGAGTTCTAGATAGACCTTATATCTCCTTCTTAGAGTAGGAGATCATCAAGGGTGATTCATATTATCATGTAATCTTTATTAGAGCTCACATTCATAATCAACCTATTCATAGTGTGCTTATTGATAATGGTTCCAGTCTTAATATGTGCACCTTGACACTGCTAAAACATTTGGGTTACTCATCAAGATATCACTTTGATAGAGATAAGTATCAATGGTTTTAGTGGGTCTATTTAGATTTCATTTGGTGAGATGGTAATTATACTACAAGTTGGTCTTACACATGTGGCCACACCATTCACTATAGTTTCTAATGTATGAGTTTCTGATATGTTACTTAGTCGACCATGGATTTCAAAACTTAGAGTAGTACCTTCTATTTTTCATAAATGTATGACATTCATTCATGCTAATTAGGTTGTTATAGTTGATAGATTTCCATATGAGTTACCACTCCCCACTTTAGAGCCATCTACCAGTTTTCAATCACAAGTTTTAGTTTCACCACTAGTTCTAGTGTTTTCACTAGTTTCAACTTCTCTAATTTTAGTTCTTATTACAATTTATATTCAGACACAATTGAGGCATCCATAGTACAGAGGGTTTATACACCTCCATAGCTTTAGGATTCTAGATAGCTTTTAGTTCAGTATTCACACTCAGAATAGTTTCATTGAGATCTCATGCATCTACACATAGAACACCTATTCAGAGAGCTTCTCCTACTTCTAGAAGGGTCCCTAATATCCCTACAGTTGCATCCACATCTTAGAGTTATAGACCCATCAGTTGGTTTCTACTTCAAATATTTTAGAATATTTACAACATATACAACTTTCAGAGCCACAATCTTAGCATTTCCATCATGCTTCATGATCATGCATGATTCCGCTCCTTGATATAGGACACCATGATAGGGAGTCTCGCATGAGACTCATCAATTAGTATCATCTCTTTCTATCTTTGATTTTATATAATCTCTTCTACTTGATTATACATAGTTTAAATATTTCAAAATACAAAAATAATATAAAATTTCAAAAATCCAAAAACATTTAAATATAAAAAAACACCAAAAAATATTTTGATTGTATACATCATTCATGTTTTACATTTCTAATATCATACTAGGACTTACACTTTTTATTTTATGCTATTGTATGTTGATTTTTCTACATTACCATGATTCACTTGATCTTCTTTGATTGTGTACAATGCCATCCAACTATTTGATTTCTTCACTCTACCCACTGAGGAGACATTCTACTTCTACATTCAAGACACACTTAGATATACATACCCACTAGGGGCATCTTGCATATGAATACACCATCTATTTTATAGCATTCCTACACTACACACTCCAAGTTATCATACTAGTGTACATTAATTACTAGATTACACAAATTACGATATTGACATTTCACTAGTATCTAGCACTTGTGTATCTCTTATCATATACCTATTCTTGTAATTAACATTTCCTACATACTTTAACTCTTGCTTTGATTAGCTAGATGTGATTCTATCTTTCCATTTATTACATGTTTTCTCTTCTTGCTTGTTGTAGCTTATTGGATTGTATTTCTAGTTCCTACTTGTCTCTTGTATGTAACTTAAGATATTTTCCAATATCCTTTGATTATATTCATATGTGTGCCTTAGAAAATTTACCAATGTCCTTTGCTTGTACTCTTCTATGAGCTTGTGGCCCTTGTTCCAATATTACTTTTTTTTCTTTTATGTGTGTGTGGCATTTGAACATGCCTTGTATGCTTGATTTATAGTTTGAGTAACATGTTTCCATGTCATTTGTTTGTGTGACCCCTTGGCCACCCTTGTATGCTTCTTTATTATTACTTTGTGTGCTTGTTGCTCGATTGCTTCTCAATTATTACAATGTCATGATCCATATCATGAATTTTCATGTTCAATTGGATGCCATGATGAACATCATACTCCATCCCTCCAAGTAACAACTAACATTTTTAGTTTAAATTTAATTTAAGAATATTTTATATGCTATTATATTGTTACATCTATCTAGGAATACCCTTGTTGATCTAATAATTTCTCAAATCAAACCATGTTATATCTTGAGATATCTTGTTGATTATCATTGTTACATCATGTATATTTCTATCTTAGCACACTTGTAGGACTTCTTCTTCTAAGAAAAGTCATTGTAGGGTACCTATTCCTACCCTCAGAAGAGGGGAAAATAAATAGGGGTTTTGATATAATGATCAAATCTCCTATCAATCAAAAAATCTAATTTTAAAACAACCAGAATAGAAAGCAGTCATCAAATCACTCAGAATAGACTAGGCAGATAGTCAAGATTTTAGAATATTTATCAATTTTAGTTCAAGATAAGAATGTTGAGGTTGGATTATAGCATCAAATATCAGGGTGTTCATTTTCAGCACTCCTATCTAAATATTAAAAAAAAAACTAGGCTTTCTAGAAATAGGTAGAAAGGTAGGTTTAGCTACAGTTTTGCACAATCAGACCATTTCATATCAACAATTTTTAGTAAAATTTTCATAGAGAATCTAGACATAGGGGGCATCATGCATGACATGATTCATTCTCACTTCTAGTTTTAGATATGGAAGTTGGTATAACTTCCATATCATAATCCATGTTTTAGACCCTAGTGATTGGGGGCAGATTACATAGCACTTTTGCTTCTTTTCTTTTAGTTTTTAGCATTACACAAGCATTCTCAATAGTTGTATGCCTTATTCCATGTATAGGTGGTTGAAATTATTTTATATTGGTTTTAATGCAAGCCTAACCTCTATATTCTTGAGTACCTGAGTTATCGAATGGCTTCCACATAAGCCAAAGTTTTAGTTTTAGAGTGGCTTTCATACAAGCCTAATCTCCATATTTTTTGATTTTGCTAATGTTGGCCTAGTTTCCAACACACATTTACCTATCCGCACCACATTTTAAAATTTTTAGAGCATTTATGGGCTTTAGAATCGATCTTATACAAAATACTTCTTCATACAAGTATCAATTCATAGCTTCACTTCATAGGGTAATGATGGAGCAAAAGGACTAGCCTTTGTAGTCCTAAGCCACCTACTCAAAGGGATTGGAAACATAGTCCAAACATCGATTAGAACATGTATAATAATCTACCTTCACTTAGTATGAAACTATGGAACCAAAAGGCCAGCCTTTCTATTTTTGAGCCACCTATTTAGAGGAATAGGATAATAATCCAAATATTGATTAACATATGCATGTTCATCTAGCTTCACTCAATAGGTGATGATGGAGCTAAAGGGCCAACAATTGCATTGTTGAGATAATTTCTAGGGAATTGAGCACTCAACTCTATTCGTGATATAACTTTTTGTACAACATCATTCAACACATACACAACACACTCAGCCTTACTTAGCATCACAATAGGTTTTATACTGATTTATGTACCTAGTAAGGTGTATTTCTTCCTTTATATTCTTCTCTCTTACCCAACTTTGTACATTATTATTTTATATTACATATAATAATAACTGATCTAGTCTTTTTTCTCCTTTCACAGAATCACACTTACACAACATTTTCTCTATGCACTATCCATCATTACTCAGCATCACACAAGCTTCATGGGAGTCACTATCATAGGTAAGTTCAGGTATGCTTTCTATTTTCCTTTATCCTAGAATTTCACTTTGCTACATTGATAGAATAAGTCGGGGGGGGGTGTGTTGGAGGGAGGGAGGTGGGAGTATGGCTAATGACACCCAATCTTTAGGTCCCTCTTGCTTGCTCTCATGAACATCTTAGGCTTATTTCATGCATAATACATCCCCCCAAGGCCCATTAGCTCAAGACAATAATTCCCAACCTGGACACTAATGCCAGACCCTAAGGTGTCCAATTTTCGATGCTATTATCCAAGTGAATTTTAGGCCCCAACGATCATTTCCTTTTAGATCCTTATCTTCAATCATGTTGGCCTAACATGAATTCATTTAATCTATGACCAATAGATCCATATAAAATCCCATAAAAATATCATTTGGAAAGGGTTAGCAAATATCACTCAATCAAGCAAGAATACAAGCAAGACCACTCAAGAAATCTTCCCTATTCTTAGCATATAACTAGCCTACACACTTTCAAGTTAATTCAAGTCCTTACACTAGTCCCTAATCATCTCAAGCATACCCAGTTTTAGCATTTCTTGCATTTCATTCACTATTGCACCAAGCACTCTTAAAGGGAGAACTACATATGGCTTGATCCCTCCTCAGAGTATTGATATGTAGGTAGTGTGCCCACACATGGGGTATGAATCATGCCTAGTGCATTTTACACACACTAACTCCTTTTCCCTATTTTCCAAAGTTTCTTTCAATTATATAAAAGATACAAGTACATAAAAAATCATCTATATAGGGAGCTTGGTTGACAAAAAGACCTACAAATTGGTACACAAGTTTACATTGAGCAGGTGAACAAAACCCAAAAATATTAAATACTTAAGACAATAGTACTAGAGCTTAAGGTGTCCAATTCTAATGCTCCTATCTAATCAGAAAACAAAGTATAGGATAATGTTTGTGATATTGTCCCAGGCTTGTACACAAATTTCCAAACCCTGTCTTAGTCAGAATAGTCTAGAATAAACTAAGTTTGATTTTCTCTCTGTCTCACTACTATTTTTAGAAAAGGTCTAATTGCAATTTAATTTGAAAAATTGGTATATTTAATTAGGAATATTGTTTTTTGATTTCTCCTACTCATACTCATTTATTAAATAGTAATAAAACTCCATTATTTCCAAAAATAAAAAATCAACAACTCTCTCACCCAGAATATTCCTTTGAGATACTACAACTAGAAAATACTCTTGATCACACATGGAAGATCATGCCTTGCAAAAAAATCATTCTTGTAAGTGCCTATCCATGTAAAGATGAAGTTTTTTAGTAAACCCTTGATCTTCTTGGCTAAAAATGCAATGCATTTGGGCTTGAAGGAGAATATTTCTCTAGGAGCAAAACAAACTCCTTGTCTTCTTGTGTAACCACTTGACCATGCTCTCTCATTGATCATTTTTAAATATGGAAACTTGTGAACAAATTCCCTCCTTTTTGTGAAATCTAAATAATGGCCCTTGCTTTATAATGATGGCATTGGATTAATCCAACTATGATGGAAGCAAAGCAAGATCCATGGCCATTTGAGATATGCTTTCCAAAAACCCTATAACAAATATTCTTCCATGGAGGTATTCAACACAAGAAAAATATTAGAAAATAAAACACTTAGATATATTTTAAAGTTTTGATTTTTGATTTTAACGTGCCTTTTCCACATTTTATATTTTTCCTTTGAATTTTTAGGGTTTTCACCAAATATTATGAAGCTCAAGTTCATTTTTTACCCTTTCTTACCTTATGGGTTGTATTCTTTGTTTACTTGCCATTTATGCTATGCCGTCATGAGATCCATTTTTAATTTACCAATTACAACTTATTTTTTGAGAGTTATTTTTCTTGTAGAATTTGAAGCTTAGGAAACAAATTTCTACTTTACAATTTGAAAATTTGCAGTTTCTATTACAAAATCCACCATCTATCATTTTACATCCCATATTGATTGGCATCTGGTAGATATGAGACTACATATTTCTAGTTGGAAATTTCAAAAAGTTGTTTTTTATTTATAAGTTTCATCGACTCGCTTCCTCCACTTGGGCCCATGACTTCACAATGGGTTTCAAATAATCATGGGCAATTTGGAACTTGCAAGTCTAAAACTTGCTTTTTCACTTATCTTTTCTGCTACTCATTTATGTTGACCCCTTTAATGCTTTTACACATCTTTTCTGTGGGCTTGGAAAGTCAACACATAATTTTCATATTTGCAAATTACAAATTTTTAAATTACAATTCCATTCTCAACATCCAACATGGGATTTTAATCTTCAACTGCAACTTTGCAAACTATGAATTTGCTTTCAACCTTAAAAGTTCTACCATTTTAAACTTGTGTGTCCCTTTTCATTTTCCATGTAGGCATTGAAGTCCTATGGCATGGGTTTGGAAAATACCAACTAAGATTCTAATTTTGGGGCCATGTGGGCATGAGAACCTCCATGTGGCTTATTTAAATTGGCTTTTTGATTTTTTAGTGGGCAATAGTGTTTTGAATAGCCTTTGCACTTTGAAAGTTAAAAACTTGCTTTTTATTTTTTTATTTCCACCATGCTCTATTGAATTTCCATGAAACGTGCAACTGTAACTCATTATAAGATATGAAAATGTTAGATGTTAGTTTGAAATTAGGATTTCACAGGGGTTTCTCAAAGCAAGAGCAAGAATTTTATAACTTGACTGCATAAGTTGAGTTTTGTAACCCATGTACACATTTGTGAATTAGGAGAAACATTTAAACCCTAAGGCACTAATTCTCAAAAATAGGACATAAATTAATTAATGCAAGTTTGGGCACTAACACTAGTTTTTATGGGATTCTTACCCTATTCACTTTTGATTGAAGCTCCAACCGATCTGGGACACAATTAGGGGCCTAGATCCTCAAGTGATCATCTATCTCAAGTAACAAAAATATAAATAATGACCATAACCAGCCTACCAAAAAACAACCATAGCAGGCCCAAAATTACCATCAACAACCATAGCTAGCCAAACAATACCAAGGATCAACCACAACTGACATCCAATATCAAACTAAAATTTAAACTTAGATGGTACTTGAAGTAATCAAGTCACTTTACCAACTCATCCAAATCTCATTAGTGATGAGTTTTAAATATTATACCAACATTTATTTTTAATTTTTAAAATACCAATTTAAAAAGATTTCTTTCATTATATTACTCTACTCTTAGAGTTAGAGCCAATGTAATACATGCATTACATGTGAATGTGTTATCCATATATTTAGGATATCATGAATGGATGTCGTAATGATATGTGGGCTTTACTTACTATAATAAAATGATGCTTGTTATGATTTGAATCCTAAATCTAATTGACCACTTTAAAATAATGTTGCAAGACTTGTAGTCCTTTGGTCCCCACAATGTATGTTGATAAATGCCTTCCTTATCTAGTTCATTATCCAGATCAATGTTATTATATCCACATATTTTTTTAAGGAAGATTCCTTTGGGTGCTATCTTATTTTCTAAAGAAGTGTACATGATAAAAACCAACATCCTTTCACTCAAGAGTCAATGGCTAAATATTTGTACATGGTATGCAATGTCATTCTAGACGTTTTTTGAGGTGAGTTACATTTTACTACTTTTAATTGAATAGTCTCTTCTCCCTTAAATTTTTGTTGGAATGGGTACCTTTCATCCATTGATGGGCATATTATATTTATAGGGATTAATCTATTTAAATTTTATTTGTCATTCAATATTCACTCTAAAGCTTGGGATTCATAGGTATATGTTTGTTTTACTCTTTTGAGTTTTTAGAAGTAGGTCTTCTATAACGTGTACTATAAGAATGTGTTAATATTAATGTCATTGAGGTATTATATCTATTTTAGATTAGTGGCGTTATATGGTATGTCCTCATAACATTAGTTTTATCATGTGTTATGATCAATATAAAATGTGGATCTTGGCATGTATCATGGGGTTTGTGTTAAAAAATCCCTTGTTCACTATATATTTAGGCTTATTACATTTTTAGTGTTATATATTTTATCAAAACATGTTGAAGCCAAGTGATGAATTAGTGTGGATTTAAATTGACAGGGGAATATGGATGACACTTATTAACAATAGGCCAAAGTGTGATTGATAGTTCCAAAAAAACTGGAGGCTGGGGATGCTTCCATATTTTTGAGGTTAGGAAATCTAGTCAATCATTTTTTTAGTTTCAAACATGTGGATGGACATGTGGTTTGATTTTAGAATTTAGGTAGAAACACTACATTAAAAGTGTTAATTATATGAGGAATTTGAAGATTGTGGAGGTACTGATTTCTTTTGATTTTGCCTATCTCAAAGGTGAAAATGATGGTATATACTATAGAACTAAAACTCAATAGAATCTAACCAACATTCTCCCCCTTAATGTTGTGTGGACTAACAACTTGATCTTGGAGTTTCAAGAGCTACACTTTTATAATAGCTTTAGTGATAATATCTACAAATTTTTCATAGGTGTTTCTTATGAAGCAATTATCAAATAAAGTAGTACTTCGAATCAATATTCTTTGAGCTATATGATGCACTAGATTCTAGGCTAATTTAATAACACATACATTATCAAAAGAAATAACTATAGGTTGATGTTTTTTCTCTCCAATTTCTTCTAAAGCCTTTTAGATCCATAATATTTTTGTACCTGTTGAAGTGATTTCAATATATCCATCTTTTGTATATGAAATAGCAACTAAAATTTTCTTCTTGAGCTCCATGTAGGCAAATCATAACCAAGTGAAAAACAATTTCCAAATGTTGACTCTTGGTCATCCAAACTACCTCCATAATTAGAATCACTAAAACCAAAAAGTTTAAACTTTTTAGTAGCTTACTAATGAATACCAAAGCCAATATTACCTCAAAGTTCTCTTTGTTGCCTTCATCTAAAAATCAAATGGCTCAAACATATATCTTGATACAAAAGAAACTAAATAAATAATATTTGGTCTTGTGTGAGTTAGAAAAATTAAGCTTCCAACAATAGTTATGTAATTTATTTCATCAACTCTTTCATCGCCATCTTCTCAACATAGCATAATTCCATGAGTAGTTGGAGTGGAGATTGGTTTACAATCAACCATATTGAATTTATTCAATATAACATTTGCATATTTTGTTTGACAAATGAAGATGTTATCTTTACTTTGATGGACCTCCATCCCTAAAAAGTATTTCATGAGACCTAAATCTTTCATTTCAAATTCATTCATCATTAAAATTTTGAATCCATCCTTCAACTTAGAATTACTGCCCATACACACCAAATCATCAACATACAAACTTATAATAAGGATATAATTACTTTCTTGATTTTCGTAAAGACAAGGTTCACTCTTACTTATTTTAAACCCATTTTACTGAAAATGTCTATTGATCCAAACATACCATGCTTTGGATGGTTTCTTGAGGCCATACAAAGCCTTCTTTAACTTGTAGACTTGGTCTTCTTTACCTTGTACTAAAAAACATTGTGGTTATTGTACATAGACTTCCTATTCTAAGTACCCATTCAAGAAGGCACTCTTCACATCCATGTGATGTATGCTATATTTCTTTTGAGCTGCTAGTGAAATCACCATTCTAATGGTCTTTTATCTTGAAACTAGTGAAAATATCTCTTCATAATCTATGACATATCTTTGAGTGAAACCTTTTGCAATTAGATGTGCCTTGTGTCTTTCAACACTACCATCACTATTTTACTTAGTCTTGTGGGCCCATTTATTACCAATACACTTGTTATCACGTGGAAGTTTTATAAGTTTCCAAGTATCATTTTTATGAATGAAATTAATTTCTTCTTACATTGCTTGCACCCAAACATAATTAAGACACATATCTTCAAAATATGATGGTTCAAAATCAAATTTTATAATTAGAACATAATTTATTGTCTCACATTCTGGACATTCTTCATGTGTTTGGATTCATGTATGATGATAAATTTCACTCAATTTTTTTACCTTCTTTGAAGAACTAGAACTTGAAGTTAGAGTTGTGATTAGAATACATGCACTAGATGAGGGGTTATTTAATGGAATTGTACTTGAAGATGTAACTCTACTTGAAATACATGTATTAGATTAGGGGATACTTAATGGACTTGTATCACTTGGCACTGAAGTACTAGTGGGATGCTCATCAACATTATCATCATAATTACAATCAATAAAAATAGATTTAGACTTCTCAATATTGTCTTTATCTTTTCCATGATCATACACTCCCCCTTCATCAAAAATAACATCTATTGACACAAATACACTATTATTGATATGATTATAAATCTTATGAGCTTTGCTTTATTCACTGTACCTAATAACAATAAAAGACTCACTCTTTGGATCTAATTTATTCTTTTTTTAATCAGCGACATGAACATAAGCTAAAAAACCAAAAACTTTAAAATATTTGACAGTAGGCTTCTTTTCATACCATGCTTCATATGGAGTCATATTTTCAAGTGCACTACTTGGACTTTAATTGAGAATATATATTACTGTAGTAACTGCATCATCCCAAAAATAGTTTTTCAATTCGTTTATTTGTAACATGCTCCTTGCCATTTCAACCACTATACAATTCTTCCTTTCAACCACACCATTTTTTTGAGGTGTGTAGTTATTTATGAGTTGTCTTTTGATGCATTTCAAATCATAATAATTCATGAAATCTTTTGAACAAAATTCACATCCATGGTCAGTCCTTAATCACTTTATTTCGTAACCACTTTCATTCTTTACAATGGCTTTAAATCTCTTAAACGTATCAAATTCTTCATTTTTTTGCTTCAAAAAATAAACCCAACACTTTCTTGAATAAACATCAACAAATGTAATAGAATATGATGACTTATCCAAACTTTATTTTGCATATGACCACAAATATTAGAGTGAACCAATTGAAGTGGATGATAAGCCTTCCATGCACTATCTTTTGGAAACTTTTCTCTTTCATGTTTGCCTTTAACACATCTTTCATAAAATTCCTTATGCTATTCAATCTTTGGAAACCATAAATGAGTTCTTGTGATGTTGGTAACTTCAATCTTTGGAAATTCAAGTGCCTATATTTGAGATGCCATAACCAAATTTTATCTTCATATGCCATATTTGCAATGTTGTTACTATGCTCTTCAAACTTCAATCGGAACAGCTTATTCTTAGACATAGGTACAATTGTATCAACCTTATTTCCTTGATTCTTTTCATAGACCGTGCATTGCTTATCATCAAAATTCACCTTATATTTATTTTCACATAATTGTCCAACACTCAAAAAATTATGTTTCAGCTTTGGGGTATAATAAATATCATCAATACATTTCTTACCTTCTATAGTATTCACCTTCATAGTTCCTTTTGCTGCAACCTCTAAAGATTTGTCATCACCAAGTTTGATATTGTTTTTGAAACTTTTATCCATTGTAGAAAACTTCACATTATTATGTGACATGTGATTAGAACAATGTCAATCTAGATACCAAATTTTATTAGGACCATTTTCAGCTTTGTCATATGAAATGAATAAATTACATAAAGCATCACCATCTTCATTAGCATAATTAGCACTTCTTTTTTTATTCCCTGCTTTTAATCTTCAATCTCAATAAAAGTGACCATACATATGACGATATTAGCATTGAATATTTCTCTTATCAAATCTACCTCTACCTCTTCCTTTTGTCGCTGAACCACATTTTCTTCCTCTGAAGCCTCTTGAATAATTGTAATTCATGTATTTACCTTGTCCTTGATTACTTTTGATATTGTCTTCGCCTTCTACATGCCTATTCTTATTGCTAGTGTTGGGACCTTCATTCTTTGTGATCTTTAATTTTGAGGGAAAAGCCTTCTCATCACTTTCATTTAATGTGTCTATTAATCTTTCTTTATGGGACACAAGAGATCCAACCAGGTAATCAAATTCAAGAGTAATCAAATCTTTGTTTTCTTCAATAATGATAGCAACATGATTCCATCTTGGTGCTAGAGATCTTAACACCTCTTTAACCACAACCTCTTTGTTCAATATTGTATGAGGAATTAGGCAGAAACACTGCATGTAGAAGTGTTAATTATATGTGGAATTTAAAGACTCTGGAGGAACTGATTTCTTTTAAATTTGTCTATCTCAACCGTGAAAATGGATAATTACGGATAGGAGTAAGGTGTTTTATGAGGCAGCAGAGCAATATGCCATCTTCAATCATATTTAGGCTATAAATATAAATATTTGGGCTATAAGTGTTTTATTTTACTGACACTTAGATTTTGAATCTCATCTTCATTATGGTATACAGAACAAGCCACTCTGAGTTTATCATTCCTTGTGACAAGTATATGGAGTCTATAAATATAAATCTTTGAGATCATATGAGGTACAAGATGAGATTCGAAGGAGACGAGTCTCTAGAGCGAAGGTATTGTTAAATTGTACTAGTTTGTTCTTATTCAGGATTATGAGGCAACGATTTGTTTCTATTTCAAAGGCTCTTTTCCATGAAATGCTTTGAGGACCATTGATAACATCAGTTTCTGTCATTACTGGGCAGGTTGACTGGTGCAATAATTGGAATAGGTGAAATTAGTCCAGTCAGGTGGGCATGTACAAAATGGAGGTCTCTCAATGTATTTTCTGTTTACCTGAAACTTTGTACCTAGCAGATGATTGCCGCGTCTGCGGAAGTTATAAATATTCAGTTTTGAATATATGCAAATATATGACATTAGCTCCATATGGTAAAAGCCTTTATTCTGAAAAAATAATGATATCATCTGGCTGGGGACAATTCAAAATATGGGTTAGGTTCTCAAACTTATAAACTGATTGTAATCTGGATGTCTTTAGATGCAATAGGGCGTAAGATCTGCAGTTCCTCGACCAGAGAGAGTTTCACCGAGCTATTTGAACCCTCAGTGGCAAGTAGCCACAAGAAAGCGGCCTCTAACAAATGTTTCGTGTTCATCTGCGGATTTGTCAATGCTCGCTATAGATTCTTTATAGGATTTTACCAAAGAATGGTTATATTTTGTCGAGACATGAAGGGTGCCAACTCCTTTTTTAGGATCATGCAGGCTTTGTAAAATCTCGGTGGTATCATTACAAAGGATGAAGAATGGCTAAGCTTTTGAATTTCAATGTGAAGAAGACAGATTGCAAGATCAAGATTGCAGTGATCCAAGGATGGCAGGAAAGGGAGTTTTGTTCTTGCCGTAGAGATTTTTGAGGTGCCACCTTCCTTTTTAAAAAATGGAACTGAGAAAAGGCAGTGAACACACCATAGAATATGACGAATTTTGTAACCAAGAGCTCAAATCAAGTCTTAAAACGTTGTATGGGTTTGACAAGATGGTCAATAGTTTGGGCCCTTGGGGTATACCATTTTTAAATATGTGTGCACTGTCGTGTCAGGCTGTGGTCCCACTGGTGGAGTCGCTTTGGCTGTTATTGAGTCGAGGGATCAAATGCTGGGTCCAACATTCTACAAAACTCTATTTAATAAAAAAAAAATTTATTATTTTTTTTTTTTTTTGGTTTTTAAATGATGTATACCCTCGAGAGGCTAGCATTTTTTTTTTCCTTTTTTCTTTTTCTTCTTCTTCATCTTTGTGTTTGGGGTTGTTGCTTCCCATTTCTATTTTATTAAGGATTTGTGTTCATTGTTTTCTATCTTTTCATGTTTTATAGATACATAAAATTATTTGTAAGGTTTATTGTATTTTCAAGGATTAGAATGTGGTTTCTTTTGTGTCGGGGTTATATTTGGCTTGAAAATGTAACTTACAATTCAGTTAGAGCTCTTATAAATTATTGTAGAAATTAAATCACAAGAGTTTTTTGAGAAAAATTATAATACATTATTAGAATTTTTTTCTTTCAAATTATCATTATGACTATGACTACCATTTGTGCAACAACGGATTGTTTGATTTTATATTTTTCTAACAATTGTTGGTTTGGAATGCTAAATTTTTAATATCATTAAAAATCTATGCTTTTTATTTTAATTTCAAACTCCAATTTTGTAAATTTTTTTAGCATTAATTGTTGTGCCTTTAATGTTGGGAGGAGTAAACCGGAAGCACACAATTTGATTACTAAACCAAGCAACTTAATATGCGGAAATTAACCAGATTCACCAAGTAACTAGAATTCAGAATAACACAGCATATGAGAGACAATACCAAATTGTATTAACACTTTATACAGAAAAGAATACAATAAAGAAGATGCCACTTCTTCTCCACCACCTTACAGAGGTTTCCCACACCTCAAGTGAACAGTAAATCTTCTCCCCAAAGCTCTCCCTCTCACAGGTCCCAACACCCAACTCAAATACAGAGTTGGTGTTCACCTCCCGTGCTCCACGCACACCACAAGTGCTCCACGCACTCCACAAGCACTCCACGTGCTCCACAAGTACTCAAGGTACTTCAAGTAGATCTCCCATGAATCTGCAACAACCTGCAATTCAACAGACCATACTTATGGAAGGAACTCCCTTGCCTTCCTCTTGCTCTATTCGAGTACACACCTGTACTCCAAGTAGATCCTGCCTGATACTGCTCCCTGTTGTGTTGCTGTCTATATGACCTTGCACACCTGCAAATCAAACAACGGTTCTGCTCACCTGTGAACCTCGACCTTGCACACACATACACCTGCAGATCAACGATCTTACTTACCATGTATATCTCCTATATAGGCCATGCAACTGTGACCAAGATCCTACACTCCTGAAGAACCCAGCTGGCTCTCCAATCCAGCACCAACACACTTGGTACTGAGGCACTAGGAGGAACGCACCATTGCTCTACCTCACACACAGAAGGAGCTTATAATTATGCTCTCTTACTCCCTAGCACACTTTTCCAATACAACCATGAGTCTATTATATAGATCTCATCCAAACAATGATTAGACATCTAATTACCATAATTAGATCCGCAGCTATGAGTCTAAAATTAGCACTCATCATGCAAACACTTGGTTCGTTAGCTCACTGCCCGTAATTAACTCGCAGTCGAACTACACAGGCGACCGACGTCGGTCCCTATCCGCCTGGGGTCGCCGACGCCGGCCGATATATGACCGACGTCGGTTGCCTTCCTGTCTTACCCTGCCGACGCCGGTTGGCCAGACCAACGCCAAACACTTCAGACACTTTGGCAACTCATTCTGCAACCTCCTCCATGTCTGCATCAGTGAAGCTTTTAGCTCCACAATCCTAACAATCTCCCACCTGGATATAAACAGCTGCACTGTACCTGTACCTGTACTCCGTCTAATCTGTTTCCTGGTTTGTATCCCTCTTCAAGCTCAATCCTGAAGACAACCCACCACACATCCCGTGGTGTACCACCTGTCATCCGAGTACCCTGCCACATCCGAACCTACAACACCTGTAGTGAAGTCCTGACCCTGCATAGCAACACCTGCTGCCGGTCCCTCTCAGAAAACCTGAGAACCCACTTCCCCGAATTGGCTCCTAACTCTCTGACAGCTCCCACTGCATGGGAGTACTCAGGTCTATACCAGACCTCATGTGATTTCGGACACTGTACCTGTCCAGCCCTTAGTGTGCTCCGGTTCTGCATCCCGAACCTCGCCAACACCTGATTCACATCAGCTCCCACTCGAGACAAAATCAACCTGTGATCTCCATGCCTCCCATGTCAAAGAATTCTGCTGCTCCAAACTCCTCCTGACATGCCACTAAACTAATCTTACCCTTAGCTCAGCAAAACCCTGTATGTACACCCCTGCTAGCTAGCATACTATCCACATACAGCAACAGAATGATGTCATGACTCATCATCCCCCTGGTAAGGCAAACCACAGTAGTTACCCTGACACTGACTGAAGCCATGCTTCGTCCTCCACCTGTCAAAACCTGTACCACTGTCCTGCAGCTCCACAAGACCATATCCCTGATCTTTCGTCTCATGTATCCGTTCTCTCTATTCTTCTACTAAGGAATCCATTCGTCTCTGTGCTTTTATACCTGCTGGCAACCCTACCAAAACACACCTGTCTGGTTCTCCTCCAAGGAATCACATCCTCATCCATGCCAAGCTCACACCTGTTTCCTGGATCCTTCCTGCTCTACAATCAGCAACATGTATAAAGAAGAGGAACAACGAATTTGAGGGCCTACTTACGCCTTCAGTCCTCCGTATGGGTGTTTGAGACTCCTTGACAGCTTACTGTCCACCCAAAATTCGTTACAGTGACCGACCTCGGCCACTCCACAGTCTACATCCGACCGACGTCGATTCCATGCGTCTGTACCTGACTACCAACCTGCCTGTGCTGGTGTCCCTGCTACCGACGTCGGTCCTATGACCGACATCGGTCTTAAATACTGCCGACGTCGGTCCCATGACCGACATCGGTCTTACCCTGCCCGACATCGCCGGCTTCGGTCTGCACATGACCGACATCGGCATCTGTCTGTTCGACGCCGGTTCCTCCTGACCGACATCGGTACCTGTGTTTGCCTGTGAGTGATGACTTTTTACCCGCGAGCTTCTTTGAATCAAAACCCATGTCCAAACTGCCCTGCTCAGAAGTATCCAGCCACATCCACTGGGTTCTGTCCGCCATCTCCTCCATAAACACCAAGGCTTTCCAGTTCTTAAGCCTGTCAAATATATCTATCTTCCGCTTAAGAACATGCATCGCCTTCCTGCTCATGTGACCAAGCCTACGAAGCCACGTCTCCGCAACAAAAGAAGAATCAGTAATATAAACAAGTAGATAAAGGATACCTGTTTTCTTACCACCAGCTAATTCAAGTGCATCCGCTGTGAGAGTTCTTATGCATCTCTCATCACCCAATCTTTCTAAAGAAATTAGCCATATCTCCAAACCTGGGACCTGCATGACCTTCATCAACACCTGTGTGTTGGCCGCCTGCAATTTCAGCTTCACTTCCCCTTTGCCAATTCTTTGGCAAGGCTTACCAGCTCCTCTACCTGGAACTGCATGGAAAGAGGCAACCGAATCTTTTATCCAAGATTCAACTTTATCCAAGAAACCTCCAAGAACATCCTGTGTAATAACACCTGCAACATCTGCTTCTTCAGTTTCTTCATGCTGATCTGCTACCAACTAGCAATAATCTTTTACCTGCTCTTTCTTTCCATAGGACCGTGAGTGACCATCTGTGCTTTTCAACTCCTCCATTCTTAGCTTACTTTGATCTTCTGTTGCTCTACTCCCACTCGATCAGAAACCCCTGAGAGTGCCCTGTAACCAAACACAAATCTGCTTCCTCCAACCTTAGCTCTCATACCACTTGTTGGTATCAAGCTCAAGAACCTACAACCAAGGCTCTGATACAACTTGTTGGGAGGAGTAAACCGGAAGCACACAATTTGATTACTAAACCAAGCAACTTAATATGCGGAAATTAACTAGATTCACCAAGTAACTAGAAATCAGAATAACACAGCATATGAGAGACAATACCAAATTGTATTAACACTTTATACAGAAAAGAATACAATAAAGAAGATGCCACTTCTTCTCCACCACCTTACAGAGGTTTCCCACACCTCAAGTGAACAGTAAATCTTCTCCCCAAAGCTCTCCCTCTCACAGGTCCCAACACCCAACTCAAATACAGAGTTGGTGTTCACCTCCCGTGCTCCACGCACACCACAAGTGCTCCACGCACTCCACAAGCACTCCACGTGCTCCACAAGTACTCAAGGTACTTCAAGTAGATCTCCCATGAATCTGCAACAACCTGCAATTCAACAGACCATACTTATGGAAGGAACTCCCTTGCCTTCCTCTTGCTCTATCCGAGTACACACCTGTACTCCAAGTAGATCCTGCCTGATACTGCTCCCTGTTGTGTTGCTGTCTATATGACCTTGCACACCTGCAAATCAAACAACGGTTCTGCTCACCTGTGAACCTCGACCTTGCACACACATACACCTATAGATCAACGATCTTACTTACCATGTAGATCTCCTATATAGGCCATGCAACTGTGACCAAGATCCTACACTCCTGAAGAACCCAGCTGGCTCTCCAATCTAGCACCAACACACCTGGTACTGAGGCACTAGGAGGAATGCACCATTACTCTACCTCACACACAGAAGGAGCTTATAATTATGCTCTCTTACTCCCTAGCACACTTTTCCAATACAACCATGAGTCTATTATATAGATCTCATCCAAACAATGATTAGACATCTAATTACCATAATTAGATCTGCAACTATGAGTCTAAAATTAGCACTCATCATGCAAACACTTGGTTCGTTAGCTCACTGCCCGTAATTAACTCGCAGTCGAACTACACAGGCAACCGACGTCGGTCCCTGTCCGCCTGGGGTCGCCGACGCCGGCCGATATATGACCGACGTCGGTTGCCTTCCTGTCTTACCCTGCCGACGCCGGTTGGCCAGACCAACGCCAAACACTTCAGACACTTCGGCAACTCATTCTGCAACCTCCTCCATGTCTGCATCAGTGAAACTTTTAGCTCCACAATCCTAACAATCTCCCACTTGGAGATAAACAGCTGCACTGTACCTGTACCTGTACTCCATCTAATCTGTTTCCTGGTTTGTATCCCTCTTCAAGCTCCCATCCTAAAGACAACCCACCACACATCCCGTGGTGTACCACCTGTCATCCGAGTAACCTGCCACATCCGAACCTACAAATACATGTAGTGAAGCCCTGACCCTGCATAGCAACACCTACTGCCGGTCCCTCTCAGAAAACCTGAGAATCCACTTCCCCGAATTGGCTCCTAACTCTCTGACAGCTCCCACTGCATGGGAATACTCAGGTCTATACCAGACCTCATGTGATTTCGGACACTGTACCTGTCCAGCCCTTAGTGTGCTTCGGCTCTGCATCCCGAACCTCGCCAACACCTAATTCACATCAGCTCCCACTCGAGACAAAATCAACCTGTGATCTCCATGCCTCCCATGTCAAAGAATTCCGCTGCTCCAAACTCCTCATGACATGCCACTGAACTAATCTTACCCTTAGCTCAGCAAAACCCTGTATGTACACCCCTGCTAGCTAGCATACTATCCACATACAGCAACAGAATGATGTCGCGACTCATCATCCCCCTGGTAAGACAAAACCACAGTAGTTACCCTGACACTGACTGAAGCCATGCTTCGTCCTCCACCTGTCAAAACCTGTACCACTGTCCTGCAGCTCCACAAGACCATATAACCTGGTCTTCCGTCTCACGTATCCGTTCTCTCTATTCTTCTACTAAGGTATCCATTCGTCTCTGTGCTTTCATACGTGCTGGCAACTCTACCAAAACACACCTGTCTGGTTCTCCTCCAAGAAATCACATCCTCATCCATGCCAAGCTCACACCTGTTTCCTGGATCCTTCCTGCTATACAATCAGCAACAAGTATGAAGAAGAGGAACAATGAATTTGAGGGCCTACTTACGCCTTCAGTCCTCCGTATGGGTGTTTGAGACTCCTTGACAGCGTGCTGTCCACCCAAAATTCGTTACAGTGACCGACCTCGGTCACTCCACAGTCTGCATCCGACCGACGTCGGTTCCATGCGTCTGTACCTGACTACCAACCTGCCAGCGCTGGTGTCCCTGCTGCCGACGTCGGTCCTCCTAACCGACATCGGTCTTACATACTGCCGACGTCGGTCCCATGACCGACATCGGTCTTACCCTGCCCGACATCGCCGGCTTCGGTCTGCACATGACCGACATCGGCACCTGTCTGTTCGACGCCGGTTCCTCCTGACCGACATTGGTACCTGTGTTCGCCTGTGAGTGATGACTTTTTACCCGCGAGCTTCTTTGAATCAAAATCCATGTCCAAACTGCCCTGCTCAGAAGTATCCAGCCACATCCACTGGGTTCTGTCCGCCATCTCCTCCATAAACACCAAGGCTTTCCAGTTCTTAAGCCTGTCAAATATATCTGTCTTCCGCTTAAGAACATGCATCTCCTTCCTGCTCATGTGACCAAGCCTACGAAGCCACGTCTCCGCAACAAAAGAAGAATCAGTAATATAAACAAGTAGATAAAGGATACCTGTTTTCTTACCACCAGCTAATTCAAGTGCATCCGCTGTGAGAGTTCTTGTGCATCTCTCATCACCCAATCTTTCTGAAGAAATTAGCCATATCTCCAAACCTGGGACCTGCATGACCTTCATCAACACATGTGTGTTGGCCGCCTACAATTTCAGCTTCACTTCCCCTTTGCCAATTCTTTGGCAAGGCTCACCAGCTCCTCTACCTGGAACTGCATGGAAAGAGGCAACCGAATCTTTTATCCAAGATTCAACTTTATCCAAGAAACCTGCAAACACATCCTGTGCAACAACACCTGCTACATCTGTATCTTCAGTTTCTTCATGCTGATCTGCTACCAACCAACAATAATCTTTTACCTGCTCTTTCTTTCCATAAGACCGTGAGTGACCACCTGTGCTTTTCAACTCCTCCATTCTTAGCTTACTTTGATCTGCTGTTGCTCTACTCCCACTCGATCAGAAACCCCTGAGAGTGCCCTGTAACCAAACACAAAACCTGCTTCCTCCAACCTTAGCTCAGATACCACTTGTTGGTATCAAGCTCAAGAACCTACAACCAAGGCTCTGATACCACTTGTTGGGAGGATGATAACCGGAAGCACACAATTTGATTACCAAACCAAGCAACTTAATATGCGGAAATTAACCAGATTCACCAAGTAACTAGAATTCAGAATAACACAGCATATGAGAGACAATACACAAATTGTATTAACACTTTATACAGAAAAGAATACAATAAAGAAGATGCCACTTCTTCTCCACCACCTTACAGAGGTTTCCCACACCTCAAGTGAACAGTAATTCTCCTCCCCAAAGCTCTCCCTCTCACAGGTCCCAACACCCAACTCAAAATACAGAGTTGGTGTTCACCTCCCGTGCTCCACGCACACCACAAGTGCTCCACGCACTCCACAAGCACTCCACGTGCTCCACAAGTACTCAAGGTATTTCAAGTAGATCTCCCATGAATCTGCAACAACCTGCAATTCAACAGACCATACTTATGGAAGGAACTCCCTTGCCTTCCTCTTGCTCTATCCGAGTACACACCTGTACTCTAAGTAGATCCTGCCTGATACTGCTCCCTGTTGTGTTGCTGTCTATATGACCTTGCACACCTGCAAATCAAACAATGGTTCTATTCACCTGTGAACCTCGACCTTGCACACACATACACCTGCAGATCAACGATCTTACTTACCATGTAGATCTCCTATATAGGCCATGCAACTGTGACCAAGATCCTACACTCTTGAAGAACCCAGCTGGCTCTCCAATCCAGCACCAACACACCTGGTACTGTGGCACTAGGAGGAACGCACCATTGCTCTACCTCACACACAGAAGGAGCTTATAATTATGCTCTCTTACTCCCTAGCACACTTTTCCAATACAACCATGAGTCTATTATATAGATCTCATCCAAACAATGATTAGACATCTAATTACAATAATTAGATCCGCAGCTATGAGTCTAAAATTAGCACTCATCATGCAAACACTTGGTTCGTTAGCTCACTGCCCGTAATTAACTCGCAGTCGAACTACACAGGCGACCGACGTCGGTCCCTGTCCGCCTGGGGTCGCCGACGCCGGCCGATATATGACCGACGTCGGTTGCCTTCCTGTCTTAACCTACCGACGCCGGTTGGCCAGACCAACGCCAAACACTTCAGACACTTCGGCAACTCATTCTGCAACCTCCTCCATGTTTGCATAAGTGAACAACGGTTCTGCTCACCTGTGAACCTCGACCTTGCACACACATACACCTGCAGATCAATGATCTTACTTACCATGTAGATCTCCTATATAGGCCATGCAACTGTGACCAAGATCCTACACTCTTGAAGAACCCAGTTGGCTCTCCAATCCAGCACCAACACACCTAGTACTGTGGCACTAGGAGGAACGCACCATAGCTCTACCTCACACACAGAAGGAGCTTATAATTATGCTCTCTTACTCCCTAGCACACTTTTCCAATACAACCATGAGTCTATTATATAGATCTCATCCAAACAATGATTAGACATCTAATTACAATAATTAGATCCGTAGCTATGAGTCTAAAATTAGCACTCATCATGCAAACTCTTGGTTCGTTAGCTAACTACCCGTAAATAGCTCGCAGTCGAACCACACAGGCGACCGACGTCGGTCCCTGTCTGCCTGGGGTCGCCGACGCCGGCCGATATATAACCAACGTTGGTTGCCTTCCTGTCTTACCCTGTCGACGCCGGTTGGCCAGACCAATGCCAAACACTTCTGACACTTCGGCAACTCATTCTGCAACCTCCTCCATGTCTGCATCAGTGAAGCTTTTAGCTCCACAATCCTAACATTTAATTTGCACCTTCGAAAAGATTTGTTCAGGCTCTCTCTCCAAGTGATCCATAAAATGGGTACAACCTTAGGCTATGTGTATCTTATAATGATCTTGAACCTCCAAAGAAGGTTGGATCCCTATGATCTATCACCTAAACTAATCTCTTGTTTGAAAAAGGGAGAGAAAATGAAAATAATTCATGAAAACATGTAAAAGAAGGTGCTACGCCAATGTTTTGAACACCTGTAAATGCATGACACACTCTCAAACACTTTCAAGCCTGAAAATATCACTTCACTCACTCTTTGATTAGCTTTCACATAAATATTTCACAAAAAGGCACAAACTAGCTATCAATCTAGCATGGGAGGGTAGATCTCAGTGCTTTTCCACTTCCAAGCCAATCAAAAAACTACCTATGGCACATAGAATGACCTATGAAAGCTACAAAACACTTCATGAAGGTGAGAAAACCCAGACATAGGCAAATGAAATAAAAGATTCACTTAACCATCAATGAATTCATGAAACACACTTCAATTTAGCTTGTTAATGGATGAATTTGGTCTTTTATTGCATCAAATAGGTGTTGGAGTACAAAAATTGGCATAGCCTGGGCATGTCAAAAGCATAAGAGTCCCTTTTTCATTGGGGGAGAAATGAGAAATATATAAGAAAATGGGAAGAGAGAGAGAGGGAAGTGAGCACATGAAAATCATTAAATGAGGCCCAACCACTTTTTGATTGATTAGCATTAATCCTACCTCTACAAATTAACTTTCATTAGCTCTAAATAACTTTCAAGTCCTCTCATTGGCGTAAAAACATACTAGAAGATAAGAACTTACTAAGGATGATGAGTCATGATTCATTCAAAAGAGAAAAGTCCTCAAAAGCTTTGAAAATGTATTGAATGCTCCACTTGCACTATCTAACCACCATACTTTTATCTCCATACTTCATCTTGATGTGTTCTTCACGTTATCAAATGATTACTTAAACTCATTCATCTGGTGTCCTTTATGACACTTCTTTCATAGTCACATTCTACCCATACTCCAAACATTGAACATAGGTCCACTATAGATGAAAACCAAATTCTTTATTGGTTTTCATATAGCCACAATATCAATAAAGCTCCATGGGCTACTTAGTATTTTGATCATGTACAAGACATAAATATTTGATTCAGAGGACATTTTTAGTGTCTCTAATCCTCCCTAAACTAGCATCATTTCATAGGTCTCATTGAGAGCTTTTCGATGGTATGGAAATTTAAGAAACAAAGCTTGTTTGCTCCATATATAGTTGGTCAAAGTTAGTCAACTAGTGGTCAACTGATGATGTGACAAGTTTTGGGTACATGGCAAAAAATGGTTTTGTGTGCCTTCGATCTTTGATAGTCATAAAAGGGCCAATTATGGGGATCGTAGCTAGTGGATCCCTTTTTCATGATGGAAAGGGACTCTACCACTGTGGTATATTAGTGTAATTTTAATATTTCCAATTACAGTATTTATATACTATATTATTTTTTATGCTTCTAGTTGTGATAATTGGCAGGATGAGGAGTGATATAGTGGCTTTGTTTGAGAGGCCCATGTGGTAGGACCTCAGGCCATCATGTGGCTTACCACCACTCTTCACCTCTATTTTCCAAGCCACATTAGCATTGGCAACTTAATTTTATAAAAAGCCTTTTCAAGCCATATCCCCACGAATGTGGGATTTAAAACTCCACACCCAAAAAATAAAATAAGAGACGGTTGAGGAGGATTGAACCCCCAACCTCTCATTACTATTCCAAACATTTTGACATTTTGCCAAAGGTGAATGGTTGAAAAAAAATGGGAGGATATTCTATTTAAAGAGGATTTGGCATGATTTCGAGAGATAAGGGGAATTGACCGTGTAACCTTTGGCCAAAAGGATAAGTGTCCTTGCCACTACACTTAGAGGTGAAATGTGTATATAAAGGCATAAATTTGGTTTTGTTAAACACATAGCTTCAAATCCTCTTAGCATTGTAAGGCTTTTTAAGCCAAGTTTTTTTAGTTTTTATTTTTTAAGCCTATAGATATTTTATAAAGGGCTTATTATAAGACACTCTTGGATGCTGATATTGGAGGATTATTTTGGAGATGTAGTTTTATTCTGAATCATAAAGGAGTCATTCCATTCTAAATCCAAATTCACTATGGGATATTTCATATGGTATTTTGTATTATAATATTTGGAGTCTAACTATAACTAAGGTTATTTTCCATTATAAAGACAAATGCTTACGAAACCCTCATATGTTATTTTATTGGAGTAGCCCATCACTATTACTAAGTTGAGTTGTATTCCTTGGTGATGAAATATTGACCCATTTTGGAGAGTCATTTTACTCTTGTACATAGAATTATGCCTAGATTTTGGAGATGATGCATAGGTTCTATAGATGAAGGGGAGATGAGTTCCTGATCAGATTAGAGTCTTCATGCAGCCCAATTTTAGTATTATTATAGATTATTGATCCATGGATGTAAGTTTCATAAAATTATACTTTTATCTATTATGAATGGATCAGTTCACGGTTGTAGTGAACTTGAAGACGTAGCCCTAAAAAGGTGAACTTTGTTATCACTTTGGTGTCAATGTGTCATTATTTTCCATCATGCTTTCATTTTTATTTACACTATGAAAAGTTGAATGTTTACAATGTCGAATTAGTTTAAATCGGTTTTTCTATTCACTTTATATTGATTTCAAAAGTTGATTATCTATTTAAGTATGGAAGGATAATTGAGATTGATATCCATTTAAAACTATTTGATTAAGTAAGGGGGGTCCATATTGGTTTATGGATCAAATTTTGGTATTGAAGTAGGTTGATTGTGATCATGTTTATACTTTTGTGTTTCATGTTCTTCTGTTTGATTTGACCATGAAGGATTGGCTAGTGCAATGGAGAATTGGAAGACATTCCAATCCACTGGAAGAAGACAAGCTTCTAACAACCAAGAGTCCAAAACCACTAGTCATGCAGGGATTAGTCCATAAGAGGGTAAAACACACCATCACTAGAGGATGATGAAAGTATGTGCCAAATTATGTTGTGAAGGGACTAATTCTTATTTCTTTGGAATCATCCAAATAAAATTTTAGGCATTTTCAGTGGTATACAACTAGTTTCAATGAGTTAAATCATGTTATCATATTAACACGGTTTGAGGTAAAAATGGTTTTCTTTTTGAGTTAAGTAGAATTTTTGGACTTGTATATTTTTATACAATTGTGTATAGGGAATTATAAGTTATTTTTAAGGTAAACCATAGGTAAATCCTCATAATATATGCCAATGAGAGATTAGCATATTCCTCTCATGGAACTTGTTTATAGGGTGATGAAGGTATGGAGACAGATCAAGTTAGTATTGGTATTTCACATAATGTTTTGATAATCATATTGTGTCACCTTTCCTTTTGGTGAAGTGATTTTATTTTCAAAACCTATGTTCTTACAATTAGTAAGCAATTGAAAATACCACTTTCCATGGTAAGATATGGAGAATGACAATGTGATATTGTTCATGAAGTTGAACAAGTTTTGGCACTTTAGTTTGGTTATTAAATGGTTGTTTAAAATTTAATCATTGCTCAAAAACATGTGTAGTTCATAGTTTTGAATGAAGGTAAAAATATTCCAATAATTCCAGTCTATGAGAACATGGCTATTTAAACAGTATATTGGTTAATATCCATGTTTGATTGGATAAACTTATGTGGCTTGTTGGAAATAGAATGTACCTTATTTTATAATTATTACATAACCTATCAAAAAATAAGAGGTTTCATCATTACCTCGTACTGAATGAGGTTTGATGTGGTATAGCCTTCTATTCAAGTTGTGAAAACCATGTAAGGGGATAATTACATGGATAACCCTTAATTTAGTTAAAATGGTTTCTTGGATAGTTTTATTTTGTATTGCTACAAGTTCGATACGCACGCTATTTTTTATTATAACACTTTTGGGATTCAATATTTATCATATGGATAAATTTTTAACCAATGTTGAATCCAAAGATATACCACTTGTTACAGTGGATTTGGAATAATCAATCAGTGGGAAGAACTTTGAGATAGGTATATCATTCTTAGTTTGTATTCTCATGTTTATGATATTTTCTTACTAATTACACAACAGATGGCAAGTTTGGTAAACAATCTCTATTCAAAAAATATATAAGTTTAATTCTTGGAGTTTGAAATGAATTTCATTTTCCCTCTTCACATAAGTTTACATAATCTAGTTGGTGATAACATTTAGGAGAGAAACTGGTATGAGTAAAATTGTGTTGTTTTGCCTCATTTTGAGAAATACTTTGTATTACAAGATTGTACCTTTGTGTATCTTTTGCCTCATTACTGATAGATTACCCCTATTCAAGAGATAACCCCTTTGTGGGGAAACAATACCTCATTGTTAGAGAGAAGCTGACATTGGAGAACTAGAGTTACCTGCAGTAGGAAATAATTCATGACATGTTTATCATGCTTAGTATTTCTTCTTAAATTTTTGGTTTTCAACCTCTATTTTGAAATTATCCAAGATGGATTTGGAGTTTTGGCAATAGTTTACAGTAGTTTTTGATACTTGGAGTTTTATAGTATATTGACTTCAAGTTCTCTCTATTTTTTGTGTGTGTGTGTGTGTGTGTGTGTGTGTGTGTGTGTGTGTGTGTGTGTGTGTGTGTGTGTGTGTGTGTGTGTGTGTGAGAGAGAGAGAGAGAGAGAGAGAGAGAGAGAGAGAGAGAGAGAGAGAGAGCACGCGTGTGTGCGTGTGCGCGTGCATGTAGGAAGATGTGGATAGAAGAGATGCATTACCCTTAGTTGGAGAGTTGACCCCAATTGGGAGATTGCTTCCCCTTATATAGAGAAGCACCTTTATTTTTTCTTGGATCTTATATATTTCAATTAGTATAGGAAGATGTCTTTTGAAGTGAAGAAAGTTCATGGAGGAGGTGTACTTTCATTTTTAGACAATTCAAAGATTGTACCTTTTGGAGGCCAAAATGACTTTTTGGGGAGGTTTGATCTAGAGGACATTTTTTAATGTCTCTAATCCTCCCTGAACTAGAACCATTATATAGGAATCATTGAGAGATTTATAACAATATGCAAAATTATTGAAATAGAGCTCATTTTCTCCAGATATGGATGGTCAATGTTGGTCAACTAGTGATCAACTAATAACGTGGCAAGTTTTGGGCACATGGCAAAAAATGGGTTTGCATGCCTCCAGTCTTCGATGGTCATAAAAGGGTCAGTTACAGGGATCATAATAGGTGGATCCTACTTTTATGATGGAAGGGGACTCTACTACCATGGTATATGAATGTAATTTTAATATTTCAATTACACTATTTATATACTATATTATTTTGGATGCTTCTATTTATGAAAAGTGGCAGGATGAAGAATGATATAGTGGAATATTTTGAGAGGCCCATGTGGTGGGACCTCAGGTCACCACATGGCCTACCACTACTCTCCACCTCTATTTTTCCAATCCACATTAGCATTGGCAACTTAGGTCTATAAAAAGCCTTTTTAAGCCTTATCCCCATGAATGTGGGATTTAAAAATCTGTACCCAAAAAATAAAATAAGAGATGATTGGGGAGGATCAAAACCCCAACCTCTCGTTGCTATACCAAGCCCTGTACCATTCAACCAAAGGTGGATGGTTGAAACAAAATGGGATAATATTCTATTTAAAGAGGATTTTACATGATTACAAGAGATAAGTGAATTTGACCCCATAACCTTCAGCCAAAAGGATAAGCATCCTTGCCACTATGCCCAAAGGTGAAACTTTAATATAAAGGCATAAATTTGGTTTTGTTAAACACACAACTTTGGATCCTCTTAGCATTGTAAGGATTTTTAAGCCAACTTTTTTCGAGTTAATTTTGTAAGCCTATGGATATTTCGTAAAGGGATTATAAGACACTTTTAAAAGCTGATATTGGAGGATTATTTAAGAGATGTAGTTGTTTTATTATGAATCATAAAGGAGACATTCTATTGTAAAGGAAAAAGTCCTATGGGAGATTTCATATGATATTTTGTATCAAATTTTTTATAATCTGACTATAAATGAGGTTATTTACCATAGTAAAGGCAAATGCCTACGGAACCCTCATATGTTATGTTATCAGAGTAGCCCATCACTACTACGGAGTTGAGTTTTATTCCTTGGTGATGAGATATTGACCTATTTTGGAGAGTTGTTTTAATCTTGTACAAATAATTATGCCCATAATTTAGGAGATGATGTGTATGTGTTATGTAGGAAGGGGAGACAAGTTCCTAATCAGATTAGAGTATTCATACAGTTTGATTTTAGTATTATTGTAGATTATTAATCCATGGATGTAAGTTTCATAAAATTATACTTTCATCTATTATGAATGGATCATTTCATAATTATAGTGAACCTAAAGATGTACCCCTAGAAAGGTAAGCTTCATTATCGCTTTCATGTCAATGTGTCACTATTTTCCATTCTATTTTCAATTTTATTTACACTATTGAAAGGTGAATGTTTACAATGTAGAATCATTTTAAATAGGGTTTTATATTCACTCTATATTTATTTTAGAAGTTGATTATCTATTTAAGTATAGAATGATATTTGAGGTTGATATCAATTTAAAAACTATTTGATTAAATAAGGGGGGTCCCTATTAGTTTACAGATCAAACTTACGTCTGAGGAATTTTGAGGCATTTAAGTGGGATTTAATGGTGATATATAGATTTTTATTGCTTTATCTAGTGACCCAAAGAATATTTTAATCTTGTATCCATACACACAAGCTTGGATGGAAAAATATATTGTTTTGACATGTCTGGTTATGTAGCATCTCCATATAATATTGCTTGTTTCATTTTAAAAAATGACCATTCTCATTTTGGACACATGTCCTCATATCATGCCTCCCTAGGACTTGATCAAATTTAGTTTGTTGATCTCCTTGGAAGTCTCATATCCTTGACCTCAAGCTCATCATTAGATCTTTGATTTGCATCTTAGGTTATGACACTTGACAGCCTCGCATGCCTCTAGTCTTTGACTTCTCATATTGTGCCACTTTGTAGTCTTTCATTTATTATGTGGACCTTACTATCAATCTTCATATTGTTAATTCTTTTGTACCACGTGGTAGTTTATTGACTTTTTTAGCTTGATTTGTATCATCGATTTGCTTCTACATGGTTAAATGTGCACCATAGATTTTTGTGATCAAACTCAGTCCATGGTTAAATGTACACCATAGATTTAATTTGGATTTCACCATGATTAAGACACTTGGAACTATTGCATTCATCCTTGGATCCTCTAACCTTTTGACATTGAGCTCACCATTATATATTTGATGCATGATTGAATGCATACTGTAGATCTAGATTTAATTATTGACTTTTCTATCACCCATGTGCCATTGATCTTTTGATCCAATAAAATGAGGCTTTGATATTTGGTATCCTCACATTCAATTTTAGCCTATTTGAAGATTTTTTAATCCGAATGGATATTTCTTGTGGCTTTAATTCAATGTCCTTAGGCACATTCCATACTACTAGATCATTTTTTAAGGCTTATATCTTGAGATATAGAATAAATCAAGACACCAAACTTGTAGGGGATGATCTTGGCATGAAACACATCATTTTCATATAATTCTTTAGCTTTAGTTTGCTTCCTAAGTACACTTATTAAATGCATAACAAAATTGACTTATTCACTCCTACATGACATGTTAAGATAGTTTGGTTCCTATTGATCATTTTAAGGATTTTTTAAGATCAAATCATTGATTCATAAGACAAACTGACTTGATTTGTAAATTTTCAAAGGGTAGAGGTGAAATTTTGACCTATGAGGTTAAAATTTTCAATATTTTGGTGACTCAACTAGGAAGCATGCTTGTAATGCTTGAGAACTAGGCCATTTACATGACTCTTTGACTCATAAACAATGAAAAATATGATCCATGACTACAAGAAACCTTTTGAATTTAAAAAATACAACTATTACACCAATATAAGGAAGGAAACACACAAAACAAGAAAACTATTCTAAACAAAGCAAGTGTGCAAATAAATCACTTATTTGGGATATAACATAGTAAACAAATATGCTATAACAACACTTAGAGGAAAATAAATAAAATAATTATGTCTAAGGAACTTAGCTCTTCAATAGCAATGTTTTATATGTATCCTATTAACTAGGATAGTAAGCTCCTTGCCATCCATCTTTGCAAGATGTAAAGCATTGTGGAGTTTGTAGCTAGAGATTGTGTAAGGACCACTCCAAAGAGAGTCAAAATTTGTATGCCTTCCTAGTTTAGATCTATCCTCATCCCACTTGAAGACCAAATCCCTTATTTAAAACTTTGTGAAGAAGCTCTCTTGTCAAAGGCTCTCTTCATTTGTGCTTGGTTGATTTCCATGGCTAACATGGATTGATTTCGAACCTCTTCTATCTTCATAAGCTCAACATATCTGATCTCCATTGGTTCGTTATCCAAAAACTCTAATTAATGCATTATTTATAAAGCATGAAACTCAAAATAAATAGATAATCTTACGTCCTCACCATATACCAACTTGTATGAAGAGTTGGTTATTGATATTTTGTAGGTGATCCTATTAGCCAATAGAGCTGATTTCAAATTGAGATGCCATGACCTCTTATTATCTTCAATAATTCTTATGATTTTTAACAGGTTCTTATTTTTGAACTCAACAAGTCTGTTTCCTTGTGGATAGTAATTTGTTGAAGTGCTGAGATAGACACCATGTTGAACATCCTATTGGTTGATCTTAGTCCCAATAAAGGCCATAATATTTGTTGACCAAATTTGACTTTTAAGACAAATTGGGGAACCTATAGGTAAAAACCTAGCTTTATAGGTATATATAGGTGTTTTATGAGTGTCATGGGGTGTATTATAGTTAAATTGATGCCAATTAATGTTATATTGGCTTTGGTCAATTAGTTTTTAATTCCATTTATTATTTTGGGTCATTTTATTGGTCAAAATTGAGCATTTAATGATTTATATGGGTTTATTTGTAAATTTTAATGTGTCAAAAATTTATTTCATGTTCCATGTATCCTAAGAAGTCTTTGGTAACTTCTACTAACTGAAACTCATTAGGTTACTCAGGAAAAGAAGTTTTCTTGAAGTAAATGGTGATTTTCGCACCTGTACAACCTCTTTGGGAAGCATGCCACATGGTATAAGCTTTTTTAATGTCAATTAATATTCCCAAAACTCATCTTAGTGATTTACATGCTTTTTAAGTGCCATTTCTTGCTCAAAACCATTTTTCTCCCTTTTCACCTTTCTTGGCAAATAGAAGTGAGCTTCAGGTCTTTGATCGGTATAGACAACTCATGAATTTTTAGGAAAAAAAACCTTAGGGAGATTAAATTAAACTCAAATACCTCAATTTAAATATAATTATTTACATGTTTGGTCAACCATTCTTTATGAACAATCCTTTGCAAGCTTACTATTCTTTTCTACTTATTGATTTGTGCACCCAACAGGTTTTATCTTGGCTTGGAGAATTATGTACAAAATAATTACTAAGTGTGATTTTAATGGATATTAAAATCCTCATAAAATTTATTCCACAATTTTTTTCATGTTATAATTTGTTTTATGAGCAAATTATCCCAAATTTACAAACTAGCCTCATTTGAAGATAACAGGTAGGTTCTTATTATTTGCAGACTCTTCATGCTTTGATAGTGTTTATAAGGGAAAAATATAGGTTTATGATAATGATTATAATATTACATTAATTCTCTCACATTTAAATCTCATATCCCAAAGCATCATTCCATGAATTACATTCATACTTATACTCAGTATTTACCATCAAATTACATATACATGTGTTTAAAAGGAGGATACCATTATGAATGGAGGTTTTGAGGTTTAATTTAGGATATTCATGAATATATACACCTATTTATAGATTTGGAAAAAAATTTAGGTCTGCTAATAGATTCAAAACATGCACAATTGTCTATTTTTTTTTACTACCTATATACACAAAATATCCACCTATAGGTGACTTGACAAAGAATTCAAGGAGCCTTTTGAGGGGTTAGTGTTTATGTTTAAGGTATCCCTCAAGTACTAATGTGAATAAAAGTTCATTAAAAAACTTTTTAAGAGGCTAGGTTGAGAAAACCAAGGTGAAATCTTGATCAAAGCCAATGACAAAAAATTCAGGGCTCTTATCCCTAAAGGGGTAAAATAGAGGTACAAAGGATTTTCATAGACCTTTTTCAACATCCTTGAAGGGTGATCCAAGGAATAAAATTGAGTGAGTTTGATATCCTCTAGCACAGATAAGAGCCTCACAAATTTTGAAGGGGAAAGGATTAGGGGAAGATAGTTTATTAGAACCTCAAAGTTCCTTCTAAAAGAACTGAAACTCTTTCATTGATGTCTACAGGTCTGAGCCACAATAGACCTTTTTCATCCAAGATTGTAGTATGGAACCATGATAAAATATATGAATGGTTTAATTTATTTCAAGGAAAATCAATGAATCAAAATATACTTGAAATTATGGTAACTCATTATGTTTATCTCCTAAACACATTTTAGTCTATATAGGTGGCCTAAATGCACACTTACAGGCAATGATTCAGTCAAGGCATTTTGTTGGTATCTTAGGTCATCCAAAGTGGATCCAAGGCATGAGAAGAGACTAGATGGACCTCATGTGTCAAGGAGGTCCTCAAAGTATCATAACCAAACTCCTTGAAGCTAATATATGCACATAATATAGTCACAATAAACTGTCTCAATCCGCATACAGGGAAGGACTCAGTTGAGGAGTTTAAAGTGCATATGAAAGTGAAGTTAGAAATTAGATGAATGATAAATCATATGACCATATATGTGAATGTAATATTGAGTTTATAATCTATAAAAAAGATAAATAAATCATACACAGACCTCTAAAAATCTCTATAAACACCTACAAGTCCAAATGACTACACATAGCCAACCTTAAATGACTCAGTTAGGTAATGAGCTTAAGAACTAAAAATAATCAATGATGGCACTATATAACATGGTATACAAGCCCAAAACAAGTTAAAATGACTTTAAAGGCTTAAGGTAGGATCATTCCAATGTTTTCAAAACTTTAACAAGCCTGATGACCTATAGGTACACCAAATAAGTAAAGCATGGTCACAGTCAATAGGGTTGCACTTAGTGTTGACTAAATCAAGGTGTGAGAGGCTTGTGAGGGTTTGGAGTATGAATGGAGGTTATGGAATATTAATGTAGATTATCATAGTTTAGTGACACCACCATGATGGAGATAAAATAGAGAAAAGAGTCCTCATAACATAAGACACATTCAACTCTCTAAAAATCTTAAATAGTCTTCCCTCTAAGAGGTTTGTCTTGGAATTTGGATGAAATAAGGGGTCGTTTGACCAAATTAAGATTTGGTTTTTGGTTCATATCACCTCTATGACATAAATAAGACTCTCAACTATGTAAGTTTTTTGAAAAAATAGGGGAAGTGTCCCCTATTTTGTCTTAGATAGAGGACACTTCCCTAGATGTATGAAGCCTACAATTTTAGGAAAAGAGATGAGAGGGAGTACTTGAAGGATTTCAAGGTGATTTGATAAGTTGAAACACATCCAATAAAATGTGGAGAATACCTTGAATATGGGTGAAAATAAATAGGGAAGTCCAAAATGCAAAAGTTGTAGGCAGGTCCAAAGGCAAAATGTAAGCCTAGTGTCCAAATGAAGGGTTACCCACACTTCTAGACCTAATCATGGCTTCTACCTTGTTGTATCATATTTGAAAAGTCATATAAAAGGTGTATGAACCATTAAAGAGTAAGGAAAACCATCAAAGGATATTTTGAGCCTTAAAATGTAGTCAAGCATGTTAGGCAAGGTTATGCCTAAGGCCCAAAGAAAAGGTCTTTCACATTTACAACCTTAGATATGATTTTAAACCTATTGACGCATGTTATTAGGGTGCATATAGATGTTTTTGAGCTCTTGGAGTGCATAAAAAACATCAATAAGGCCATTTTTAGTTCAAAATCAAACTTATATTTCAAGAAACAAGAGAACAACCTCAATAGGGTAGGTTTGGAAGCTGACACCTTTCATGATGATTTCTTAGGGACCAAAGAAGTTCAAAAGAGTTAGAGGAGGTCCCTAGAAATAATTCTAAGACCAAAAATATATCTAAAACACTTGAAAACCCTTGATAGAGACCTTATTGGGAAAATGGAGTTAGAGATGCAATTTAATGGACTAGTTTGACCAAAATATCTATTGGACCTTATAAAGGACTCACGCAATCTCGTTCACATGCCAACTAGTTGTACAGACTTGTATGGATGGGGGGAAAATATAGTTTTTATCACTTTTTTATGTGTTTCTTAGGTTATATGAGGTTTAAAGAGATTAAAATTACATGGATGGAAATATTAGGACTTAAGCTAACTCCTTATATCACTCCCATGCCTTGAAACAACTCCTAAGTGTCTAAACCAAGTGCTTCAACTTAGCCAGTCAAAACTAGCCTATTGGACAAGAAAGTGAGAAGTGTGAAAAATTCAATTGGATGGATATTTAAGGTGTCCCTAATTATTATAAGGCCATATAATTCCTTTAATCATTCCATTCACTACTTTAGAGGCCAAGTGTGCAGGGTGCAAGAAAGATGAGTTTTCTAGATAGCAAATGATGATGGTTCACTTTCAAAGGTTTATAAAAGACTAGGCATGAAACCAATGCATGGATATCCATTTATTAGATCCTCCACTTCCATTAAAATAATTATACCTACTCCCAATTAGTTATGGTGTGTTCAAATAGGTCTAATCATGTTGAAAATTTTATGAGCTAGAATGGGGACTTTCTTGCCACTTTTCATCAAATTTATGATGTGGATTGACATTTGTACCTTAAAACCTTGCATGGTACATATAATACCATCTCCACATGCACAATTAACTTATTTTATCATCTTTAAAAATATCCTTGTGACCCTTGAACTTCTCTCTTCTCTCTCTCTCTCTCTCAATTTCTATAAGAACTTGCCATTTTGGCATTGTATGGGATGCTCCACCTAAGTATTGTGAAGCCCTAATAAAATGTAAACATTTTGATCAATAATACAACTTATTTTTACCTCTTTCATGACTATTCTTAGTGTGTTAATTTATAATTCTTGATTTTTCATAATTGAATACTATGGATTCTTTAGCATGTTTTGTCATTCTTTCATCCTATTTACAGTTGAAAAGATTATTCTTGCAAAGAATTTGAAGTGTTTTAAGAGATTTCAAGGATTGAGTGAGTTATTATTTTTAGTATTTCCCTCATAGGAATCTTGTCTAGTCCTCATATCTTTTCACATTCATCCATAACCTCACAATGTAACATTTATGTGAGAAGATGAAGATTGGAGAAGTGTAGGTTCAGTTTGTCATTTTATTTCAAGTGTAATATGCATATGGTTTGATGTAATCATTTTATTTTTGTATCACCTCCATTATATTAGTTTTATTTCATTTACTTCTCCCTTATCACCCCTCATAGTTTAGTATTAACTACAATCCAAAGTGGTACATCAAGGCAACTAGCCCTATCTAGAGATTCACCCCATTCCTTAGGTTTCCCACAAGTCTAGAGGTGATTACATTATGCCATTGGGATGAGAAGATATTTTAATCTCCTAAAAGGGTGAAAATATAAGTTAAAACAATTTTTTTAGGCCCAATGGGACTTTTGGTCCAAGGACTTGAGAGATTTTTTGTGTTGTCTCTCAATAACTAGCCTTTGGAGGCATTTATCAAAGCAGCAATGGTGACTCCAAAGATACATCAGCTAATAAAGAAGCCCAGGTTATCCTTTTAAGATTGTTATAAATTTATTTCTTTATGTTTTGGATTTTAGTGAAGTTTCATGGATGACTTTTGTGTTGAGTTTTTTTCTTTACAAGTTGGTGAGACATTGCAAGCTTGTGCCATTCCCTATCAATATGAACAAGTCCTTGGTCAATATTGCCATGATAATTACCATCCTCAATATGAATTTAATCAGCTCCAATATGATCCTTTTCATCAAATTCATGAATTATATCATTCATATAACCAACATCCTTAATGTTTTGCTCCTCCTAGTCAACCTAATCACTTCTCAAGCCAACCCATTTCCATATTCAAGAAGATACTTTTGGGATACTAGAGGTACATGTTGTATCTTGACACACAAAGATTATGTGGTATATAGGCTCTAAATAATGTCATTCATAAGGTTATATAAGCATTATATTTGGTCAAAGCGGGGTGGGTACCTATTGAGAGAGCCAATTGGCAAAGGCTCGCAAGTGAGATACTTGATGTGAGTGGCATAGTTTCTTCTTTAGAGGATAGGCTAAGGGTTCATGAAAGGAAACCTCACCAAACATATCAAAATTCATATCCACTTCCCTAAGTTTCATATCAGCCATATATGACCCCTACTCAAGATCCAAATCAAAGATATCAAAGTCATCCTTTTCCTAATCAATTAGAGGAGAGAGTTGAAAGGAGAAGTCTTGTGTTTAAAGCTAATATTGATAAGAAAATTGAGTTGGATAATATGTATTATTATAATTCCATGTTAGTATCCAAATAAGTGGATCTCAAGCCCTCATTTACCTCTCATGTTTCATCCCCACCACCTCAAAAAGAGACCTCTAATCATAATATCCTAAGCTGGAATAAGATAGTAGAGTCATGGGGAAAGAAAGAGGAGAAAAGTCTTAACAAAGAGGATGAAGTTGAGAAGACTCTTGATTTTATAAAAAAATCCTCCTACCATTCCTCAAGAAAAGGCTTCTAATCCTAACATCATAAGCTAGAGTAAGATAGTGGAATCATGGGGAAAGAAAGAACATAGAAGCATTGTAAAGGAGTGTGAAATGGAGAATAGAGTTGATCCTTTACAAGTCCCTCTCACCATTCCTCATGAAACTTATTATGTTTCATTTCAAGCCTCATGTATTATTCATACTCATGATGATTCGTATGATCTTCAAGAAATAATTTTTAAAGATAACCTATCTAAATAAATTGAAGAGTTACAGTCAAGGATGAAGCTGCTAAGTCAAGGTGTGATGGAAGGTTTGGACCCAAAGAATTATTTTATGCCTAAACACACCCCATCTAACCTCATTAAATAGAGTTCCCAATCTGATTTTGAACCCTATGTTTCACCTCCACCAACTACTTCCTCTTGTCCTCATCCTATCACCCTTTACCTAGATGAACCTGTGGTGTAGGAACCAAAAGAAGAGCAACTGGTTGAGGAAAATTCATAACTCTTTCTTGAATAAAATGCAAATCTTTGGTAGCCTTATTATGATAGGTCACCAAATTTCAATATTCCTAATATTAGAATCACCATGAAAGAGATGGAATATCTTGTAGCCCTTGATAAACAACATCAAATTATGATAACTAAGGTATAATTTGAAATCCCTCAAGAGGTCCTACGTGATGAAGAAGAGGTGAGCTCTTGTGCTGATTCTCCTTGTTTGGTTGATGATGAAACATACACTCCTTGTGTTGAATAATAATTCTTGGAAGAAGAGCTTATCTTGATATAATCAAGTGAATAAGAGTAAAATCAATTCATGGCTGATCAAGAATACCTCATGAGTGATTATGTGGAAGAGATCACCATAGTGACCACCCTTGGTAAACAAAAGGATAATTCTCAAGTTTTTTCCTCCATATTTGAGGGAATATGTATTCATAAGGAATGTGGCCAAGACTTGAAGAAAGAGATACATGAAGAAGACTCCTTGTTTGATCATAAGGTTGTGGATGACCATTTGAAGATTGAATAAGGAGTGATTCTAAAGGATGAAGAAGACAAAGATGATTGGTAGTTGTAAATAGAGTTATTTCAAGAGATTGAAGATCTTTTCCAAGTTGAGGGCCAAGTGCATGACAAGGTAAATAGAGAATCTTCCTTGGACGATAATCACCAAGATTGGGAAGAATTTTCAAAGATCCTTGATGAGCAAGAAGAACTTGTAGTTAAGAGGAAGCCTAATCTTTTTGAGAACACTATGGAAGACAAGAAGGTATGCCTTGTTGAATCAACATTAGAGGTCATAGTTGAAGGATCACATGACAAATTTGAAGTTTTTTGGATTCAAGAGGAGTTAATTTCCTTGGTTAACTTATTTAGAGATACTTGGTTCTCATTGAACATCATGCTAATGAGGTGGGCAAACATTGTCAAAAAGGTGGAGGCATGAATGCTAAAGGACAAAAAGATATATGCCTCATTCAATCCTTCATACCATGAAGCAAGAAGAGTCTCAATATTTCCATTTGATTTAGGAGGGAGGTATGATTAATTTATAGTTGTACATAATAGTTATTTTTTAATTCCCCTAAGTGCTCTAAGCACATGTGTGTGTGTGTGTCTTGTTATTTTACTTTGTGTGGTTGACGTAGTCATTAGTAGTCTTTTTAATGATAAAAGTTTGTATTAAATGTTCAAAGGTCTCCTTGTTTGTCTCAACTAAAAATTAATCCTAATCCCAATGGAATGATAAGGCTACTAGTCTAGTTAGTATGGTAGTGATACTACCCCTATGAGTCACCAATTTGTTGACCAAATTTGACTTTTAAGTCAAATTGGGATACCTATAGGTAAAAACCTAAATTTATAGGTCTATAGTGGTTATTATATGAGTTTTATGGGGTGTATTATAGTTTAATTGATGCCAATTAATGTTATATTGTATTTGGTCGATTAGTTTTTAAGTCCATTTATAATTGTGGGTCATTTTAAGGGTCAAAATTGAGCATTTAATAATTTTTATTGATTTATTGGTAAATGTGAAGGTGTCAAAAAATTATTTCATGTGTCATGTGTCATATGAAGTCTTTATTAATTGATACTAACTATAAATTGTTAGTTTACTTAGAAAAAGTTATTTTTTTAAAGTAAAAGGTGAGTCTGGCACTTATATGACCTCTTTGGAAGGTGTGCCACATGGTATAATATTATGTAAAATAAATTAATCTTCCCACACTAAAATTAGTTATTTATATGTTATGGAAGTGCCATATCTTTCATAAAACCATTTTCTCCCTTTTCACCTTTCTTGGGAAATAGAAGTGGCCTTCAAGTCTTAGATCAATACAGATAGCTCATGAGGTTTCAAGATAAATTCATTGGTAAGGTTAAATTAAAATAATACACCTTCATTTACATATAATTAGTGATAATTTTGGTCAATCATGCTCTATGAAACATCCTTTTCAAGTTTACTATTCTTTTCTACTTGTTGATCTATGCACCTAATAGGTTTTATCTTGGTTTGGAGAATTTTATAAAAAAAAATTATTGAGTTTGATTTCATAGGATTTTATACTCCTCATAAAATTTATCCCATGATTCTTTTCATATTATAAGGTGTTTTATGAGTAAATTATCCCACATTTGTAGACTAGCCTCATTTGAAGATAACAGGTAGGTTTTTATCATTTGTAGAGTATTCATGCTTTGGTGGTATTTCCAAGGGAACAATAGATGTTTATGATCATGATTCCAATGTTATATTAATTTAATCACATTTAAGTCTCATATTACAAAGCAAAATTCCATGAATTACAGTCATACATTACTTATGCTCACTGTCTACCATCAAGGTACACATACAGGTGTCCAAAAGGAGGATACCACTAAGAATGAAGGTTTTGAGGTTTTATTAAATATATTCATGAATATATACACATTTTTAGATAATTTTAAAATGGTTAAGGTTTGTAAATATATTTAAAACATGCATGATTGTCTATTTTCTTTTACTACCTGTATACACATAATCTCCACCTACAGGTGACTTGTTAGAGAATTCAAGGATCCTTTTGAGGTGTTAATGTTGATGTTTAAGCTCTCACTCAAGTCCTATTTTCAATAAAATTTTATGGTAGACATTTTTAAGAGGCTAAAATTCAATGACTCTAAATTCATGTCTCTTGTCCCTAAAGGGGCAAAACAAAAGTCCAGAGGGTTTTCATAGACCTTTTTCAACATGCTTGAAGGGTGATCCAAAGAATAAAAATGAGTAAGTTTGATATCCACTATCATAGAAAATATTATTTAAAATATTTAATTGGAAATTATTAGGGTAAGATAGTGTTTGATAACCTCAAATTTGCTTCTAAAAGTACTCAAACTCTTTCGTTAATGTCTATAGGTCTGAGCCACAATAGACCTTTTTCATCCAAAATTTTAGTATGGAACCATGATAACATATGGTAATGGTTTCATTTTGTTCAAGGATAATCAAGGACTCAATTCAAAATTATAATTAAGGTAACTCATTATGTATGTTTCCTATACACATTCTAGATTGTGCAGGTGGCTTAAATGCATACCTACAAGTAGTGACATAGTCAAGGCATTTTGGTGGTATCCTAGCTCATCGAAAGTGGATCCAAGGCATGATAAGATACTATATGGAAATAATTTGTCATATAGGTAATCTAAGAACCATAAAATAACTCATTTAATATAATATATGCACTTAACACAGTCAAAGCAAAGTGTCTCAATTAGCATACAGGGAAGGACTCAGTTGAGGAGTTTAAAGTGCATATGAAAGCCAAGATGGAAATGGGATGGATGATCAAGCATATGAACATTATATATATATATATATATATATATATATATATATATATATATATATATAAAGGTCATGGTGAATTTATAAGATATAAAAAAAGATAAATAAATCTTACACAAACCTCTCAAAATCTCCATAATTACTTACAAGTCCAAATGACTTCACATAGCCAACCTTAAATGACTCAGTCAAGTAGTGAGCTTAAGAAGTGAAAATTCTTAATGTTGGCACTATCTAACATGGTATACAGAAAAAAACCAAGGTAAAATTAATTTTAAGTATTAAATTAATATCATTCCAATTTTTTCAAAAATCCAACAAGCCTGATGACCTACCAATACACCAAACAAGTAAAACACAGTCACAATCAACGTAATTACACTTATTGTTGACTAAATCAAGGTTTGAAAGAGGCTTGTGAGAGTTTGGAGTATACATGGAGGTTATGTAATATTCATATAGGTTATAATAGTTTAGTGACACCACCATGATGGAGATAAAATATATAAAATGTTTCTCATAACATAAGACACAGTCAACTCTCTAAAACCACTGCACAGTCTGCCCTTCAAAAGGTATGTCTTGGATTTTGGATGAATTAACGGGTATTTAGACCAAATAAAGAGATTTTTTATGGTTTATATCACCTATATGACCTATATAATCCTATAAAATATGTAATTTATTTTAATAAATAGGGTAAGTGGTCCCTATTTTGTCGTAGATAGGAGGCACTTCCCTAGATGCATGAAGCCAATAATAATAGGAAAAGAGATTAGAGGGACTACTTGAAGTATTGAAAGGTAATTTTATAAGTTTAAAAACATATATGATAGTGTGGATAACACATTTCATATGGTTGAAACTAAATATGGGGGTCTAAAATGTAAAAGTTGTAGGCATGTCCAAAGGCAAGATACAAGCCTAGTGCCCAAATGAAGGGTCACCCATACTTCTAGACCTAAGCATGGATTATACCTTGTTATATCATATTTTCATATTCATATAAGAGGTTTTTGAATCATCATAGAGAAAGGAAAAGCATCAAAAGTTAGTTTGAGTCTTAAAATGTAGTCAATCATGGTAGGCAAAGGTATGCCTAAGGCATAAAGAAAAGGTATTTCACATTTAAAACCTTATATATTATTTTAAAACTATTGAATCATGTTTTTATGATTGAAATATATGTTTTATATCTCTTGGATTACATAAAAAACATCAAGAAGGGCATTTTTAGCTCAAAATCCAACTCAACCTATAGGAAATAAGAGAACAAGCTCATTAGGGTGGGTTTGGAAGCTCACACCTTTCATGATGATTTTCATGGTAACCATAGAAGTATATAAAAGTTATATTATGTCCCTATAAACTAATTTGTGTAATTATTTTAAAATTTTAATGTCTAAACTTTGTGAACAATGATTAAAACCAAAAACATGTCTACAACCCTTGAAAACCCTTACAAGATATGCAATAGGGAAAATGGAGTTGGAGATGAAATATAATGGAAAAGTTTTTAAAAAATAGATATTATAACTTGTATAGGACTCAATTAATCTCCTTCACATGATAATTATCTATACGAACTTGTACATATGGGGGGAAAAAAGAGTTTTTATCACTATTTTATGTGTTTTATAGGTTGTAGGAGGCTGAAAGAGATGAAAATAACATAGATGGAAATATTAAGACTTAATATAACTAAAAATATCATTCTCATTCCTTTAAATATATCCTATGTGTCCAAACCAAGTAAATCAACTTAGCTAGTCAAAACTGACCTATAGGACAAGCTAGTGAGAAGTGTGAAAACTTCAAGTAGATGGATTTTTAAGGTGTCCTTAATTATTATAAAGACATTTAGGGAATTAAAACATGTCATTAACTAAATTTTATGTATTTTCATGAGAAATTTATCTCTTTTTGGAGGCCAAGTGTGTAGGGTGTAGGAAAGATGTGTTTTCTAGACAACAGATGATGATGGTTCACTTTCATAGGTTTCCAAAGGAATAGGAATGAAAAAAATCCATATAGAGTCATAAAATAGATAATTACCTTCCATTACAATAATTATACCTACTCTTAATCAGTTATGGGGTGTTTAAATAGGGCTGATCATGTAGGCAATTTTTCTGAGCTTGAATGAAGAGTTTCTTACCACTTTTCAACAGTTTTATGACTTGGATTGAAATTTTTACCTTTATAACTTTCATTTTTCATCACATACCCTATAAAAATTCATAATTAAATCTTTTTATATGTTTTAAAAGTGTCCTTTTGACCCTTTAACTTCTCTCATCTTCTCTCTCTCTCTCCCAAGTTCTATAAGAACTTGCCATTTTGGTATTGTATGGGATGCTCCACCTAAATATGTCAAATACCTACTAAAATTTATACCTTTTTTTAATCAATAATAAAACTTATTATTACCTATTATATGACTTTTCTTATTGTGTTCATTTGGAATGCTTGATTTTACATAAGTGAAGACTATGGATTCCTTAACGTGTTTTGTCATTCTTTGATCATATTTGTAGTTGGTAATCTTATTATTTCAAGGAATTTTAAGTGTTTTAGGATATTTAAAAGATTTATTGATTTATTATTTTCATAATTCCCCCATATACCTCTTGTCTAGTCCTCCTAGCTTTTCATTTTCATCCATAACCTCACAATGTAACATTGATGTGAGAAGATGAAGATTGGAGAAGAGTAGGTTTAGTTTGTCCTTTGATATTAAGTGTAATATACATATTTTTGGATGTCATAATGTTATTTTTTGTATCACATCCCTTATATTAGTTTTCTTCAATTTATCCCTGTCCTTGTTCTTAAGCCAAGTTTAGTAGTAGTTACAATCCAAAGTGGTACATCAAGGGAGCTAGCCCTATCTAGCGATTCACCTCTTTTCTTAGGCTGAATATAAGTATAGAGGTGATTCCATTGTAAAAAATTTATGACGAGATATTTTCATATCCTTAAAGGGTGAAAATCCAAGTGAAAACAACATTTTTAGAAATACTAGTTGAAAGAACTCCAATTCTAGTAAGAAAACCTTCATAAAAATCAAGAACATTGGATTCATTTACTTCTTTCAATGCCACTTATTATATCCATCTATTGAAGTAATATATAATATTTATTATTTATTTATGTCATTATATTTAAGGGAGGTTAATGAGATAAATAAGTCCAATTCATATTGGACAAATGGCTGGTCTACTGTAATTGATTGGAGGGGTAAGGCTGTAAGTTTCACATCTCCTACAAACACAACACATTATTTGCACTTCCTAACCCATGCATGACAATCACCAAATACGTTTGGACAATAATATCCACCTCTCATGATCTTAAGGTATGTGGTCCTTGCATAATAATGGCCTCCACCATGTCCATCATGGAATTTATTAAGTAATTTTTGTGTTTGGCTTGGCTCTATAGATCTTAATAACATGTCATTGATATCTTTCTTGAAAAAAAAACTATCAACAAGAAGAAATGGAATTGATTAAAATATGAAATATCTTTTTTTTTAATCATTGAGATGATAATGATAAATACCATCTTGGATATATCTTACCAAGTCATGAAACTAGCTGAAAGGTGAGGTATGATCAAATACAACCTCTTCATCATTAAACACTAAAACCACCTCATTTTCCTCTTGAAAGTCTTGGGATATATACTCACAAATTCCTTTACCTCTAATTAGATTTTTGACCTTAATTTTGACATCATACTCTATTACCTTTTTTATCTAACTAACTCATTTCTCATTTATGTATTTGTTCAAGAGAAACTCCTTGATACTTGGATGGGCAACCATTAGGTGTATCTTATTGTTAGAAAACAAGTATCTAAAATTATTCAGAGACCTTATAACTAAAGTATATAATTTTAAACAAAGGATTAAATTATTTCATACTCCTCTAAGCCTTGATTGAATAATTCTATTGGTTGTTCCAAGCCCTAATGATTATGTTACATAAGAATGCCTGAAATGATGTCTATGTTAGCATGATTGTATAAAATGAAATATTTTGTGATATCTTGGTTTATGAGCATAGGAACACTAGATATTGTCTTATTTATTTCTTCAAAACTCTTTATTACTTCCTTGGACTAGTTGAAACTCTAATTCTTCTTTAGCATAGCTATAATTGGGTTGGCTAAAGTGGCCAAATATGAAATATATATTCTTATAAAATTAATTTTCCCAAAGAAGAGTTTTAAAACCTTCTTGTGCTTGGGAAAGGAAAATTCAAGAATTGAATCTATTCTTTCAAGACATGTATTCAAACCATGTTTTGAAATCACATGCCCAAGAAGATTACCTTCATCAACTGAGAAGACACACATTTTGGGATTTAGAGACAATCTAAATTGCTTACAACTTTCATACACTTACTTGAGGTGAACCATGTGCTCACTTGCACTCTTTGAGAATACTATTATGTCACCCAAATAAATAATTAAAAACCTATTAATAATTCCTTAGTGCCATATACATGGCTCTCTGAAAGGTTGCTCTAGCATGGATAAACTGAAAGGCATATTTCTATATGCAAATATCCCCCACTTTATAGTGAAGGTTGTCTTGAATTGGTCCTCTTCCTTGAAAAAATTTTTAATTATTACCACTATATCCATCTAACAAATAAAACCTCTCTAAACCTAAAACCAACTATAAAATTTATTCCATATATGAAAATGGATAGTGATCCTTAAGGGAAGCATTTTTCAAATCACATAAGTTAACACATAGTCTAATATCACTATTCTTATTTCATACAGGACCCAAGTTTTCTGCCCAAGTTGAATGCTTGATTATAAATATAATAACTAACTTTTTGAGCTTACAAAGCTTAGATCTCATCAAAATCTCAAGCTTTGGATTGATAGGCCTTTTTTTCTCACTGGTTTAGTTTTAACCTATAACTCAATGGTGTATTGAGCTAGATTTGGATCAAATCCCTTGAGATTACTATATTGACATGAAAAACCATCAAGAAAACATGTACATAATTCACTGAAAGCTTCCTTTTGTGAAGGAGTGTATACCTTACCCAACTTTAAGCTCTTACCAACTACAATATCCATATTATCATAGTGTTTCTCTTTTGTTGATAAAGGTGACTTTTCCTTTCTCAACTCATCATCACCATTGAATATATTCTCAAGCATGACCAATCCCTTGGGAAACTCATTTCTTCTTAGTTAAACAATCTGATCACCATACTATTTTAAATACTTTGACTGATTTCTTGAGGAAAAATTAGCATCTTCTTATAATAATTGGACAATTTGATTATCATATTCAAATATTTTCCAAATCTTATGGTTACCAAAAATAGAGGGATTTAAAACCACCTTAATGTGTGACTAAAATTTTTCACTTTTCATATCAGTTGGGATATTACACTATGCCCCAATGGCATTCAACCTATCTACATGTTTGTTCTCATCTCTTGGTATCATTTAAATTTTGAAAGCCTAAAAATACTCAAGTAAGTACCACACCCAATGATTATAATATCTAAGAAATAAAAAATTTCATACACTAAGACCTCTTACTTGGTGAGCTACAAGTTCACTATCACCAAAAAATTGCAAGGTGTTGACTTTCATCTTCCTAGCCCATTGCAAAACCTTGAACCAGTACCTCATATTCTATAAAATTATTTGAATAACCAAAATATAAATTAATAGAAGATAAATACCATTTATGTTTTGGATAAATCAACATATTTCCAGCCCTATTACCATGTTTATTCCTTTATCCATCAAAGTATAATTGCCACAAACTATCACTAGACTCATCATCCCTCATCATGGCTAGAATTGGTGCATCATTATCATGGAGGTAATAAAAACCAAGCCCCTCTTCTTCAATTTCATTATAAGGGTCATGGTCATGAAAATTAGAGGCCCACTCATCAAATAATAGATCTTAAAATCCATCTAATGATGATTTAATTTCGACTTCACTAGTTTCCATCAAGTCATCCAAGATGATATAGTTAGTGTTTACAACACTTGGAATATGTGGATCTAAATGGAAATGTGAATTAGGTTAATAAATTATTGTTACCTTTATACCATATCTGGTTATGAATATCAAATATGTCCAATCAGCTGATAATTATCCTCCAATGTTTGAGGTGAAGTCCCTTGATAGAAACATGACAAAGTAGGGGGTTAAGTCCACCACAACTATATCATATTCAATGGTAACATTGGAATTAGCATGTAGTGTCAAATTAAGCTATTTAATAGTGCCTACTATTTTTTTAGTAATCCATCTAGTTGTAACACTAATTTTGTATTTGGTTTGTAAACAATCCCAAGCTTATATTTAATTTATTTATATAGAATAGTGTTATTGACTCCACTATCCACCATAAAATTATGAATCAAAGTGTTACCAATTATCAAAGAGAGTTATAAAGGGGTATTTTTGTTTTATTTTACCTCATTTTTATCCACCATTACCGTCTTATGTACTTTTTTTAATTTTTGCTTAGTTGGCTAGTCTAAATTTGTTAGGACAACACCTTTCTTAACTAGATTTGGAGACAAACCAAGAGCTAAAAGCTCCTGAATGAGCATATATTTTTTATCTTGGAATAGAGAGATAAAACCACATGCTAATGTTGATGTTAGAATTATTAATTTGATCCACTATACTAAATTTATCCCCACTGACCTTTGGATGCACTTTCTAAATCACTGGTTGCTCATAAACTAGAGGTACTTGATGAACCTTCTCAACTTTTGTATTCTAATTTTTCTATGTTGAAGGGGTAGGAATTTGATCTTTGGTACTATTGAAAACAAAATTAGGAGTACTTGAATCATTACTTACACCTTGAGCCTCATCAATGGATATTATTTTATCTTTAGTTATAGATGCAACTTGGTCACGTCTATTTCTAGTCTCACCACCCTAATTGAATGCAACATGGTCATCCATTTGCCAATTCACATTAATGGCATTAGGCTGCCCTTAAAATTTTTTAGTCTCTCCTTGTGATGCTAAACTTATTTATTTATGATGACTTATTTGAAGACAAAAATCTTCATGTGTCATTTAGGGCATAGTAATGTTTTATGACACCAAGGCTTGGTTTTGAGCATCATTGAGATTAGAGGTCTGCCAACCTAAATCCTGCATCAAGTTGTTTTGATTTTTTCTATAAAAAATATACTTTGAAGTGGAAGGTACATTGGGATCAAGAGTTGTATATGGTTTAGCTTTAGTTATGGCTACTTATGATTAGTAGGGTGGTCTATTTTCTCTGAATCCTTGATAAAGAGGCCTTGAATATTTGAAGGGATGATACGTGGTCTGATTTTATTATTAATAAGGCCTATTATCTTGATATTGGTATCTATTGAGTTGTACCATTTCATTTTTAAAAATATATAGAAAACCTTTCAGTTCACCAATATCACAAACATGACAACAAGGGGCTATAAATTGATCTTGAGGGGATAGAATAGGAGATAAAGATGAGATTTGAGGAAGTTAAGGAACTGGTATAGACTTCAATTCTATGAAAATAGGCATTAGAGGCCTTTGAGAGAGTTTACCATCTTGTATCAAGTTGTTCTCTATTCTTATTGTAACCTCATAAGCATTTGTCAACGTAATATCACTCATTGACTATATCATCACACTAATATTAGAGTTGATGGATTTTAGGTAGTAAAAGAAGGCATATTTTATGGATGGTGTAATTAATGTAGGTATCTTGGTCCATGTCTTTTGGAATTTAAGGTTAAAATAAGACATGAACACATGAGGAGATATTTTTATGGTAGTCAGTTGTTTAACTAAGGATAGGTGATTAGATTTGTCCTCATATTGTCTGACTAATGCTGCACCTAATTTATTCTAGGTAACAATGGAATTCAACGGGAGGTTTATATACCACTGTAGTGATTTTCCTTTGAAGGAAGTAGCAAGCAATCTAGGAACTACATTCTCCTGGACAACATTGTGAACTAAACAAAGGTTAAAAACATCCTAGATGTGCTCAATAAGAGTTGTTTGATCTTCTCCTGAGAAGAGTAAGATACTCTTAAGAGTAGATAAAGGAATGTAATCAAAATGGGTTAAATGTAGTGGACTAACTCTATTAAATGGAACAAACACTTGTTTTTTGATGACCATCTGGATAGTGAGAATTGAACTACTTAGGATAATAAGATGACCAAGAGATGAATATTAAATTTGAGGATATGGATCTATCCTACTAAACCTTTCTCTTTTATAATAAATATAAGTCAACTCAATGAAATTATTTAAGAGGAATAAATTTACTAGCTGACCTTGTTATAACCATTGGCATGAGAGTATTGCTTGGATGATGCTATGAACTTTAAAACATGAAGAATCTTTAACTTATGATGTTGATGGATGTCTTCCTCTAATGCAAATAATTCTCCTCAACTCTAAAATTTAGCTATGCCAAGGAAATATATGTCCCAATACGTGTGCTAAAAACTTTTATGGCATTAATTTGTACCTTTAGAGAGAGTTCTTTAGGCTCTCTCCAACTAATCCATAAAATGGGAACAACCTCAGGCTATGGGTATCCTATAATTAGGTTGATACTCTAGAGAGGGTTGGTTCCCTTGTATCTATAACCTAAACTAATCTCTTACCTTGAACAGGGAGAGAAAATGACAATAATTCATGAAAACATGTAAAAGAAGGTGATGCACCAATGTTTTAAACACTTATAATTATAAAAGACACGCTATCAAATACTTTCAAGCCTAAAAATATCACTTCACTCACTCTTTTATCATATTTTTACATAAGTATTTCATAAAAAGGCATGAACTAGCTATCAATATACCATGGAAGGGCAAATCTCAAGATTTTTTCACTTCTAAACCAATCAACAAACTACCTATGACACTTATAATAACCTGTGAAAGCTTAAAAACACTTCATGAAGGTGAGAAAATTCAAATAGAGGCACAAAAAATCATATATTCACTTAACTACATCAATAAATTCATGAAACACACTTCAATTTAGCTTACAATTGGAGGAATTCAATATTTTATTAAATCAAATAGGTTTTGGAGTACAAAAATTAGCATATCCTAGGCATGCCAAAATCATAAGAGTCATTTTTCATTGGGGGAGAAATGGGAGATATATAAGAAAATGGGAAGAGAGCACATGAAAATCAATAAATGAGGCCTAACCACTTTTTGATCGATTAGCATTCATCTTACCTTGAAAAATTAACTTTCATTAGCTCCAAATAGATAATAACTTACTAAGGATGATGAGTCATGATTCATTCAAAAGTGAAAAGTCCTCAAAATCTTTGAAAATGTATTGAATGCTCCACTTGTGCTCTCTAGCCACCATATTTTATCTCCATACTTCATCTTGATATGTTCTTCATGTTATCAGATGGTTACTTGAACTCATTAATATGGTGTACCTTTAGACACTACTTTTATAGTCATATTTTGCCCATACTCCAAACCCTAAACATAGGTCCACTATAGATGAAAACCAACTCCTTTATTGGTTTTCATATAGCCATAATCTCAATAAAGCTCCATGGGCTACTTACTTTTTTGATCACGAAAAAGATGTAAAACTTACGTATGAGGGAGTTTAAAAGGTTCAAGTGAGCTTTAATGGTGATATATGGATTTACAATTCTTGCTCTAGTGACCCAAATCATATTTTGATCTCATATCCATACGCACAATCTTGGGTGGCAAAATATCTTGATCTGACATGTCTATTTATGTGGCATCTCCATGTCATGCTGCATGTTTCATTTTTAAAATTACCATTGTAATTTTGGACACATTTCCTCATCTCGTGCCTCCTTGGGACTTGATCAAATTTTCTCCATCAATCTACTTAATATTCTCCTATCCTTTACCTCAATTTCACCATCATATCTTTGATCTACCTCTTAGATTATGACACTTGGTAGCTTCACGTGCCTTTGATCTTAGACTTCTAATATTTTACTACTTGATAGTCCTACATTCCTTATGTGAACCTTACTATCAATCTTCATCTGGTTATCACTCTTATGCATCATGGCAACATCACATGTAATCTAAGCTTATTGACTTTTTGACCTTGATCTGCATCATCGATCTTGTTCTGCAAGGTTGAATTTGCACCATAGATTTTTGTTATAAAATGCAGTGTATCGATTTGATTTGGAGTTCACCATGATTAAAACACTTGGAACCATTGCATTCATCCTCAAGATCCTCTAACATTTTGACTTGATGCTCACCATTAGATATTTGATACATGATTAAATGTGTACCATATATCTAGATTGACTTATTGACTTCGCTATCACCCATGTGTAATTGATCCTTTGATCCAATCGAATGAGGCTTCGGCACTTGGCAGCCTCACATTCAATTTCATCTTGTTTGAATATTTTTTTATCCAAATTTTTATTTCTTGTGGCTTTAATTTGACATCCCCAGGAATGTCCCACACTTCTAGATCATTTTTGAAGGCTTATATATTGAGATAGAAAACACATCAAGACACAAAACTTGTAGGAGATGACCTTGGCACAAAATACATTATTTTCATGTAATTATTTAGCTTTGGTTGGATTTTCAAGTACACATATTTAATGCACAAAAAATGACTTTTTCACTCCTACATGACATGCTATGATAGTTTGGTTCCTATTGATCTTTTTAAGGATTTTTTCAATACCAACTTACTAATTCATAAGATAAACTAGCTTGATGTGTAAAGTTTTGAATGGTAGGGGTGAAATTTTGACCTATGAGGTTAAAATTGTCAACACTAACCACCCATAGTTTCATCATGCTTTCAAACATTACTTTATATAAAATATTATATGACATGTCAACAAGTACTAGATCACCTAGTATTGTTGCATGTGGCACCCACACATGGACATTAGCTATTAAGAAATATATTTTTGAAGAGGATATTGCAAGAAGGAATATAGGTATATAGGCTTATAGATCCTCCAACAAGAAAAGTCTTCACTAATCTAGTGTAAACAAATAAATCAAAAGTTGAAATAGAGGTGAAATTTTTAATGTGCCCAAACAAAAATAAATTTTTTGATGAACAACCAAATTTAAAGGGTTGGTAGAAACACATTACTAATTTAGTATTACATCAAAATAGTTTATTTTAAATAAATAATTAAACACATTTCTATAAAAATAACTCATATTTTTTATTTTAGACTTCATAATGTTATTTCTTATGCTTGAGCAAAAGTTTGGTGATTTCTACAACTTTTTGAAACCATGGATTCTAGGTTTGGAAACTTCTTTATAGTAGAACACATATTGACATTATACACTTATAAAATAGGGATTTTTATAAACTAAAATGCTCATTTTTTCCTTCATTATTTGTATGAAGTTTTTGGGAAAAAACATTTCTAATGCCTATTGTGACAAACAAAAAAATTGCATCTTATTTTTATTTATTGATGCTTGTAACTATTTTGATACTTAAACATCAACCATCTGTGTATATCCATTAAACATATAATTATTTATATTACTTTACAAGCATTTATTTTTCATCATCTAGAATAATGTGTTTTTTGAAACATGCATATTCATATATTGTTTTATTTTTAGGGGTGGCCCAACATTCTATGATGTGAAACCCTAAAAAGTATGACTAGTCAAAATTTGATGTATTGATAAATGTGTATTGGTGATAAGGAACAACATATAGAATTAGATTTCATAATGGTGTTGATGTATAAGGCACAGTTTCATGTTATTTAGTATATTCAATGTAACAACTACTTTTGTTATACACAATGCAAATAATGTGTGGAGAAAACCCTCACCTCCTTCCAAAAGACATTCCAAGGAACTCATGAAATAATTAGCTTTCTCCAATAAACAATAGTGGGCGTATAATATGAAATATCAATGCATATGTATTCTTCATACACCAATTTCAAAAAAAAAACACAATTCCATAAGTCTTACTTATATATATTCATTAATTTCTTTCATCTTCCTATCAGCATCCCTTTGCAACATATGGTGAAATTAATAAAAATACATGTAATCAAAGCATGAACCTTATGATGGGGCCAACTCTTATCTTACATTTAGATAACATGTGAGTTTAAAAACATAAATTTATGTAGATAACATACAAGATAATTAAATAAATATCATTTGGTTTAGGCAATGCTAAAAATAATCTATTACTAGAGTTAGATCATGGATTGGTGTAGGTGATTCATGACACGCATGAGGAAGGCTTGAAATCTCCATCAATTAAAATATTGAGATGAGATAACAATTTTGAGACACAATTTTTTTAGAAACCATGGTTGTTCTGATCATAAATACATTTTTTTCTCTAATTCTTTACATTCATTTTGAAATCTTGCATATGTAACATCTATATGAGCTTACATTATCTTATTAACATATTGATTGAGATCATCTTTCAATATCTTCCTCTTCTCTCCTTAGATTTCTATAGAAGCATGGATGGTGATGGGACATTTTCAAGATTAATCAATCAATTAAAAAGATATTCATATTTATATTTTAACTAAATCCAAATTAGCATAGGCCTTCTTTCTAAACCTCTCTTTGTAGTTGTATTTGTATTTATATTGGATGAATTAGAAGAATCACACTTTGAGTATAACATGGCTCATGAGCCTAGGTCGAAATAATTATTGACTATCATGATTCAAAAAATTTCAATTCAAAATTTTAATATTTTTATTTACTATTGGAATGCTTCACATTATATTAAATAACAAAATATAATGCATAAGGTTACACAATAATGTGTCTAGACAAATCATGTCCCAAACTCTATGTTGAAGGAAAAAACCATCTCAAAAAATAAAAAATAACTAGCCAAAGTAAATACAAATAACCAACTAGATATCTAGGCACAAGCCACCACCATAAGATGTGGAGGTAGAGGGTCATCCTTATAAAGCACTGACCAAGAAGGAAGTTCCATGCTAGATATCTCTGTAGCATTCCATCCATCGAAGGGGTCATAATGAATAGTGATCGACCACAATAGTGGGTTGAATAGGAACAATAATGATCATCAAATAAAATATATTATGAACATCATCATATTTACCATTAAACTCCAACCACCCTTGGGGGAGGGAGAGGTAAAAATTCACCCCTACTTTAGGACCAAATTTTACATTTACACCTCTGGGGAGTAGATGGTGGGGGACCCTGGGGTAGGTTATCTGGTGGAAATATACTCATAAAGCATGTTAATCTCCCAAATGGTCAAGGATATCTTACACATGGTGATGCAAAGCTATTCCCTTAGCCTGTAATTCTCTTTCACTTTGCTTGCAAACTTGTAAAGCTTCCTTAGCCAACACTGGGCCAATCTTGTCTAAATGGACTAAAACATAAAAATATATTTGATAAAATAATCAAGACACTCAAATTATTATATCACACTATTACAAACCACATCAAACCATTTTTATCAGTCACACCTTGCATTTTCACTCAATGGTCAATCTTTTGCCTTCAAATGCTACTAGCCCTAGTTTAGTACAAATCCACTATTTCATTTTATAAAATAACCAATATAATTTTTTTTTTTTTTTTATTACCCTTTATCATACTTATTCTTCACATAAACTTTTAGGTTAGGTTCCTTTGGAAATTTTAGTACTTGTAGGCTTACTTGGCTCCTTAATTAACCCTCTTAATAGATAAACCTCCTTGGTTTGAGAAATATATGTTCAACCCAGTCAAAATAATGACCATTTTGGTACCCATTATCCTCATAAAAATTAATAAACTCTTTTTTCACTCTCAATCTTCAATAATAACCCATTTTCATTTTTGGCCTATTCAAACTAGGTCTCTTCTAAGCATATTCCAACTTTGTCCTCAAAAGTCCATACAAATGGATCTGTAGAGTAATAAAACCAATTTATTCACTTAAATCATGTCATTTAGGACCATACTAAAAAATTTCATCAAATACTGATGGTTATAACTCATTTTATGCTCTAAACCTTAAATGTAAGGAATCTAAGCCACTTTAAAGGCTGAGAGCATACTAAAAGGTATATATTTTGTTATATTGAATTTAAAAACACAAAATATATTAATTATATATGTAATTACCCTAATCAAATCTTCCAAATACTTTATGGTTTCTTCCAAACCTCTATCAACTAATTCTAACATGAAACCAAGTTGACTATTTAGAAAAATAAGAAATAATAAGTTTGTATACCTATGAGGGATGAAAAAAGCATATAGAAGGGAAGGATAAAGTTTAATAAAAAAAATAAACACCTTACAACCAGTTACATCAATGTCTTCAATTCTTGGATCATCAATGTAAATACCACTTTCTTCTAAAGAACATCTAATGCACATAGTTTTGACAAACATTGTCAGCTATAAGAATATGGTTCATTATATATTATGAATCAATGATTTCCTTGATTTATTAATAATATTTTAATTCCAAAAACAAATATTATACACTTTCAAATATTTTTTATCAAACGACTTCAATTTATCTTAACATACAATAATATTACATAGTCTGCATGTTAAGCAAAATGTACAAACCAAGTCTTTGTTGTCCTCATCAAGAACATGGTATTTTATTGATTTCCTCCTAGTATATATTTGTAACATACATGAATTAAAATTCATCCAAAAATTTTAAAAAACAATGTTCTTCTCAAAAATTCTTAAATTAATTCAAATCATTATCTTATGCCTTTTCATAATTCATAAACATAAAACATATAGAATGCAGGGTCAATAGATTCTTAAATGAATATTCTTAATCTCAAGTCTAAAATAAAATATTTATCATGTAAATATTATCAATATCCATTGGAATAAACATTTAAATTACCATCATATTCATTTTAAGCTTTATTTCAATATAACATAAAGACTTACACAATCCATTACACTATCTTGGCATATCATCTTTTTTATTCCAGTCTTGTTTTCCCCTATTTTCTTCTCATAATACCCTTCCTATAGACCAAAAACACTATATAACCCTAATACAAGATCAAAAACTCTAAAAAAAAATATATAACTATTTCTTGAACAATAAATCTCTTCAACACACCTTCACCATGTAGGGTGGTGATTCAATATGACTATCACTTCATATTTGCAACATGACATATTACTAAAAACAACTCTAGAACCTTTAAATAGACCTTATAGGTATATTTAAAACATGATTTCACAATTACATATCTTTTCCACTTATCTAGACCAACTAAAACACTCATAATCCCTCTTACATGTTTTAAATTCAAATTGGGAAAAATGTAGGAAAACATTAAAATCAAATTTAGTTCATATTCATGACTCCTATACCAAATCTTGGGCATTCTTAATATTCCCCTACATCACGTGGCATGATTCTAGTGCCATATTTTCAATTGAGATTACAAATAAAAGTAAACCAATGAAATAAAAACAACCTTTTCATTAGCATAAAATGAAATGCCACACACCTCACAATTATAAATATCAATATTTATGGATTTCCTAAGCTAAAAGATGATGATAACATGAAAATTTTCCAAAGAAAAGTAATATAAGTTGGCCATTTAGAAATGTTCCCAAACGTGCTTGCTACTAGAAGAAAGGCTCAATATGATAGGGTTGAAATAAATAATGAATCCATCACTAGGAAGATTGAGCTTTAGGACAAAACTAGAATATATGCTTGAAATATTCTCATTACTTTCAATTCAAAAAAAATGGTTGGGGAATGTAGAGTGGATCTCCTACTAAATTAGGATTCATAAAAATGAACTAGCTTGGGCTCCAAGCTAGGGTATCACACATGTTCCAAATGGAGGAGCTAAGTCTTGGGAAAGGAATGAAGGCCCTAACATCCATTGATATTATTGAGAGAAAGGTAAAATGGAATCATCACCTAATAAATAATCCCATGAGAGTATCCTTTAAAGTGTGTATCACAGTTCTACCTCCAATCTTTCCATTGGGCCTTAAGATGCTGAAGGTCAAGCTTATGAAGCATAATATCAAGCATTAATTCTTTAATGTGAAGGATGAAAGGTAAACTAGCATTATTTAATTAAAACTTGATTTTTAAATCAATCAGGAAACTAGCCTCTAGAGATAAATGTTATCAACCAAATTTGTACCCTTTGGAAGGTATTTCAAACCTTCAAAATTTGATGTAACATGGAAACACCTCAAGGTTGTGGGTACCATATTGGAGAGGTGAATCTCTATGCATTAAAGGGATAGCTTCCCTTGATGAATCACTTAGGATTAAAAACTACTCTAACACTTGCTAGAAAAAGGGAGAGAAACCTACTCTAATGGAGGTGATGCACCAGATATGATCTAATCACTACTAACCAACTGTAATTTCACTTCAAACAAGAGATTAACATGCATATGACATCAATCTAAATTTGCCTCTCTACATCATTGTTTCTCATGAAAGTTTATTAATCAAGTTTGAGCTAGGAGGACTAGTCAAGAGATTATGACATGACACTAATGAAAATACAACTCAATAACCCATAAACACTCTGTTTGAACACTTCAATGGACTTTCAAAAAGTATTCCAAACTAAACATGAATGATAAAAAAGGACAAGCATGCCAAGGAAGGAAGATTATCACTTTGTAATATCAACTAATCAAGCATGCATATTGAAAATAATCCATGGATAACATAAAATTAGGTTATTATTCATTATTAAAAGGCTAAAAATGAATAGTGATTTACCATACCCATGTGGAGGATACAAACTTATCCAATTAAGGCTCAATATATAAAGAAAGAAAGAGAGAGAGAGAGAGAGAGAGAGAGAGAGAGAGAGAGAGAGAGAGAGAGAGAGAGAGAGAGAGAGAGAGAGAGAGAGAGAGAGAGAGAGACTGAGTGAGTGAAAAGTTTCCAAAATGGGTTTCAATAATAAAGTATTTTTAAACTACCTCATTATGTCCTCAAAGGAATGTGTTAGTCTTATTTAGATACTCTTCTACTCCAAGTGGTGTGGAAGTTTCAAACTTTGCTTGACACCTTGCCTAGCTCTCCAAATCTACCCTTTCCTTTGGATTTTGGAATGACATGTGGCCTTATTAATGGTCAAGTCATGTTGATTTACATTTTTTATATACTATTGACACATTTCAAATTATATTTGTAGGTTCTCTTTGACACATCATTCTCTTGTTAGGTGTCTAGAAGTCTCTTCATCTCACTAGGCCAATCTTCCTCACATGTAGTAAAAAATGAATTCATATTATCAATCTCACACTCTATATATATATTATATATTCATATAATATCATACCTAAAACATTTCATTTTTAAGCCTCAAACTAACCCTAGGAACTCGTTATACACCAAAGGCTGTACTTAGGCCTATTTTTCTTATAACCCTAAAATCATGCAAATCTCTTTCTATAGAGAGGTGTATAGATGGTAATAATAAACTAATTGCATAGTTGAGGGCCCAATATGTATTTATTGTTCCATTACATGTTTTAGGTCCAAACTCTAAGTGGAATTGCCCTTTTATGTTGTTTCTCTCTCCCAAATAGGTCCTAATTAGGTCTCCCTACTTAGAGACTAAATTTTGGTTCCACAAGATTAACACACATGTGAATACTCAAATAAAAAATTTATTTGATTTTATAACCCCCTTAAGGTCATAAATGTCAATTTTAAACTTTTGACATCTTTTACGAACCTCCCAAGTAGTTTAAAATAGTTATTTTTGGCCTATTTTCTATAATTCTATATGTACAAGTACCAAACAATGGCATGGGATGATTCTTAATATATTAATAGATATGATTCAGGTTATTTCATAGGTAACCCAACTCATATAGATGCATTAAAAAAAAAACTATCTCATTGGGTTAGATTTGGTCTTCTAAGTAGCCTAAAGGTATCATAGGGTCTTGAAAAAGTTTCATTTAGTATGGTCCACCAACATAATAACTAATGCCCAAATATGGAGTTTTATGAACCTATATAACACCTCAAAACTCCTTTTTCCACCATTAAAATTTTTAGAAAAGATATGAGAAAATGATTTATGTCTATCAGGTGGTTGAGTGTGCATTTGTGAAGGTGGAAAGAGATATGAGGTGTGTATGTTGAATCTTGATGTTTTATTGGATATATACACTTTATTAAGATCAATGAAAACCTCATTGAATTGTTTCCATGATTCTCCAATACTTTTTATCTCTTTAAACCTATTTTAGTCTTCATCAACTCATGTTAGGGTTACTGAGAAAGCTAGCTCACCTAACCCTAACTAATGTCTTCACTTCATTTTATCCAATATAAAATGGTTAGAAAATTTATAGAATTATTTAATATATATTTCAATACTACCTTAGGTCTCTATGTCTTCATGACATCCATTGTCAATCCAACTTCCTCTTTGATGATTTCATATAGGTATGTGTATGCAGTTAGGCTTGTTAGGCCTAAATAGACCTTATCATCATTAGATTTGTATTTTGATGGGTCTAAGGATTCCATGGGGTTATCTTATTTACATTCAGTCATATTAAAATATTTTAATTTATCTTAGTCCTCTTATATACCTTTAACCTCTCAAACAATCAAATACTTCTCAAAAGTAGGCAAGCATGTAGCTTGCATTGGCTAAGCAAGAAGGGTTTCTATTGTTTGGCTATTGGGTCTTAGAACAAAATGAGATAATATTATATATATGAAACTATATTAAAATTTCTTCCTCTCCTCAACTTCTCATGAGTATTCAAATCTTTTCTTGCCTCAAGTAAAGTCTCTCATGAGGCAAATAGCCCTGTAGGTTCATGACTGTGTACATAGGGTTTGATTAAGCTCTTTTTATTCATCTTGATCTATTACCTTTTATGTATAGATATATTTAAATGGTTTTATCACTTACCTATATATTAATTTTATTTAAACCTCCATGCTTTTCATGAACTATACCCTTTCTTTAGGTTTGGAATTAGCTTGTATTACCCAACAGACCTGTATATGGTTATGAAGAAGTTTGAGTATATTCTTGGGCCATAGGACTATCATTTCCAATATAATTAACATCTCCATGACCTTTTATACTCTTGGGAACTTGAAATCTCTAAAAATTTTACAAAACACTACCCTCACAAACATACACTATTTTAAACTACCTTCTCAAAAGGTGACTGTAGGTGTTGGTTGGAGGGGTCTGAATGCATAAGCCTTGAAAATTTACTCTCTCAACTCTATCATGACACTTTGAATCCATTAAAACCTTATGAAACTTAATTATCACTAGTATACAAGTTATTATCATATTATTATTACCTTATGATATTTGCTAATGTATATTTTTGTTATATTGGTTATTACTACTACTAGATCCCTAGATTTCATATGTTAATTTTGACCCCAAGGAATAAGTTGAGTAGGAAGAAATATACATAGATCATCTGATTCTGAGTGCGATTATTGAACCTCACAATATTTAAAAGGATAATCATCTTGAACAAATTCATATGAGTATCATTCATGTAAATATTTTAAGCATCTATACAATGTGGATGGGATTTATGCCATAATATGTATCCAAGGTCTTTATAAGTAAAAATTTTAAATTAATTGATGAGGTATAACATGAAATATATCAAGTATCATTTTTGGCCCCAATTTTATGTCCAAGGAGATCAAACCAAGAGTTATTTTTTAATAACAGTCAAATCCTTTGATGTTTGGATCTATTTTTTGAATATTACTAATATTGATGTCTAAAAAATGTAATAAAGGTATATTACAAATAATTATTACATCCCTAACATCAACAGATACTTTTTCTTGCCATTTTTTTTTCATAATTAGATATAGAATGGAATATTTTTCATGATTGTATCCTAAGTAAGAAACTCTTCATTGTCAAAAGTGATTTATGTATATATATATATATATATATATATATATATATATATATATATATCACTTTTGACAATGAAGAGTTTCTTACAAATAATTATTACATCCCTAACATCAATAGATACTTTTTCTTGCCATTTTTTTTCATAATTAGATATACAATGGAATATTTTTCATGATTGTATCCTAAGTAAGAAACTCTTCATTATCAAAAGTGATTTATGTATATATATATATATATATATATATATATCTTAGAAAAGATTCATAACTAAAGAAAAATTAGGATGTTGTGTATCACTTTGAATTATATTATGTTATAATACCTCATAAAGAATATACATTTAGACTAGTGATATATTTCATAAATCTAAAATTGAGTTTAATTATGGTAGATTAATCTTATTTTTTATAATTACTTCAAATATAGTAGAGTGGTGTAATTAGAATTAAAAATAGGAAAACATAAATCAAGTAATTTGAATTGATGAAATAAAAGCAATGCGAACAAGACTAAACTATGCCAAAGAGAGATGTACATAGATTTTTATGTCTTTTAATTAACTATAATAATTATAAACATAAAGAAACAATGACTCAGACAAAAACCTAGAATGCTCCCAAATTATGATGTTGAGACTCTTCATGAACATAAGTACCCAAGTAGGATGTGAGTGTTGGGCATTTGTGTCCCTATCTGACATTGATGTATTTATAGATTATTCTAAATTTTATGTCATAAACCTATACAACTATATAAATTAATCATATTTGTGATAGATTTATCTTTATATGCATCTGATATACTAGTAGATAGCTCTTTGAAGATCAAAACCCTAGCTTGTGTGCCATAATGTAAATAAGTGATATGAAAAAGTAAAAAATGGTTAGCAGGTGGAGTTGTACTCTACCTCAATACCCTATTGTATTTATTGTTATCTAAATACCAATAATATAAAAATGGATCAAACCTCCATGTAGTTCTTCCACATTAGATATTTGTTCAAGTGTGCTCCTTTGACTATGTGAATGCATCTAAAATAGGATTAAATACTTGATCATGATGACTTAGAGATAAAAAATTGAACTAAGATTTGGTTAAGGACTACCTAAAGGTATTTAAACATGAATTGGAGAAAATAGGGAACATTTTATCAACATACACTTGTGTACATGTCTTTAAATTAAATTTTTATAAGTTGAACAATCAATGTATTAAATGTGTATTTATAACAATTCCATAGGGAATACCACATGCTATGAAACCTAGGGGTATAGAGGCTAAACACAGGAATGGATACATTTCAAAAACTAATTATTTGTGACATGAGTACATGAGTGTGCAATATTGACACTGGCGTCTAATACTCGCATCCCTATTAGGCGGTGTCATGCCTTAAGGCTAAATGCTAAACTTTGGGTCTAGACTATGGAATATAGATGCATAGAGATATTTTCATTAGTTTTGACATTTCTATATGCCAATCGATGTTAATTATGAGATAAAATAGGTATATATTTCTACTTAGGATAGAATGTGGTATAAAAATAGATACTGATTAAATGTAAAGTTTAATTAAGAATAAAATAGAAAAAATTAGACATGATCAAGTATTCTTAGCCATATTTTAGTTACTATAATTCCATATGGATTTTACTCTTTTAGATCTTTGATACTTATTTTCAATTAGATGAGACATTTTATATTTTTTGAGTTATTATCAATTTTGACTTTTTATTTCATGTTGCAATGCCTTTATAAATAAGTAGGTCTATAAGGTTAGGAAAATATTGATGGCTAGAAGGGTTTGGATAGTAGCCTTATGCCAATTTATGAATTATTGTGGTGTATTTGTTTATTTTTGTTTATGGTGTGAATTTAATCATTTTACTTTATCTACATTTGGTTTCTTTCCCACTTTGACTTGTATTTCATATGATTATTTTTTTTTCATATGGCTCTCATCTCTAAGATTAATCATTATTAGATTGTGGAGTACAAGGATTCCTAGGTAGAGAAGGGTTGTTTGTTTTAATTCATCTTATCGATGTTATTTTGAGTTTAACATTAACATTTTTAGATCAATGTTTCATTTTATATTATATTCCATTTTTTTATGAAGGCATGCATGATATTTCATAATTATGTAGCCTTTATTTAAAATTTTATAAATTTATTAAACTTGAGTATTAAAATAAACTTCCCTTAAAATATTCACAAGAATAAAATATTCTCATGCTTGTAGGAATTGTGTTGTGTGGCATTATTATGGATTTTTTTTTAAATGTCTTTATGAATCATTATAACTTTGTAGTTAACATTTATTTTCATAACTCATGATTTAGATAGGCATAAAAAATTCCTCACAACTCATGATTTTTTAAATTATTGGTAAATGTTTTTTTAGGATCCAGAGATATGGACCAGAATGCTTTTGACTAAAGATATGAATCTATATAGAACATAAATGAGAGGTCTAGATATCCCTTACATCTAATACATTAATCATAACTGGACCCACAAACATTTCTAATGTATATAGCCAACCTAACATGCCACCAATATTTGAACCTATGTGGGGTTGGACACAACCAAACTTCTTTAACCAATTCACCCATAGCTAATTGGAAAAAAATGTTGGTAGTAAACACTTTTAATATATTAGAGATATAAATAGGATTAATGGTATGGATGAACACCTTTTTTAAGTGAGACATGAAGGTGGGCCTTGGTCTATAATGTCCACCAAGTGATCTGCATCAAAAACATCCACTATGTTCTACTTGATCTATATGGACAAGTGTGACCCCTATCTGAAGTTGTCAGCATGGACACTTATTAAAAGTGTCCTTTTGTACTCAATGAGAATTGAACTTGGTTTGATGAGTAAAAATTACTTTTACCTCACCAATACAACAAATATTTGAGTATGAAAAATGTTAGTGGGTAAATGCTTTTAATATACCAGTGCTATGAACTAGAGTAAAGTTATGGAGGATCAGCTTTTCAAATTGAAATATGAGGGTGGTCTTGGGTTCTTAATGTCCACCGATTGATTTACATTTGAATTTCCCTATTATGTTATACTTGGTATACATGGATAAGTGCAACCCATACCTCAAGTTATCCACATGGCCACTTGTTGAAAGTGTCCTTGTGAACTTAGTGAGAATAGAAATTGGGTCTATGAATACAAACTACTTATACCTCACCCACACACAAACTACTTATACCTCACTAATATACCAATCACCATTCATGATTTATAATAATCTAAATATGATATATTCCATAATCATATATTCAAATATTAAATATGTGTAGAGTTCCTTTTTAGTGACTTCCAACTATTGTACTTAGATTTGTGTACTTGTTTTTATTATTTTGTATGTTCTTAAACTTTTTGAGTGTTTTAGAAGTTTTTATTTTTTCATCCCTAAACATAGGTATACTTTGTTTCTCATACTTAAACTTGAGTTTTTTGTAAGGAAAATATTATGAGTGAATAAATATAAATATAAGTTTATAATTCAATGATAATATGATATAATGTATGTCATATATTACAATTAATTTGAAACATTTGAATTTTGTATATTATATGATTTTGATTTTGATATTTATTTTGATTTTTATGCTAGAGTTAGAGGCTAGAAGTAAGGTAATACTTATATTTTCCAAATATTACGTTCTAGACTTTTATTGGTTTACGTAGAGGAAGGTATGCAGTCTGGGTTGTACCTTGTGAGTGATGAGATTGTAGATTATAACTTCTATAGTCTAGAATGAAAATATATCATTTGGGTGATAGAGGCTTTCTAAAGAGGAGCATGAAATAAGAATGAAGATAATAGGTGCTCTCTTATGCTTTGAATCTATGCTCTTGTGCACTTTCCTCTTATCACTGCTTAAAGTTTAGAGACCCTTGCACACATGGTTTTTATATACATTTGGTTATGATCCTATATTTATTGTTGTAGTGTGACTTGAATTATGGATATTTGTGCTTATATAAGTTACTAAGACCTAAGCCTTTAGATTTTATATTTTTATAAATTCTACTTATAACTTTTTTTAGTATTTGAATTTAGAACAAAACTTATGATGCTTCTTCACAACTTTTGTCTTGAATTTTGATTAAACCTTTGATAATTTTATTTATAAAAATGGTTTCAAATATTTTCTCTACCTATGTTTTTTGTAAAATGTGTGAAGACTAATCTATTTCAAAAGTATGATAAGTCAAAATACTAAGATTTTGTTTTATTGAATTTCAACTAGACTTTGAATCCCTAAACTACTAAACTCAGGTGCTTCTCTCCCATGGTGACTGAGAGGGGTTAACATTAAAGCAACATATATGGGGTTTCTTATGTGACAAATAAGCATCCAATATCCTTTGAAGGAATCCATTGGGTACGGAATCATATAAGCATTAAAAAATTATATTATCATGATAGTACAACCTAGCTACAATAGGTTAGGCCCATTACTAAATAAATAATCTAAGATTTATCTTCCATAGAGAAAAATAACAAACAATTCCACCTAAAAGGTTCTTAGAGGAAAGGAAACTTAACCAGTAACTATGGAAAAATTGTTGAAAGAAATAATTAATGTAAAAAAAACATGCACATGCAGCACTTGGGGAAAATAAACCATCTAATATATTATTTATAAAATATCCAAGATAAATGGAGATAGTGTTTGAGATGAATCCTATTGATTGGAATGGGTAATTAATCTCCATTCAACTTTGCGAGCTAGAAATCATTACCTTGCTTGTAACTTATGGTGACATATAGACCACTTCATATTACATAAAACTTCATGTGCTTCCAAGCATTTTTTTGTATCTTCATTCCATTTGAGCACAAAGTATCCCTCCTAGAAACTCCTATTAGTAGCTTTCATATCTAAGGCTTTCTCCACCTTGACCTACCGGTGTTCCATGGTACATATGGCTTGCACTCTAATTTATTCTAACTCCACTATTTTATCCAAACTTACTATCATCATATCACTTTAAGATAGATCTAGATGTTGAATAAATTCTAATGATGGTAATTAAAGTGATGTAGGCAATCTTTCCTCCTTTCATTAAACCAACATGAAATGTGATTTCCATAACACCTTTTTCAGCATTGTATGATCTACCTAGAGTGATGTTTTGAGCTTGGCTTGCAAAGACTGTTAATTATCCTCCATGATCCACATGATTTTGTGAATCAAGTTTTTATTTGTATACTTGGTCAAACCATTACCTTGGGGGTAATATTTTGAGGAGGTTCTTAGATGGATCTTGTACTTGACTACCCATTCACTAATTTTAGATCCTAGGAAGGCCATTACATTATCATATATAATGGTGACTAAAACACCAAATATCATTATAATACTCTCATAGAAGTATAAAATTGATGCCTCATTAGCTTAATTGAGTGATATGGACTCCATCCACCTTATGACATAATCTAAGGTCATTAGGATCCATTTATACCCTGTACTTGATGGAAAAAATTCATGCCAATGAATTCCAGGCCCCATTGTGCATAGAGTTGATCAAATTCTACTAGGCATAAAGGTAGGTTTGTTAGTCTCTGCCTACCTATAAATAAGTCACATTTATTCCAAATTCATACCCATGTATGCACATCCTTGAATAGAGTTAGCCAATAATATCCAACTTACATGATTTTCATAATAGTGGTACTGGGTGAATAATAACCTCTTACTAGCCCATCATAGAATTATATAAGAATCCTATTCACCTAACCATTCTTTATGCCCATTAAGAGAACCGTGTTGATGTCTATTCCAAAAATTTCACCATAAACAATCACATAAGGAGTTGCTTTTGACCTAAAATCTATATGTTGTGCTTTAGTCAAGCCAAGTGGGTAGTTAATGCTCTAAAATAAGTCTCCCATTTTATCAATCCATATTGATGGGATGCATCAATCTTATGATTAGTATTTTTGTATTACAAGGACTGAATTGTCTTTAATCCTCACATTTTATAGTTATTTACATAGTACTTTTCCTTGCACTATATTGGTGACTTGGATATATATGTCATAGTCCAACACCTTTATGATCTAGCCATCTCTCTTCTCACTAATGTCTTTGCTAAGTAGAAACTCCTTTTACGCTTGAGTGTGCAACCATGAGATGAATTTTAATATTGGATGGCATATGTCTAAACTTATTAAATTCCTTTATGACCATGAGGGCATGTTTGTACACAAAATTATAGTTAAACTCATAATCCTTGAGTGCCTAGCTGAAGAAAGTGATATGTTGCTCTAATTGATCATTATTCTATTGCACAAGAATGACTAAGATACCTTTAACTCTACTAAATACATAAAGGATGAAATATTTACTATAATATGGGTTGATCAAAGTGGGAGCCTATATGATATTTTTCTTGATGTCCTCAAATATATTTACCCTTCTCAAGAAGATCTAGAGGCCTTAATTATAACTTGGGAGGGGGAATGATGAAATGGACTTGACCCACACTAGTTTTATCTTGATTCCTTCCTTAGGGTCAACATGACCAAGTATATTAACTTCATGGATGATGGAAATAGACTTATTTATGTTTATATAGATTAAAAACTCATGACACCTTACAAATACTTGATTTAGATGACCTAAGTGATATACCATGCTCTTCAAAAAAATAGTTATATCATTAAGGTAGTCAAAGATGATTTTGTTGAAAAATTCCTTGAATTCCATATCCATGGCTCTTTGGAAGTTGATCCTATGTTTGTAAATCTGAAAGTCATCCTATGATATGTGAAGGTTCATCACTTAATAGTGAACATAAACTTAAAGTGATCAAACTATTATAAAAGTATCTAGTTATAGCCTGAATAACCATCCAAAAGCTTGAATATATTTATGCTTTTGACCATATGCATAATTTAAACGATTGATGGGAGGGGTTAGTGATCTTTGAGGGATGGCTTATATAAATCCTTGAATTTGTGCACAATCATATATCTCCATTTTTCTTCCACACTAGGACCAGGTTGGCCACCCATGAAGAAAGCTTTATTAGAAATATTATGTTAGCTTCTATAAGATTCAAGATCTCTTTTATCATTACTGGATCACTCTTTAGGCTGATTGGCCTTTCCTTTTACCTAATTGACATTGTATTGGGATTGAGATCAGTTGTATGTTGGACTAAGCCTTGATCAAAGCCTCTGAGATCTTGGTAGTTCCATAAAAAAATATCATCATATCTCCCACTAAGTCAGATAATCATATCAATTTTTTATGGGAATCATATTTTACTAGACTTTAAGACCTTTATATCAAACATGATCACTTGTTGAAATATATCATCTTTTATGGTCATGCTCCTCCTCACACTCTTGAGATTATCATTAGAGTTAAAGATACTTTCAAACGTGACCAACCCCTTGAGAAACTTATTCCTTATTAGTTGAATGATCTACTTTTCATATTAGGTTTGAATCTAGGATTGGATACTATCACTAATTTCTATTTCATCCTGGAAGAATTTTATGATATGTTTATTGCACTTGAACACTTTATAATTTATTGCATTGTCTAAGACAACCAGTCTAAATATGAGTTTCAATGGCTTCTTAGATTAATTCATTACATCACATAGAATGCAATACTACATACTTATGGTTTTGAGTCTGTTAGCATAATTATTTTATGCCCTTGGTATGGAACATATATTTAAGGCATTGAATCCTTCAATAATATCACATAATCTATGCTTTTGATCTTTTATCAAGCTATTCTTGGACATGTTTTATTCTCAAACTTGGTTCACAATATTTTGATGTCCCTAAATGCTTACAACATTTTTGACTCCTTTATTTTTCACTAATTAAAGGCCCTAAATTAGTGACTCATACTCTATGATGTTATTTGTGGAGCTAAAATACAACTTGAATACATGTATGTCTCCTTTTGAGGGGATACCATTACCACACCTACTCTTATGCAAGTTTTATTGTAATAACCATAAAAATACAACTACCATATGCCTTTTAGATCCTCTTATGCTTTCATGAGATATGGAAATGAAATGTTCTCTTCAATACTGTAGTAAGTCCCTTGTCATATCTCTTCTATATCACCATATGGGTCACACTCATAATGCTCACATGCACATTCATCATGTAAGTAATCTAAGACCTATTAAAGTGGTGGAGTAGCTTCATGGGGAATTAAATTATCCTCATGGTTGAACATTATGTAGTTTATATCAATTGAGATAGGAGATTATGTCTCAAAATGACATCTCAAGATTGGTTTGGCCCTAATGTTCACCTTGGTTCCATATCTGGTTCTGAGTAGCATGTGTGACCAGTCTAATTATAAGTATTCACCTCACTATGAAATCTTGAGAAAGGCATAAGCTGAAGTAATGGGTCAAGTTAATGACTTTGATGTCCTATGTGATGGAGAGGTTCAAACATGCATTTAAAGTGATACTTATATTGTTGATGATTCTCATAATTTTAACAGTTGTCCCATCCAATTGTCTGACACCTTTAGAGAATGGGGATTATTTTATACCAAAAATGTCTATGATATTCATTGAAATCATTAAACTACTCATATATGAGTCTATCATATAATTATTCAATAGATGCTCTCTAATGATTAGAGATATGTAGAATGGGGGTGGCTTGCAGATTCTATGCATTTCTTCCTCCTTTGGTTGACATAGACTTGTAGAGACAATAAGAATAGTCTATGATGGTCCACATGACTAGAAGTTATTCAAAGCATCTTGAAGAAAATTCCTTTGAGAATGAATAACAAGAGCATCCCACATAGTCATGCTCAAAATCATATTCTACATATGTTTAACTATATTGAAGGGGGTTTGGAGTCCCTTCATCTATGATTTTTGGCTAATTATTTCCTCACATATATTCCCACTAGTCTGAGGTTGGATATCTTTCTCTGTTACATACATCATGTGCACAAAAGGTTTTACAATTTTTTTGGCTTTGGTTTCACTGAGTAGAACTTGGGGCACTAAATTTGAGTGTGGTAGAGTAGATGATTCCTCCACCATTTATCATCTTATAAGCCTCATGTTAAAATTAAATAGGTTTCTTACTACATTTGGCATCTCATTTTGATTCACATAAGTGAAGTCAATTTCATACCAATTTACAAGAGTAGACTCGCCTTCGTCCTATGCTAGAACTTGTAATTCCTCCCTTTGTGGAGCTAAAATATTTGGATCAACCTAAGTTTGTAGTGTAATTTACATTGAGGCACTTGATTGACAATTCCATCACATATATGGATTTATTATGTGGTTGGTCATATGTTAAAAACCATTCATGTGTGTCTTGACTTCGTGACTAATCATGTGGCTTGTTCTACATGGGCATGAGAGCTCTAGAAGTATTAGTAGTTTTCAAGTTATATGCATAAGGTAATTTATTATATGGAAACTAGTATTGAGCTTGTGTTCCACCATGATAATGAGGAAGGTCAAGATAAAAATGTTGATTGAATGATTGGTATGTCCTATAATGTTGGGTTATTTACCTTTTGACTATTACTATCTCATTTACAAAACTCTACAATAATTATTTAACTTCGATTAACTAACTTATAGGTACAACCAATAGAACTAGTGGGCTAGTCATAATAGGGATGGGCATTATATTTAGGAAAAATGGCATGGTAGGTTGATTGTAAATGGGGGCTCAAGGAACAAGGGCATAGGGGGCCTAGCCATAATTTTCCCTACTTGGATTGAATAATTCTCTATGTGCATGGTTACCTTATATGCATCAAGCAATATTGTACCTCCCATGGATTGAATCATCATGAACACATCATTATTTATCACTCCTTAAAAATATGAGAATGCAGTATCAAGGGAAGGTTTTACCAATGGTGGAATATGATCCCAATTATTTTGGAATATAAAGTTGAAGTTGATCATTTACTTGTGTTGAACTATTTTTATGGTGGTGATCTACTCCATCAATCATACGTGGTTCCTCTTTTTTTTTGAATTGTCTACATAGTTTCATGTGTAACTCATCCCATTTATGTATAGTAACAAGATGAAAAACTTAGTATCACTAGAGCACTCTTCCTTTTGAAGAAGAGGCAAGGAGTCACACTGTGATGTTGTCTTTGGTTACATTGTGGAAAGAAGATGTTTGCAACATCTTGTATATGCTCTATAAGGATGGTAGATTTCTCTCTAGTAATATAAAGGATGATATTAAGAGAAACTATGGGAATATCATTGTACTAGGGGAGGGCCAATGGGATACCTTCATTAAAGGGAACAAAGGGCTGATTTATAAAACCAACCATGAATGGGATAGGGAATAGTCTTCCTTTGAACATAGGGAATTTTCTAAATGGGGGAGTAGACTGAGATCAAAGATAGGACTTACTTGAATAATTAGTTCCCCTAATAAGGGATAGAGATAATCTAAATTTTTTAATTTTAGAGGGTGAACATAATTCAATAAAATTAAAATCAATACCTCTTGAAGATGATCTTGTTTATCTTAACATATAGATGAAGAATAGAGTTTTGCAAACCAAAAATACTTGGAATCACCAGGTGATCTATAGAGTGGCTTCAACATTATTGACTAAGAACATCACCAAGTTGTTAGATAAATATTTTATGTGGTCCCACCAAGAGTGACAAAACCTATTGTCATTCAAAACATTCACATATAGATGATTCTATATGTAATACTATTGGGCATGAGGTGTGAATGATAGGCATAGAGCACATAAGAATTCAACATTGAGTAAGGAAGTATTTAGACTCACCATTATGCATAGAACATATAGTATCTCTTCATAATTATGGGAATTTCCCAAAATTGTGGGACCCTTATGATCCTTGGGATGAACCTCTAGAGTAGTCTGAATTCATTCTATTCTATGTAAACCTAGTTTAGGACTAATGCATAGAACTATAAAGAATAGAAAATAAATATACCACTAATTCTAAACCTAAATATTTTGAAAGGAAAATGGAGGTATATTGTAAGAGGTTTGTTGAAAGTGAGATGTTATGATGCACCAATAATAGATTCATCACCTCACCCACATACGACACATTAAAACTAGGAGGACTAAATAACATGATGTTAAAATTAAATGTTCATTACATGAGTGTTTTACATGGAGGTAAAGTAACACAACACATCACTTAGAGGTATGAAAAATGATCCATAGATAATGCCTATGCAAACCCATATATACACAGAGTGTGACATGTAGAGGATTATAATTTAGTGTGGAGGCATGAAAGGAGGATGGAAATGAGAGGGATGAAAATCCACAGACAAAGATCACAAACATTAAATTTATATAGAATACAACATGAAGGAAAGATATTCTAGTTCACATTAATTTCAAGGCCCAAACTAATATTACCAACTTGAATGGGTAGTGTTTTGTTATACTAAGGAGATGGATCCTTATACAATGATGATCAGTGATTTAATGGGGTGGAGGAAGCTTATGAAATAAATTTTCCAATTGAGGTAGTAGATAGAGAATTAAATTGAAGTCTGGTGCTCATGTCTTGAGGATTATTAGAAAGGCCAACCTCCCACACAAAAATCACTATGAATCATGTTTCCTCAATTCTTATTAGCTTCCTGAATCTAGAAGTAGTTGGATGAATATTCATGAATCCACATGTGAATCAAGGGTTGTAAGACACTCTGTTATGGTATAATAGGTGTTTGGCCATCCTCTTTCATCTAAAAACCACATTTTCATATAACCATTATGACAAGGATTCATTCAACATCAAACTACTTATAACTTCCATATGTACTTGACTTCCACCTGTCAATAAATATGGATTCACTTGCTATGGAGGAAGTTGTGTAGGCCCTTTTATGTTATAATATGTCATATTTTATAAGTAATGAAAATCTGCACCATGCACCATTAGAGATTATCTATGCACTAGACCATGTGTACTCAAGTGTTTATTAGGTTCTGCATAGGTAACATGTGACTTTGTGAAAAGAGGGAAATTGCATAGGTTCCTATATTTACTACTACCATGAAAATTATTCTATGGATCCTTTTGCTTATAAAATATCCAAAAAACTAAGCCTTCAAATTTTATATTGTCTAATTTTTTTTGTAACTTGAACCTTGGTATTTACACTCAGAATAAAAGACCAGATGCATCTTCATAGCATTTTCCTAACTTTAGAAATTGGATCAAAATTCTTTTAGGGCAGAGATGTTCTATCCCTTGTAAGCCTAATTTGATTATTACAACCTTCACAAGTTACTTATTACCTATGCCCCCACTTCCCAAGTGGTCAAGGACATGGATAGATATCCATCTAAACCCTCTAACATCTTTCAGCCAATGCTGGAAAATGTTTCTTAACCCTTCATAGATCTTATTTGCAATAAAAGTTCCAAATATTTTATGCAAATATGTTTTTTCAAAATGCATGAATACTAAATTATTTTTAAATTTTTATAATTCAAAATACTTTGGTGTTTTAGTTGAATTCTGACTAGACTTTGAAGCCCTAAACTATTGAATTCAGGTGGTTCTCTCTCATGGTGACCGAGAAGGGTTGATAATTTTAATAAAATGTCTTTATATATTTTTCCCTTAATGATTATAATCACATGTTCATAAGTTATTTTACATTTCAATAAAAAAAATCCTCTTGTTATTAATTATATAATGATTTTCATAAAGTGTGGGAAAAACAAAGCAAATAAGAACATACTCATTTTTAAGATATGAAGAAACAACCTAGACATTTCATAATGTATGCTTTTTCTGAAAAAACATGTGTTATTTCACACATAATAGGACAATAATTATAAATTTTTGAGTGACATGGCTAGGTGGTTCTAGAATAAATTGTAATTATATCCATGAATTAGGTAAAATAAATTTTAAAACATGTAAATTTCAATATAAATGTGTGAAAAATCCAAAACAAATATTTATCAATTCAACTCTCAACTTTACAATATTCCTAAATGTCCTTTGATTATAATGATGTCAAAATTTTGTGTAAAACTCAATGTTTAAGAATCAAACCTTGATCACATTTGACATTGGTCTAAATTAGTTAAAGTTTGAGAATCAAAGTTTGTAAAGTTGCATGATTTTAGGTGTTTATTTTAATTTTTAGTTATTAGTATAAATTACATTGAAATCATATATATTGTCATTGGAAAACCATAGATTCATTGTGACATCAAAATTATTCCATTCCTATTATATTTGAAGCTTTTCAACTATTGAAATCAATTTACATATTTTTTTTGCATATTTTTGGGCCAACTAGATATGAGAAACATGGTTCTTCTTATCTTAAAATCCATAACAATTCTATATTATAAAATAAATCCCCTTATAAATTTTCAATTAGAAGAGATTTGAGCATGAAAAAATTTCCACAAATGTCTCTATTGCTCTTAACATTTTTTTGGACCCAGTGAAAATAAGGTCACAAATTTCACAACACATAAAGAACATTGCAGTATGGGATATATATTTTCTTCCTAAAAATAGATGAGATTACATCACAAATTAGAGAACATTTAATGAAATAAACTTTCTCTACTTAGATATTTACATGAAGTTACTAAGTTTTAACCATTTTTAGATATAGATAGTGATTCAGGTTAGCAAGAACTACCTCTAAACTAAAATCAATTAAAACATATAACATAGTTTTACATCAATTTTTCTCTAACTATTGATAAATCTTATTTATTATTATTCAAATAGATTCTTTTAGGGTTCTCTGCCCTTTTGAGCCAATAGTGATAATGTTTTTTGGCATTCAAAGCTTAAAAAATATTTAAATATAAGTCCATAATGGCTTAAGTGGTATGATGGTTCTGAATTTTTAGAATGATTTAAGAACTGGTAAGCAAATTAAACTCAAGACATGATAATACAAAAACATAATATTATAATTATGCATCAGCATTTTCCCAAATTATATTCATTATTTATCCTCAAAATGATTTCTAATAACAAAGTGGTTATAGATTTTTGTGTTTATGCACCTCTTAGATAATGTTTCATACCATTATTTGTGTTGACTATTTAAATTCCATCAAAAACATTATCAAATTTAGAGGCAATTTATCTTGGGTCATAAGTTTTTATCATTTATTCAAATAAATTTAAAGATTATTTAAAATACTTCAATGTATATCTATTGTCCCTAATAATGTCTAGACAACAATTATCACTAAACATAGTTTGACCAATCTTTACAATTGTAAAAGAAACCACTTAATTATAGCATTGAATATACTATCTACTTGATTGTTGCATCATCCTTGTAGTAGTTAGTAAAACCTATATTTCATTGTCACATTCCTATCAATTTTACTCTATGGTTACATATGTCATTTTTCTTGGAATTTATTTTTTATGCCAATGGGTCATGCTAAAATTCAATCATATTGAAGTGATAGATCATGCTTTCTTAATTGTAGTATATTTTAGGGACATAAGAGAAGTGTTTCGTGGAATGTATCTATGAATGGAAATAGATTCATAAAAGAGGAGGTGTAGGAATATATGACATATTTATCATCTACACTTATGATTGGAGTGCAATAGAATAAAGTAGAACATAACAGTGTAATAATAATTGAGTCTATCAAGGGTTGGTAACCATGGTTTTAGAATATTACAATAAAATCTAATTTTGGAAAGAAGAAAGATGACAAAAAAAATAATAAAATCAATAATTTCCTTAAACCTCCCATAGATGAAGTTTTCATGAACATTACTAAGCAATAATTATCCATGGTATTTTTTTTATAGAAAATTGTTGTAAAGATCAAATGAAGAGATTGTCCAAGTGAAATAAAATGTATTCCCACTCTCCTTTTAATTAATTTTGTATCTACATTAAATGGATAAGCTTTACTCCAACTTCTATATGTCCCTTTTCATTTCCTCCTAATGTTTTTCCTTAATATCTCTACTAGTTTGTCAGAGATGGGTTAAATTTTATAGCTGTTTGAATAATATATTGATCTATGATATTGTAGGAGTGTGTTTGGTATCTATTTTAGATGCACTAAAGATATTGGGTGGTCTATGGTATGGAAAATGGTCTCCAAAAGGTGATTGTGTCATCCATGTGGGTTGAAAAAGGATGCAGGTAGAAAATATAATCCACATGAAATTTTTGTAGTTTTGGAGGATATGAAACATGGATCAATGTGGTGTGATGTTCTCCAAAGTAGACTACATAGTATCAATGTTCCACACTATCATATAGTGTATGATATGACACAGACAAATTTGTAGCCTTAAACATGAGGTACTACAAGATTATATTGTACATTGAGCTATAAACACTAAATAATAGTATATATTGTTTTTGTATTTATAAAAAGGAGAAATGCATGGGTCAAAAAAATTTAAACAACTCACCACAACATTTTTTGTATTTCCCAAAAAAAAACTTTTATAAACCCTTACTTCATCAAACATTACTCTAGAATTGGAATATTATGAATTAGGTATTTTATTTGGTTTACATCCAATAACCTCAATTTCATTATTATGGTAGATCATGCATTTTAGAGCTTCCATTCATCCATGATGAAAAATTATTAACATCTAGAGTAATTACATCAGGCTAAAGAATGTAAGCAAACATCATACTTACATCCTTAGAAGAAAGGGAAGAGCCATACAAAATATGGAAATAGTGATGTTTGGAAGCAATGACAAGATATTTTATGGGATATCATACAAAAAGATGCCCAGATAATATAATAGACCCATTTTTAGGCCATTTATTGGATTCACATGCGTAACTCCTATTACAAAGGGATCTATAACTTACAAGTTGGCAATGCATATGATTGGCCATTTTATGTTATGAAGGGTGGAAAAGGATGTCATGATAAATTATTTAATTATTTAAAAGCTTCACACCTCATGTGTATATTAAATTAAAAAAATTGGTATTCACCAATTAGAGTAAAATTATTAAGTGGAAAATAAAACAATTCAATAATTGTTTGTATATTCTCCAATTTATCTTTTATTCTTGCTTGTGGTTCACCACTATATCGAGAGTTTGGTTGGATGTAGTTATTTATTTATAAATTATTCCAAAATAGTGAAATTGACATTGGTTTAACTAGGAAAGACATTGTTACACCTTTAGATGAAAGCAAATATTCTTACACTCCATGACATATTAAATGAAAAACTATAAACTAAACAACATTGTTAAATCAATTAGTGTTGATAATGACATATAAGAAGATATATAAATGGAAACCTTCATGAATGGAAACCTTGTATATTATGACCTTAACCATTGGTGTGTCTAGGGATATGTGTGGCTGACGTGTGGCTTACATACCTATTTTATTTACTTGTTACATTTCCCTATGTTCTTAGACAAGTCCACCTATGGAATAACCTTATCTAAGTAGACTATATATAGGAGGTAGTGGTTAGTCTTTAATCATCATGTGAAGTCTTCTATTAGTGCATTATTGTGGAGGTTTCCCCCTTGAAGTGGCTTTGCTATATTATACAGTATTATGTTCTGATATCAATTATCACTATGTAATCTTTCATTTTCTTATTCTATGCAATATAAAATCATTTTGTGCAAATATCTAAGTAATTTCATTACAAACGGTATTAGATATTTGATTTGGAAAGTTTCATATAGAGTTTTTTTTTTTTTGATTTGGTGAGGTATGGCTTCTGGGAGTAGTGAAAGTGAAAAAACATAACTTGCAGTCTAGGAAGAATTATTTTTTTCATCAACATAGTATTGCTCGAAACGCTTTTTTGAAAAAAAATATTTAAAAAAAATTGGATTTTTTTTCCCCTTACACACTTATAATGATTGGATTCATCTCAGTGAGATGATCCCAATGGTATATTCTATTGATACACTTTTTTGGTACCAAAAATTTTACTCTAGTGTGCAAAGGTAATCATTGGATTCATCTTGACAAGGTGATCATAGCGGTACCATTTCTTGGTACACTTTTTGTCAAGGTCAAAACCCTCCTAGGGTTTATTTATGATAGGTCCTTCAACTTAGGGAAGAAAAGGGGCACCAAAAAATCCTAAGACTTCTTTTACCAATGACATGGAATCTATAACTTTAGATCTGGTGATTTCTTAGCTTTAAAAGGACATTAAAAAGTTGGTGAGGAATGATGACTTTATTGAAGTCCAATCTGATGTTTCAAGGATGCATGAATATATTAATGGAGTTCACAGTGACTTATATTATATCACTACGTAATTGGCTGCTCTCACATCTCAGTTTCAGCCTAACAACCCTCCACTTTAGCTTTCAAATCCTCCTCTCAACAACTCCCATGCTGGTATGAAATTGATGTTGCCAAAATTGAACATGCATAAGTTTGATGGTAATTTTCCTTTCACTTATATTAACCAAATTGAGAATTTATTTGAGTTTCATTAAACCCCTAGTTCTCAAAAGGTGATGGTGGCATCCCTATATATAGAACCTGAGCAATTCATTTGGTATCACTGGTTATGTTCTAAAAATAAAAAGAATGGTGCTCCTATTACATAGAATATTTTTACTGAGGAGTTGATAGATCATTATCAAAATAATGTCTCTGAGAACTATTTCAACCAATTAGCCAAGTTGTGACAAACAGGATCTATGAAGGATTATATTCATCAATTCCAGAATATCTCTTTATGGGTGGAAAATATCACTGAGAGAAATTTGATGGATCTATTTTTGGGTGGTCTCAAAGATAACATCCAATACAAGATTTAAATGTTTAGCCTAACATCTATATCAGAATCTATCCCTAAGGCATGCATGATAGAAGAAAAAGAGATGGTCAAAAGGAAAACTTTTAGTACTGGTCATGATCACAACTTTCCAACACCATCATTTCCATATCCCACTAGATTAACACAATGGAAAATTGAGGATAAGTGGGATAAAGGGTTGTGTTATGGTTTTGACATTAAATGGAGAAAAGACCATCATTGTGCTGAAAAGAAGCTATTTTACATTGAAGGTGCCAATGATGATGAAGATGATGTAGAATTACATGATGCAGATGTAAAAGTTCCTCAAGAGGAATCTGAAGACTCTCAACCTAATATTTCATGTCATGCCCTGTCAGGTATCATTACTCCCCAAACTCTTAAGGTGATGGGTTACCTTAAGAAACAAAAATTCACTATCTTGATTGATTCTGGGAGCACACACAACTTCATCTATAGTAAGTTGGTTACTCATTTGAACTATTTCATTTATCTATCTCTAGAATTTTAGGTTATGATTGTAGATGGTGGTACTATTAGTGATTCAGTAAAATGTCATATTATTAAGTTTTCCATGGGAGACTATTTATTGGATTCTCCTATGTACTATTTTGATGGGTGGATTTGATATTTTTCTAGAAGTCTAATGGCTCACCACTTTGGGCACTATTGAGATGAATTTTCAATAATTATTCATGCATTTTCATTCTAAAGAAATGACATTTGAGCTAAGAGGATTAAAGGCTAAATTTCCCCAACTTATTAGCTCCCATAAAATGATAAATATTATCTATAAGGGTGCTAAGGGATTTATAGCTCACTTGTTTTCTATGAAGGTACATCCAACTCAACCATCTCCACCTCTTGATATATCATAAATAATTGATGCTCATTTCATTGTTTTTAGAGACATGCCAAAAGTACTTCCACCTATCTACACACATGATCATGTTATCACACTTATTCTTGGTAGCACATCACCCAACATCAGGCCATACAATTATCCCTATGTCCAGAAAAGTGAAATTGAAAATATGGTACAAGAATCAAGAATCATTTTCCATATCCAAAGTGAATAATGTTCACCAATTGTCATGGTGAGAAAGAAAGATGACACTTGGAGGATGTGCCATGAATATAGAGAACTCAACAAGTAGACTAACAAAGATAATTTTTCAATTCTTGTCATTGATGATTTTTTAGATGAATTGAATGGTGTTTTTTATTTTACCGAGTTAGATATGCATTTTGGGTATCATCAAATTAGGATCCATGATGAAGACATACCTAAAACCACTTTTAGGATTCATGAGGGCCATTTTCAAGTTTTTGGTTATGCCTTTTGGCCTAGCAAATGCACCATCTACTTTTCATAGTTTGATTAATACTATTTTTAAGACATTTTTGAGGAAATTTGTTTTGGTATTCTTTGATGATATCCTCATTTATAGTAAAATTTGGGAAGACCATTTACAACATGTGAAATATGTAATATCTATTTTGGAGAAAAGTCAATTATATGCCAAACCTTCCAATTGTACTTTTTGGATTGGTGAGGTTAAATATTTGGGTCATCTGGTGTCTTATGAAGGAGTGAAAGTGTATCCTAAAAAAATCCACGCAATGGTGGAATGGCCAATTCTCAAGACACTCAAGCAATTTAGGGATTTTTGGGGCTTACTAGTTACTATCATAGATTTTTCAAAAATTATGGTACTATTGCAGCCCCACTTACCTATTTGTTAAAGAAAGACTCCTTTCAATGGACCGATGTAGCTACTCAGCCATTTGAACAATTGAAATTATCTATGTGCACTACTCTAGTATTGGCCACTCTTGATTTTTATAAAAATTTGTGGTTGAATGTGATACATCTAGGTATGGTATGGGTGTTTTACTCATGTAATAAGGTATACCACTAACATCTAAAAGTCATCAACTCAAGGGTAAAAATCAGCACAAGCCCATCTATGAGAAGGAAATGATGGTCATTTTGCATGCAGTCAAATAATGGAGAACTTATTTGATGGGTCATCACTTTTAGGTAAAAACTAATCATGATAGTCTTAAATATTTTTAGAATAAAGGTTTTCATCTGAAGAATAATAGAAATGGGTAACTAATATGTTAGGATATGATTTTGAAATAGTCTACAAAAAAGGCAATGACAATGTGGTGGTAGATACACTATCTAGAAAAGATGAATCAATTGAGGTATTGCTATGTGCCATAACCATTTTGCAGGAAGATTGGCTAGAGGAAGCATGATTAGAATGGGAACATGATAGTACTACTCATGATTTGATTCAAAATCTTTAGCAAGGTTTAGATGGATTTGAAAAATTAACATGGAAAGGTAATTCATTATGGTACAAAAATAGATTTTACCTATGTAAGACTTCTCTTCTTAAACAAAAAAATATTTCAAGAACTTCATGCAACTCCAATTGGGGGTCATTCAAGATTTTTGAAAACCTATCACAAGATCAAGTAGGATTTTTTTTGGGAAGGTATCAAGGGGGATGTCTAGAAATATGTGGTTGAATGTATGATTTATCAACAAAACAAAGGCAAAACCATCAAATATCTAGGTCTTTTACATCCTTTATCAATCCCTAACCAGCATTAGGAAGAGGTATCAATGGATTTCATTATAGGGTTACGAAGATATAATGGTCAACATGTTATCATGGTTGTTATAGATCGTCTCAGTAAGTATGCTGATTTTTTTTATTATCCCATCCATTTTTTGTTAGTACAACAGCTTTTGCTTTTCTCAATATAGTTTAAAAACTACATGGGAACATTAAGATCATTGTCAGTGATAGAGATCCCATTTTTACTAGTAATTTTTGGACTGAGTTATTTACATGTTTAGGCACTCAATTGGTTCATAGTTCATCCTATCATTTTAAATGTGATGGACAACTGAGATAGTCAACAAATGTCTTGAAGGATATCTCCATTATTTTGTTTTTGATAAACAAGATAAATGGGTTCATTGGTTGCCACTTGCTGAATGGTGGTATAATAGTTCTATTCATAGTTCTTCCAAAATTTATCCTTTTTGGCACTATATGAATACCACCCTCCATCCATCACTTCAAACTTGAAGGTCCATCCTAAGGTTCATGTAGTTGAAGAACATATTCACCATCAAGAGGAGGTCCTTGCAAGTTTGCATGAAAATTTAGCTATGGCCCAGAATCACATGAAGCAACAAGCAGATTAACATAAAAGTGAGATGTATTTTGACATTGGTGATTAGGTATTTTTTTATTACATCCATATAAATATATATTGTTAAAGCAAAAAAAATGATAACAATCTATCCCCTAAGTATTATGGGCCTTATCAGATCTTGCAAAAAATTGGTAGTGTGGCCTACAAGTTAAATTATCCTTCATCCACTCGCATACATCTAATATTTCATGTATCATACCTGAATAAAGTCATTGGATATAGAGTTACCATTTAAATAGAATTACAAAAATTATATGAGGAAAGTAGAGTGATTCTTGATCCTGAGGTGATCCTTTATCGATGCCCAAGCAACTGCATTCTAGAGCAATTACAGAATACCAGATCAAATGGAACAATTTACCATGTGAAGATTCCTTTTGGGAGGATGAAGCATTTGTACAGTAGCATCTAGAGTTGCCACAACATTGAGGACACTATTTATTTGAAGGGTAAGGGCTTGTTATGCCCTTAACTATTGGTGTGTCTAGGGATATGTGTGGCCGACTTTTGACTTACATACCTCTTTTATTTACTTGTTAAATTTATCTATGTTCTTAGATAGGTCAGCCTATGGAATAACCTTGGCTATGTAGACTATATATAGGAGGTATTGGTTAGTATTTATTCATCATGTGAAGTATTCTGCTATTAGTGCATTGTTTTGGAGGTTTCCCCCTCGAAGTGGCTTTGCTATATTATCTAGTATTCTATTTTGCTATCAATTATCACTGTGTAATCTCTCATATTTTCTTATTCTTCAAAATATAACATCATTATGTGTAAATATCTAAGTAAATTAATTACATTGTCCCTCATGCACCCATTAGGTAACATTAAAATACATGATGTCACCATCCTTCAGAATAGTGACTTTGACAAAAACCACACTTAAAATTATTGATAGGTATAAATCAACTTACACAAAAAAAATGACACAAATTATAGATTCTCAATGAATAGTCACCTAAATTATATATGTAATATTCTCAAGAGAAAAATTACCAAATGATCCATTAGGTAATCAACAAATAATGTTTACAATTGTTTAATACCATGCCTAAAAAATAACATAGGCTCCACCACTCACGATAATTATTTAAGGAATAATAGGTACAAGAAAATCATTCTTGATTAATATCATCAAACATGGCCTAAATGTAATTTCAATTTAAATTAATTCTCCCCTACTTCTCCTCACTCCAATTTCTATCACAACATTTAGCATAAATGCATCAAAAAATACATTCAGGCTTCACATTACTATCTAAGAAATGAAGGCACTTAAAGGATAAGTACTACCATTTTTCTAAGAGAAAATGAGACATTGAATATGTGTTCATTAATGAAATGAGCTTCAAAGGCCACAATATGATCATCAATATAAATACTATATTGCATGAGGATTTACATTAATACAACAACAAATATTTAGGTTGTTTTTAAATTATAATTATTGGGGGCTTGAGACAAATTCCACCATAAATGACATGCATTGATGTATGAGGAGAAGTCATTTGGTCACACACTTTGGCAAACATTTGATACTATTGTAATATTACATAAAAATTTATGTCAGTAGGGAATCAAAAAAATCAAATACTTTTCAATAAATCATTGACCAACATCAGAAATGCAAACCTAACAAGATAAAATTGGAATATGCTCATGTCAATAAAAAATATATTCATGTGTCTAGATGAATAAGAATATTTTAAAATATTGATACATTTGTATACCTTTGACAAATTAGCAACATTGTATAAAAATAAAATTTTAAAGTAATTAAAAAAATAAATTTTAATATGTAAATTAGAACAAATTATACAACAAGACACACGTGACCACAATGACAATCAACTAAATATATAATAGGGTATTTTAGGTGACACCATATGCCAAGGGGGGAAATTGTACATAAAACCTACATTCATGAAAATGGTTGGATCTAAATGGTATATATCACCTATTTTAAATATTTTTATAGCTTGTAGGGTGGTGACATCTTTGATTTGACATTTTCTATTGTTGGAGGTGGATGAGGAGCCGATTTGATTGAAACAAAACTCATTTGATGTGTGGTTCAATTTAATGATTAAATTTTGATAATGTGGGGACAAGACATAAAGGTCATAGATATTATGTTGTTACTTATATTCATCCATGTTGATAATTTATTAACACCTAAAAACAACATTTACATCCTTTCCAGCATTCCTTACACTATCGAGATAACTACTTGTGCTACTTTATATTGAATGGTATTTTCTCCTTAAAATTTATGTTGGAATAAAAACCTCTCAACCATCGATGATCATATTATATTTTTAGGATTGATTTATTTTTATTTCATTTATTGTACTATATTAACTCTAAATATTAAGGGAGTATATATCATATAAAAATTGGGAATCCACAGACATATGTCTGATTTACTTCTTTGAATTTATAGAAGCAGTTCTTCTATAGTAGTATACAAGTGGGTCTTATAGACCTTGTACTACTAGACTCTCAATATTAAGTCCCTTGAGTTCTTATATACACTTTAGATTAGTATTGTAATATGTCCCAATTTGAAGTATTATATGTTTATATTAAGGTCCTTGGGTATCTTATGATATGTCCTCCTAACATTAGTCTGGTCACATTTTATGATCTATTTAGAATCTAGATAGAAGTTGTATGTTGTAAGATATTGTGGGTTTTGTGTTAAAAAGAGTCCTTGTGCACTATATATTTAGGATTACTATGTTTTTGGTTTATCTATTCAATCAAAACATTAATTAAGATAAGTGATGAATCACTCTAAATTGAAATTAACATGTCAACATGGCCAACACTTATTAAAATACGCCTAAGTGTCTTTGCTATCTCCAAAATATTAGAGATTGGGGATAATTTCATATTTTTGAGGTTTGATAACCCGCTCAATCATTATTTTAGTTATAAAGATATCAACATCTCTATTTTAGATTATATATAAGTGATTACACCTAGAAAAGGACCCTAGCATTATCCACTTCACTATACCTATATGATATTTGAATAGAGTGATGTTTTGGATTGAAATACTAAAAAACCTAACCCTAGTGGTGGCGACAAATTATGGATTGGGAAAAATTGTGCATTGCAATGATCTTACCCATCCATGTTGGAAAGTACAATTACTATTCTAGATGACTTTCGCCATCATCAATGATCTTTAATGATCCACTAGGACCGACCAAAAATATAATACAAATAATGTTCACCACTCTATAAATGGCATAAAGGAACCCTTTCCTAGACCATGAGGATTGTATCATTTATAGCATGGAATAGAATGGTAACATCGGTGTAAAGCTAGTGTGTGTGATAAGATGTGGAGGACACATTTCATCTTGGCTAGTAAAGGAACTTACAAAGGGTTTATACAATAAATCCCACTCTCAAAAATCAAGCTAACTTTTTTTTTCTATTATAACCCATAATATAACAAGTGCAACAATTTGATTGGAATATGGTATTCGCTTAAAACCATAAAAAATGAGATAAAATCTCCATCTTTATTGGATCTACCAAGGGCACATGATAGGGTTAACATCTTCCTAACAGACATCTTGATATATGATAAGGATGATAAGGTGTTTTTCATGTAGCTAGTCCTATGTTGACTGCTACTAGAAAATTATTGATGAAACAAATATTCTAGTGTTGATTGGATTTATTTGTTAAGAGTGTAAGGATGTTAACTAATGGTGGGTTGCAATAAGATTTCATTGTGCTTGCTATTACTAAATATGATGAAGGCTTATACAGGATATAATTTTTTTAGGTGATTTTTTTTCACATCATCTATCTTATCAACTAATGTACTGAAAGAAAAGGGGGAATTAGACTATTCATCACTTGATGATTCTATTAGTTATCCACTGTTGAGAGCTGACTTTAGAGTAATAAAACTCATGCAATTGTTATAAAATCATTCAATATGCAGTTAAGTTATTTTTAGAATAATAAATTTATAGAAATAGTTTATTTTCATGCAAGATGTTTTTAATTTAATTATTTAGATATATTTGGAATGATTTATTTATTTACTATAAAATCATGTTCACGTGAAATTTAAACAAATATATTGATTTAGATCTTTATTATGTGTTGTACCCAAAAAATGTCACTCATTTTTGGGACAACATTTAAGCTATTTTGGTCCTGCAAGACAAAATTATCTCTTCCCATTTCAAACAATTGTTCTAAACTTTTAAAATTGGGAATTATTCAAGCTTTTTCAGGTAAAGGACTAACAGGTTCAAAGGCTTCTACAGGCGAGTTCAATCAAAAGAACAAGTTTCCAACACTTAGTCATTTTCAGGATTGGTTCAATGCCTTGGTTCAACCAAAAGAATTTATCAGCAAGCTTCTATGCAGTGTTTGAACCATTGAGCCGTTAAACCTTGAACCATTTTGGTTCAATAAGTTCAATGGGTTTAAAGGTTCTGTTGTCCCCCAAAAATATCACTCATTTTTGGGACAACATTTGAACTATTTTGGTCTTACAGACCAAAATTATCTCTTCCCTTTTCAAAAATTTTCTAAGGAATTCAAATTCTTTAGTTTTCAAGATTTTCATAAATCTATGGACTCTGCAAGCTTAAATCTATGGACTCTACAGGCTTGAATCTATGGACTCAGCAGGAAGAAAAATCTACAAACTGTGAAGGAAAAGGAAAATCTACGGACTCTATAGGTAGGTTCATTTTTACAGGTTCAAAGGCTTCTACAGGTGGTTTCAGTCAAAAGAATTAGTTTTTCAACACTTAGTCATTTTTCAGGACTGTTTCAGTGCCTTGGTTCAATCAGAAATGTTTATCGGCAAGCATTCAAGCAAAAAGGACTTGAACCATTAAACTGTTGAACCATTGAACCACTTTGGTTCAAATGTTTAATGGGTTCAAGGTTCAACAAGTTCAACATCTTTGGCAAGAAAAGCGCTTCATCAAGGTTCAAAGTTCAATCACTTCAATTGGTTCATCAGCTTCAAAACACTTGGCCAAATCAAGACGGCTTGAACCATTGAACCACTTTAGTTCAAAGGTTCAATGGGTTAAAGGTTCAACGGCAGGTTCAACCAAAGAAACAGTTCAATGGCTTGATTCAACCAAGTGGTTCAATGCTTTATTTCATTCGGGTGGTTCATTCCCTTTGTTTCAGCATTTTTTGGTTCAATCAAATGGTTCGTCAGTCGGTTCAAAGCTTTGTTTGAACCGCTGAACCAAAACTTGGTTCAACAGTTGGTTCAACGTCTTGGTTCAATGAAAAGGTTCAACATTTTGGTTCAAAGGCAAGTTCAATGTTCGGTTCAATTCCTAGTTCATCGGCTTGGTTCATTCAAATTAAACCATCGGCTTGAACGATTTTTGGTTCAACCGATTGGTTCAATGTCTTGGTTCAACGGGATGGTTCATCACCAAAGTTCAAAGGGGTAGTTCAATGCAAAAGTAAGCTTCTCGAAGGACAAGTGCCCTTGTGGAGGACACTTAATCGATAAAAGCACCCTTCAAAAGGGTCATTTTCAAGGAAGCTAAAAGGTAATTCTTTCAGATTTGTTTAAGGCATTTAAAATTGGCTAAGACATAATTATTTCAAATTTTTGTCCGAAGGAATTCCTTCAGACAAAAAGTCTGAAAGAAATCAAAGAAGCAAATGCGGGCAAAAAATCTGAAGACTTGTTCAAAGACTTGGTGGAACAAATTTCTGTGGACTTTTCATCCACGGGAATTTTCCCCAGACTTTTTGTCCACGGGAATTTTCCCCAAGGAAAATGTCCATGGGAGGAAGTGTAAGAAAAGCCCAAGGGATATCCGAAGGGTCACCTGAAGAAGCCTGAAAGGCCATTTAAAGACTTCCCAAAGGATAGATATCCTTATGGGAGGCTATTCTGACTCAAAATGGGTCATTTCTCAAGGCCTGAAAGGGCAAGTCTAATCTAGAAAAATACCAAGTAGAAAGCTGAAAGAAGACCAAGGGGTGACGTGCTCGAGGACGTCAAATTCAACACAGTGAATTAGTTGTTGAAAACATAGTGATGGGCATGTGAATGTCAATTTGAAGACAAAAAATAAATATTGATATAGACCAAAATGCATTCCCAGAATTCAAGGCCAAGACCAGCAAAAAGTGAGGAAGGAATAGAATAGTAAACTGAATCTAAGACCCGGTTCAATTAACCAGAAAAGGAGAAATGATGAAGGTAGGATCAGATCACTAGGTGGACATTGAAAGTTGTGAACTTTCAATAACGTGACTTGTTTCTCTATATTGATAACATCAAATGGGTAAAATGCCCCTAATTTCCAGCCTATCTTCATATCAGTTCTGAACGCAACATGATGTATTACTATTCCTGAGTCCTCCTTGAAGAGGCTATATAAGGGAATTTTTTTCATTGTAAATGGATCTCTTTTTTGACAATCTGAATGAAACTCTACCCAAATTGAGAGGCATCATTAAGACTTTGTGCTCAATCTGTTAATCATATTTTGTTACTGGAATAAGAAAACAAGGGACTTTTTCAGACTTTGTGCTATGATATTCTTGATATATTTTTTATTCCATTAATTTAGCAAGTAGGATTAATAAAATTAGTCAGGAAGGTGTCCTAAAGAATCAACTGTGGAGAGACTTTGTGCCCTCATAGTTGCCTTCAGTGTGTTTTCTTTTCATTGCTATGTAAAGGACTTTGAGAAGACTTTGTGCCCTCATTATCCTTCGTATATTACTCTTGAGCATTTCAAGTAGATACTTTGTGTTGTGTCTCGATTTGCTAGTTACTACACCCTCAGTTACATTCTGCTTTTATTTCCAAGAGTATTCTTGTGGCTGACTGAATAGTTCTTCTAAAAGAAGAGGAGTGTTGTCTATCATTTCCCTTGAGTTTTTCCTTTGTCTTGTACACATCATCTCTGAAGAAAGAGAGATGGATGTCTTGTCCTACCCTTGAGAATTATTTTCTATTTATACATATGCATAGCATATCCATAGGGAACCTCTCCTTGATGAGAGGAGAGAGCATTCTCCTTCTGATGTGATAAACTTACACATTTGGATGACTAATCTTCCTACTTTGGCTGATCAGACCTATTTTGTTTACCAGTATGCTAATAGACAAAATATTCAACCAATAGTTTTTGGTGACTCCACTGGGGAATATAGCCCATTATCATTATAACCCTTATCCATTACAGACTCTAGCAACTTCATTTCATGTCTTACCCATTATTCATTATAGCCTTACCATCTTCCTCCACCTCCATTATATTATCTGGTCTGCAAAACTAGAGCTGCTGGGAAAGAAAGTGCAATTTGAAGCCTCAAGCTTTAAGCTGAAGCAAGGCCAATTTCTTTTCCACTTTTGTCCTATAATTTGGTAACTCCACTCAGATGTGTTATCCCTATTGTTCATAATCCGATCATGGCAGTTCGAGGCCCCTGGGGTAACTCATTTGGCCCACTTAATCTAACTCCACCCTTGCATGAGCTACACTCAGTTCAAGGAAGAATTTCCCCAAATTCTTTGGTGATGGAAGAGTCCACCCTGATGAACACATTGTAGCCTTCACCATAGCCTATGGTGTGATAGGAGTGTAATTTGAAGACGTGGCAGTCAGACTTTTTATGGAGACACTACAAGGTGTTGCTGCAGACTGGTTCTACCATCTGCAAGTTGGATCAGTGACTAACTGGGATACACTTAAAACCAAGTTCGAAGCAAGATTCAAGCCTAAAAAAGATGCACATGCCTTACTGGCCCAGCTCACATAGATGAAGAAGGAGCCCCATGAACCTATGAGGGACTTCATTGCTAGGTTAAACAAGCTAAGGCACAGGATTCCCATGATTGCCTAGCTGACACCTCAGAATCTCATGTGTTTCTTCATCAACTCACAGCTGCCTGAAGTGATTTTTCTGTTGAGATGGGCTAGACACATAGACCTTGAGGCTACTCAAGACTTGGCTACTGATCTAGAAGATGACCTTATCTTGGCAAGAAAGATAAGGAGAGATCCTAATAGAGCTGAACCTTCTTCATCTTCTGAATACTCACCCACAGTCACCACTAATCCAATGGTAAAAAAGCTGGCAAATGAATTTCTAGCCTTGAAAAGGCAAATGGTACAAAGTATGTCTTCTGCTCCTCTATATAAAGATATACCAAGGAGGACATTCCCTAATCAACCATATCAAGGCAATGTTGTTAGAAGTCAAGGGCAACAAAATCATCTTCTTCCTCCATAGAGGAATCCTGCCCTTGAAGCACCTCCAACAAACTCGGTAGTTGGATATCTAGAAACAGAGCATGTTTCCTATTTCCAACTTGAGTTAGAGCAAGAAAATGGCACTGATCTCTTCAAGGAGGATCTAGAAGAATTAGCTAGTGACTCTCACATTGGTTTCTTGAATTACCAAGATGAACTCAGAAGTGAAGGTGAAGCAATCAAAGGATCATACGTAGTATTCACCTAGTCCCAAAATCAGTCAGCCCAATAGGCCAAAAAAGAGAAGACAAAGGAGTGACCCTAACCAACAATTTCAATTGTTTAGCAGAGAACCCCTCTTCCTTTTCAATCAAAGGACCTGGTGATTACCAAAGAAGTAAGTACATCAAACATCTCTGTACCTTCTACTTTAGCTTCGCAAACCAGTCCTCCCCCTCCCAAAAATCAAAAGGATGAACTCCCATCCTCTCTTCAAAATCCATTCCAGTCATTTGACATGATTGATCATGTCAAGGAATCCAAAATTCAAATGACTGAGTTTGAATCCCTGCAAGTCAATCCTGAGCAATTGGACAATGATGGAGAACCAAATACAGACCTATCTGAGACAAAATATATGGTCACCCAAACATCAGCCCCTGCATCACAAATTCTATCTGAGTCTTCAGTTAGGGGTAATTATTTATTTACCACGAAGGATGTTCATGTTTCTGCAGATGAAAGTCCTGTAGCTTATAATCCAAGAATTGATCCAAATAAGACTTTAGGAGAATTGGTAGGATGCAGTATAAATAAGGAAGGATATTCCATCTCTAATGAAGATAAATCTGATGGGAGATCAGCTTCTGATGATGATAACAATTCTTCCACCAATGATGAAGTTGGAACTGTGTTGATATCTCCTTAAGGAGATATTCTTCCTTCATGCAATTTGCAAGTCAGCAACACCAACAACACAGCTAAATGTGAATCTCTATTGCTTAAATTGAAGATTGCTCAAGATGAAGAGGTCAAAATCCTTCACATCAAAGGAGATATTGAACTGATGGTTTGTCAGGGGTCTAATGCTGACAATCAAAGCATGTTGTAGACTGGACTAGCAGAACAAAAAGTTATGATGGTGGACCATGCTGTTGCAAATAAAAATCAGGGAAAGGAACCCTTCGTAGGGAGAGCAAGGAGTTATGGTTTTTAGTTTGAAGACCGCGTCCTGCCACAAAGCAAAAAGAAGTAAAGACCAAGAGGAAGACGTAGAAAATTGGTTTCCTGGTGGAGAGCTCCATTCGCCTGTCATTGTTTTTGGAGACAAAATGTCTTCTTGCTGGTTTACCAAGATGGTGCACTATTTTCACTATCTCTCAAGAAGTAGCATCTGAAATACTTCAATTCTTGAAGTATCCGATCATTGCATATGTATATATGTATATTTGTATATTTTTTAATTATATTTTGTTTTGTTTGTTTCTATTTTTGATGCCTTTCATTTCTAGGTAGCATGACTCCATAACCCACTGGCATACTTGAAGACACTGGAGATTTTGGATTCTACTCCTTTCAATTTTTTTTGCAATTGATAGAAGTTCCCCAACTGGAGCCAGCTATTGTCCCCCAAAAATATCACTCATTTTTGGGACAACATTTGAACTATTTTGGTCTTATAGACCAAAATTGTCTCTTCCCTTTTCAAAATTTGTATTGGGCATTCAAATTATTTAGTTTTCAAGCTTTTCATAAATCTACAGACTCTGCAGGCATAAATTTATGGACTCTGTAGGCTTGAATCTATGGACTCAGTAGGAAGAAAAATCTGCAGACTATGTAGGAAAAGGAAAATCTATGGACTCTATAGGCAGGTTCATTTTTATAGGTTCAAAGGCTTTTGCAGGTGGTTTCAGTCAAAAGAATTAGTTTTTCAACACTTAGTCATTTTTCGAGACTGTTTCAGTGCCTTGGTTCAATCAAAAATGTTTATCGACAAGCATTCAAGAAAAAAGGACTTGAACCATTGAACTATTGAACCATTGAACCACTTTGGTTCAAAGGTTCAACAGGTTCAAGGTTCAACAAGTTCAATGTCTTTGGCAAGATTTAAGTGCTTCATCAAGGTTCAAAATTCAATCACTTCAATTGATTCATCATCTTCAAAACACTTGGCCAAATCAGGACAGCTTGAACCATTGAACCGTTGAACCATTGAACCACTTTGGTTTAAAGGTTCAATGGGTTCAAGGTTCAACGACAGGTTCAACCAAAGGAATGGTTCAATGGCTTGGTTAAACCAAGTGGTTCAACGCTTTATTTCACTCAGGTGGTTCATTCCCTTAGTTTCAGTGTCTTTTGGTTCAATCAAATGGTTCATCAATTGGTTCAAAGCTTTGTTTGAACCGTTGAAACAAAACTTGGTTCAATGGTTGGCTCAACATCTTGGTTCAATGAAAAGGTTCAACGTTTTGGTTCAAAGGCAAGTTCAATGTTCAGTTCAATTATTAGTTCATCGGCTTGGTTCATTCAAATTGAACCATCGGCTTGAACTATTTTTGGTTCAACTGATTAGTTCAATGTCTTGGTTCAACAGAATGGTTCATCGCCAAAGTTCAAAGGGGTAGTTCAATGAAAAAGGAAGCTTCCCGAAGGACAAGTGCCCTTGCAGAGGACACTTAATCGATAAAAGCGCCATTCTAAAGGGTCATTTTCAAGGAAGTCAAAAGGTAATTCTTTCAGAGTTGTTTAAGGCATTTAAAATTAGCTAAGACATAATTCTTTCAGATTTTTGTTCGAAGGAATTCCTTCAGACAAAAAGTCCAAAAGAAATCAAAGAAGCAAATGTGGGCAAAAACCTGAAGACTTGTTCAAAGACTTGGTGGAACAAATTTCTGCGGACTTTTCATCCATGGGAATTTTCCCTGAACTTTTTATCCGTGAGAATTTTCCCTGCGAAAATTGTCCACGAGAAGAAGCGTAAGAAAAGCCCGTGGGATATTCGAAGGGTCGACTGAAGAAGCCCAAAAGGCCATTTAAAGACTACCCAAAGGATATATATCCTTGCGGAAGGCTATTCCAACTCAAAATGGGTCATTTCTCAAGGCCTGAAAGGGCAAGTCCAATCTAGAAAAATACCAAGCAGAAAGTCGAAAGAAGACCAAGGGGTGACTCGCCTGAGGATGTCAAATTCAACACAGCGAATTAGTCGTTAAAAACATAGTGATGGGCATGCGAAAGTCAAATTTAAGACAACAAAATAACTGTTGATCCAGACCAAAATGCATTCCTAGAATTCAAGGCCAAGACCAACAGAAAGCAAGGAAGGAATAGAACAGTAAACTGAATCCAAGATCCAATTCAATTAACCAGAAAAGGGGGAACAATGAAGTTAGGATCAGATCGCCAGGTGGACATTGAAATTTGTGAACTTTTTATAGCATGACTTGTTTCTCTACATTGATAAAATCAAATTGGTAAAATGCCCCTAATTTCTAGCCTGTCTTCCTATCAGTTCCCAACACAACATGATGTATTACTATTCCCGAGTCCTCCTTGAAGAGGCTATATAAGGGACTTTCTTTCATTATAAACGGATCTCTTTTTTGACAATCTGAACGAAACTCTGCCCAAATTGAGGGGCATCATTGAGACTTTGTGCTCAATCTGTTAATCATATTTTGTTACTGGAATAAGAAAACAAGGGACTTTTTAAGACTTTATGCTGTGATATTCTTGATATATTTTTTGTTCCATTAATTTAACAAGCAGGATTAGTAAAATTAGTCAGGAAGGTGTCTTGAAGAATCAACTGTGGAGAGACTTTGTGCCCTAATAACTACCTTCAGTGTGTTTTCTTTTCATTGTTGTGTAAAGGAATTTGAGAAGAATTTTTGCCCTCATTGTCCTTTGTATATTACTTTTGAGCATTTCAGGTAGAGACTTTGTGCTGTGTCTCAATTCGCTGGTTACTATACCCTCAGTTACATTTTGCTTTTATTTCCAGGAGTATTCTTGTGGCTGACTGAATAGTTCTTTTGAAAGAAGAGGAGTGATGTCTATCATTTCCCTTGATTTATTCCTTTGTTTTGCACACATCATCTCTAAAGAAAGAGAGATGGATGTTTTGTCCTACCCTTGAGTATTATTTTCTATTTATACATATACATAGCATATCCATAGCGAACCTCCCCTTGATGAGAGGAGAGAGCAGCTTCCTTCTGATGTGATAAACCTACACATTTGGATGACTAATCTTCCTAATTTGGCTGATCAGACCTATTTTGTTTACCGGTACACTGATAGACAAAATATTCAACCAACAGGTTCAACGTCATCAAAAAGAATTAAGTGGTTTTGCCAAGGTTCAAAGTTCAACTGCTTCAGGTTTAACGGCTTCAAAACACTTATCAAAGAGAAGGCTTGAACCATTGAACCATTGAACCACTTAGGTTTAAAGGTTCAACAAGTTCAATGATGATAGGTTCAACATGGTTTGTTTCAAAGAGCTTGGTTCAAGCGGTCAATAGAAATGAAGGAATGAACTGTTGAACCGTTAAACCAAAATTGGCTCAATCAGTCGGTTCAAGCGGCAAGTTCAAAGGAGTGCCCCAAAATTCAAAGAGAAAAATGCCCTTGCAGAGGGAATTTCTATGCCAAAATTCACTAAGGTGGGAAAACCCTGAAATAAAATCCCATCAGAGCCCAATGGATGTTGCCAAGTGTCGTCTATCGAGCCCCATTTTACTGTTTCTAAGAGCTGTAGAAGTTGCCACGTGTACTTTGTAAGATAAGTAGAACATGCCAAGTGTCAACATCTACATGAATCTAAAATGAGTCCCAAGTGTATCTATAGTGTTTCCAAAAGCTCAAGGCAAGCCACCACGTGTCATCTTTTGTGGGACACTCAAAAGGCCTCCAAAGCCTCTATAAGTTAAGCAGATGTTGCCATGTGTCCTCACCTATTTCACAGTGGATGCTGCCATATGTCACCTATTGAGATCAAAAAAATTTGATTAAGGCAATGCCAAAGGAAAAGGTACCCTTGCGGAGGACATTGAACCAAGTCGAGTACCCTTGCGGAGGGCAACGAGCAAAGATAGACACAAGGAATTCCTTCAAAAAAGTTCCCATGGTAAAATTTTCAAGGCAAAGATCCTTTGGACTTTTTATCTGGAGGAAAAGTCCCCCAAATAATAAAACCCACTGAGGAAATAAAATCCCAAAACATGCCACGTGTCCCTTAAAAATTTTAGTGGATACTACCACGTGTTGTCTGCCGAGACAGAGTTTCAAGCAGTGGAACGTGCCACGTGGCATCATCCACGTGAATTTAAAATGAGTCTAGAATGTTTCAAAAGGGAAGCTAAAGTTCAGAGGAAGCCACCACGTGTCAACATCTGTAGTTTCTTCCTTTGGTCTCTTTGTTAAGTAAAGACTATGGTGTGTCTCGGGTGAGTGGCTAAACCCAGTGAAAGCCACCATGTGTCATCCTCAACAGGATTTTCAAAAGACATTCAGAATATGCCACGTATTCCTTTATAACTCCACGGAGCATGATAAGTGTATGTATCTACATCTTGAGTTTCTTATAGGTTTCAAAGCTTCTTTCAATAAACATCTCTTAGAGTCCCATGGATGTTGCCAAGTGTCCTTGCTTATTTTGCAGTGAAACCTACCACGTGTCAATTGTTAAAACCAATAGAAAGTGACCAAAGAATAGAGGATCAAATTAAACCAAGGACCCAATTCAATAACCAAGAAAAGAGGAATGATGAAGAAGAACTAGAAATATTCATGCATAAGATATGTTTCTAGAAGTAGACCACCAGGTGGACATTGGAGTATATAAACATTCAATGGCGTGACCCATTTCTCTGCATTGAGAAAAGACAATGGGCAAATACGCCTGATTCCAGCATATCTTCTTGACAAAATTTAATGCAACATGATGTGTTACTACTTCTAAGTCTTCCTTAGAGGGCTATATATTGGACTCTCTCTTATTGCTTTAAGGGGATCTCTCTCTGTCATCAGAAATAAAAACTCTACCCAAATTGAAAGGCATTACTGAGACTTTGAGCTCAGATTGTTCATCATATTTCTTTATTTGAATCAGAAAGCAAGTTACTTTCAAAATTTGTGCTATTATAGCTTTTAAAATTATAGGAGATTGTCCTTATGTTTATTTCCTAAATGTATTCTTGTTTATACAATTTAACAAGCAGAGCTAGTGGAGGTGACAAAGAAGGTGTCCTGAAGCCAATTACTTTCAGACTTTGTGCTGTCATAATTGTCTTTAGTGTGTGTTTATTTTTTGTTTCTATGTAAATAACTTTGGGATGACTTTGTGCCCTCATTGGTCTTCGTATTTCACTCTTTGGTAGTTGAGGTGGAGACTTTGTGCCTCATTTCATCCTGTTGTGTTACTATACCCTGTTACAATTACTTGTCATCACTAGAAAGATTTCTTTTGTTTGTAGAATAACACTTCTAAAAGAAGAGAAGTGTCTTTTGTCATTTCATCAGGATTTCTCCTTTGATTCATGCACATCATCTCTTAAAAAAGAGAGATGGATGTTTTATCCTACCTTTGAGTGTTATTCTCTCTCTCTCTCTCTCTCTATATATATATATATATATATATATAGAGATATATATATATATATATATATATATATATATATATCTCTCTCTCTCTATATATATATATATATATAGTTGTTGCATATATATAAGGAACCTCCCCTTGATGAGAGGATAGATTAGTCCCCTTTTGATGTGGTAAACCTACACATTTAGCTGACCAATCTTCCTGTGGTGGTTGATCAGACCTATTTTATTTATCACTAAGCTGATTGACAAAATATTCACCCAACAGTTTTTGGCAACTCTGCTGGGGATGTTATGTGCATTCTAAAGCCTCAAGTGTTAGATTGAATTAGTCCCTACCCTTATCCATTATAGACTCTGGTGACTCTGCTCCATTTCTGTGTCATTACCCATTATCATTATAGCCTTACCATCTCCCTCCACCTCCACACCAACTGGGAAAGAAAGTGCAGTTTAAAGCCTCAAGCTTTAAGTTGAAGCAAGGTCAATTCTTTTCCATTTTTGTTTCACAGCCTGAAAAATTCAAGGTATACACAAAGCCAAAGGGCTAAAGGTATTATTGACCCTGTATTTGAGTTGGTATAGCAAACTAATTTTTGATTTATCTCTTTCACCATCTCGTCTCTAATGAACTAAGAGCTTTCCTCCTACTAAAGTCAGGTCTCCATTACCAAGCGAAGCATCTACTTCTATTGTTAATAAAGCTTTGTCAATAATTACCCCCATAAGATTTATTATTCCTCCTTTTCATAGTCATACAATGGCAGTTCAAGGCCCCTAGGGTAATTCTTTTATCCCTCTCAATCTTACTCCACCTCTACATGACCTCCCACGTAGTTCAAGGAAGAATTTCCCCAAATTCTATGGTGATGGGAAAGTTCACCTTGATGAACACATTGCAATTTTCAGCATAGCCTATGGTGTAATTAGAGTGGAATTTGAGGATGTAGCATTTAGGATATTTGTAGAAACATTACAAGGTGCTTCTTTAGATTGGTTTTACCATCTACATGCTCAGTCAGTAACTAACTAGAACACCCTCAAATCTAAGTTTTAAGCTAGATTCAAGCCTACAAAATATGCACATGCCCTTCAGGCTCAGCTTACACAGATGAAGAAAGAGCCTCATGAACCAATGAGGGACTTCATAGCCAAGTTTGACAAACTAAGAATTAGGATTCCTATAATTGCTTGACCTACAGCTAAGAATCTTAAATGTTTCTTCATTAATTCTCAATTACCTGAAGTGAGTTTCCTTTTGAGACGTGCTGGTCAAATAAACCTTGTTGTAGCTCAAGATTTGGCCACAGAGGTAGAAGATGATCTCATCTTGGTAGGGAAGATAAGAAGAGATCCTAATAGAAATAGACCCTCATCATCTTCTAAATATCCATATATATGCACCACTGATTCAATGGTGCAGAAGTTGGAAAATGAGTTGCTTGCTCTCAAAAAGCAAATGGCACAAGGAATGTCTTCTGCTCCATATAGAGATATGCCAAGGAGGACATTTCTAAATCAGTCATATCAGGGCAATGCTACCAAGAATAAAGGGTAGCTAAATTTTCTTCCTCCCCCATAAGGGAAAATTGCTATTGAAGCACCCCTAGCCAATTTAGTAGTAGGATATCTTGAAGCAGAATCAAATTTCTCTTTCCAACCTGAAATGAGTCAAGAAAATGACACTGATCTCCTTGTATAAAACCAAGATAAATCAATTGGTGACTCCAACATTGATTTCTTGAACTACCAAGATTAACCCAAAATTAAAGGAGAAGCTTTTGATGGATCATACACAGTGTTTACCAGGTCCAAGAACCAATTAACCCAATAAGCTGATAAAGGTAAATAGAAGATCAACCTCAACCAACAATTTCAATTGCTAAATGTGTAACCTCTCTACCTTTCCAGCCAAAGGACCTGGGGATCACCAAAAAGGTAAGTACATCAATTTCACCTTCACCTTTAACTTTAATTTCACAAATCAGTCCTTCCCCCCTACAAACTAGAAAGTTGAATTACCTTTCTCTATTCCTAGACCAATTCAGTCATTTGACATAATTGATCATATCAATAAAACCAAAATTCAAATGACTGAGTTTGAATATTTACAATCCAATCCTGAGCAGTTGGATAGGTTAGTTGAGTGTGTGAAGAATAAATTAGTCCCTTCAGGACAAGAAGCTAAGAAGGTAACTCCTGATTTCCCAAAGAACATGCCCATCCTAAACAATATTTTTATTACTCCTCCAGCTACCCCTAGGATAATAGAACCTTTCTATGTTTCCCTATTGATAAATGGTCACAAGATGAGTAACTACATCATAGACTCAGGTGCATCTGACAATGTCATGCCTACCAAAGTAGATAAATCTCTTGATATCACACTGAACAAAACATTTGGTAGATGTTTCTCCATGGAGAACAAACAAGTACCTCTGCTGGGACAAATCAAGGGTGCCCAATTTACATTTGCAACATTTCTAGACAAAAGAATCAAGATGATAGTTCTGGTGGCCGATGTCCCAACATCCTGTGGCATTATACTAGGGTGAAATTTATGCAAAGATGTTGGTGGAGAATTGAGCATGGACCTATCAGAAGCAAGGATCCCTGTCAAAGGTGTCATGCAGAGGCTACTTCCTAAAAAGGAATCAAAATATATTGTCACTCAAATATCAGCCCCTGAAGCTCAAACTTTGTTTGAGTCTTCAGGCATGGGTAACTATTTTCTATCTACAGACGAAGTTTATGAAACATCTGATAAAGTTATTGAAAGTGTCAATCTAGAAATTAGTTCAACTGGAACAACAGAATAATTGGTAAGTTTCAATATAGATGGTGAAGGTTCTTTCCTCTCTAATGAAGGAAAATCTAAAGAAAAATTAGTGTCTAATGAGGTATGGACTCTGGAATTTGATGGTAGTTGCTCCTCTACTAGTTTAGGAGCTGGGATTGTGTTGATGTCTCCTCAAGGAGATATTTTTTCCTTCATCTTATAAGTTACAATTTAGCAACTCTAATAAAAAATCTAAATATGAATCTCTATTGCTTGGATTGAAAGTTTCCCGAGACAAAGACATCAAGCTCCTTCATGCCAAAGGAGACGATGAACTAGTGGTTTATCAGGTGAGAAACCTATACCAAACTAAGAATGAAAGATTGCGCCACTACCACAACCTAGTCTGGGACCAAATTAAAAGCTTTGATGCTTTCAACATCTCTGCCATACCCATAGAATCCAATGACAGAGCTAATGCACTTGCTATTTTAGCAACTCTCTTAGTTTGTCACTTAGACTTCACAGGAAACAAGTACACCATTGAGCTAGTCTTTAGACCAAGTGTTCCTAACAATGCTGATCATTGATAAGTATTCAATGATGATCACCAAATCATTGCCTTTCTAGAATGAAAAGACAGCTTTGAACAACTGCATTTTGAAGGAAGTGAACCTCAAAAGTGTGAACCAACCCCTGAATTGTGTTCAAATGCAAATGAATAATTCATAAAACTCAAAGGGAATAAAATTCCCAAAGGATTGGTTTCCTTTGAGAAACTGTTTGACAAGCATGATAGGTTTGTCAAATAGCAACAAACAAATTCAAGCTCCTCTTAGGGATTTGATCAAATAAACTTGACTACCAAGGAACATCCTAAAATGGTGAATATTGGGAAGTGCTACACTCCTAACGAGAGATTCAAGTTCACTGCTCTACTCCACCAATATATGGATGTCTTAGCATACTCTTATGATGACCTGAAGTCTCTCAGGCCTGATGAAATCTGCCATGACATTCCTCTCAAGGCTAATTCAGTGCCTTATAAGAAAAAATCCAGACAATATAATCCAAAGATATCAGGTATTATGTCTGAGATACAAAAAATATTAACTGTTAGAATCATTTTCCTAATCCATCATTCCACATGGATTGCAAACATAGTGCATGTAAGGAAGAAGAATGGTGAAATTCACATTTGTGTGGATTTCAAGAATCTAAATCAGTCATCCTTAAATAATAACTATCTGTTAGGTTGTGGAGCTAAAAGCTTCACTGATGCAGACATGGAGGAGGTTGCAGGATGAGTTGCTGAGTGTCACGGAGACTGGCGTTTGGTTTGGCCAACCGACGTCGGTAGTATTAGACAAGGAAGCAACCGACGTCGGTCATTGATCGGCCAGCGTCGGTGACCCCAAGCAGACAGGGACCGACGTCGGTCGCCTGTGTGGTTTGACTGCGAGCTAATTACGGGCAGTTAGCTAACGAACCAAGTGTTTGCATGATCAGGGCTAATTATAGAATGAGAGTTGCGGATCTAATTATTGTAATTAGATGTCTAATTATTGTTTGGATGAGATCTATATAATAGACTCATAGTTGTATTGGAAAAGTGTGCTAGGGAGTAAGAGAGCATAATTATAAGCTCCTTCTGTGTGTGAGGTAGAGCAATGGTGCGTTCCTCCTAGTGCCTCAGTATCAGGTGTGTTGGTGCTGGATTGGAGAGTCAGCTGGATTCTTCAAGAGTGTAGGATCTTGGTCACAGTTGTATGGCCTATATAGGAGATCTACATGGTAAGTAAGATCGTTGATCTGCAGGTGTATGTGTGTGCAAGGTCGAGGTTCACAGGTGAGCAGAACCGTTGTTTGATTTGCAGGTGTGCAAGGTCATATAGACAGCAACACAACAGGGAGCAGTATCAGGCAGGATCTACTTGAAGTACAGGGGTGTACTCCGACAGAGCGACAGGAAGGCAAGGGAGTTCCTTCCATAAGTATGGTCTGTTGAAGTGCAGGTTATTGCAGGTTCATGGGAGATCTACTTGAAGTACCTTGAGTACTTGTGGAGCACGTGGAGTGCTTGTGGAGTGCATGTAGCACTTGTGGTGTGCGTGGAGCACGGGAGGTGAACACCAACTCTGTATTTTGAGTTGGGTGTTGGGACCTGAGAGGGAGAGCTTTGGGGAGAAGAATTACTGTTCACTTGAGGTGTGGGAAACCTCTGAAGAGGTGGTGGAGAAGAAGTGGCATCTTTTTTATTGTATTCTTTTCTGTATAAAGTATTAATACAATTGGTGTATTGTCTCTCATATCATGTGTTATTCTGAATTCTAGTTACTTGGTGAATCTGGTTAATTTCCACATATTAAGTTGCTTGGTTTGGTAATCAAATTGTGTGCTTTCGATTTTTTATCTCCCAACAAGTGGTATCAGAGCTAAGGTTGGAGGAAGTAGGTTTTGTGTTTGGTTACAGGGCACTCTCAGGGGTTTCTGATCGAGTGGGAGTAGAGCAACAGCAGATCAAAGTAAGCTAAGAATGGAGGAGTTGAAAAGCACAGATGGTCACTCATGGTCCTATGGAAAGAAAGAGCAGGTAAAAAATTATTGCTGGTTGGTAGCAGATCAGCATGAAGAAACTGAAGAAGCAGATGTTGCAGGTGTTATTGCACAGGATGTTCTTGGAGGTTTCTTGGATAAAGTTGAATCTTGGATAAAATATTCGGTTGCCTCTTTCCATGCAGTTCCAGGTAGAGGAGCTGGTGAGCCTTGCCAAAGAATTGGCAAAGGGGAAGTGAAGCTGAAATTGCAGGCGGCCAACACACAGGTGTTGATGAAGGTCATGCAGGTCCCAGGTTTGGAGATATGGCTAATTTCTTCAGAAAGATTGGGTGATGAGAGATGCACAAGAACTCTCACAGCGGATGCACTTGAATTAGCTGGTGGTAAGAAAACAGGTATCTTTTATCTACTTGTTTATATTACTGATTCTTCTTTTGTTGCGGAGACGTGGCTTCGTAGGCTTGGTCACATGAGCAGGAAGGAGATGCATGTTCTTAAGCGGAAGACAGATATATTTGACAGGCTTAAGAACTAGAAAGCCTTGGTGTTTATGGAGGAGATGGCGGACAGAACCCAGTGGATGGTGCTGGATACTTCTGAGCAGGGCAATTTGGACATGGGTTTTGATTCAAAGAAGCTCGCGGGTAAAAATTCATCACTCACAGGCGAACACAGGTACCGATGTCGGTCAAAAGGAACCAGCATCGAATAGACAGGTGCCGATGTCGGTCATGTGCAGACCGAAGCCGGCGATGTCGGGCAGGGTAAGACCGACGTCAGTCAGGAGACCGACGTCGGTCAGGAGACCGACATCGGCAGTATGTAAGACCGATGTCGGTCAGAGGATCGACGTCGGCAGCAGGGACACCAGCGCTGGCAGGTTGGTAGTTAGGTACAAACGCATGGAACCGACGTCGGTCGGATGCAGACTGTGGAGTGACCGAGGTCGGTCACTGTAACGAATTTTGGGTGGACAGCATGTTGTCAAGGAGTCTCAAACACCCATACGGAGGACTGAAGGCGTAAGTAGGCCCTCAAATTCGTGTTCCTCTTCTTCATACTTGTTGCTGATTTTATAGCAGGAAGGATCCAGGAAACAGGTGTGAGCTTGGCATGGATGAGGATGTGATTCCTTGGAGGAGAACCAAACAGGTGTGTTTTGGTAGGGTTGCCAGCAGGTATGAAAGCACAGAGACGAATGGATACCTTAGTAGAAGAATAGAGAGAACGGATACGTGAGACGGAAGACCAGGTTATATGGTCTTGTGGAGCTGTAGGACAGTGGTATAGGTTTTGACAGGTGGAGGATGGAGCATGGCTTCAGTCAATGTCAGGGTAACTACTGTGATTTGACTTACAAGGGGGATGGTGATTGCAACATCATTCTGTTGCTGTATGTGGATGGTATATTTGCTAGCTAGCAGGTTTGTACATACAGGGTTTTGTTGAGCTAAGGGTAAGATTAGTTCAGTGGCATGTCATGAGGAGTTTGGAGCAGCGGAATTCTTTGACATGGGAGGCATGGAGATCACAGGTTGATTTTGTCTCGAGTGGGAGCTGATGTGAATCAGGTGTTGGCGAGGTTCGGGATGCAGAACCGGAGCACACTAAGGGCTGGACAGGTACAGTGTCTGAAATCACATGAGGTCTGGTATAGACCTGAGTATTCCCATGCAGTGGGAGCTGTCAGAGAGTTAGGAGCCAATTCGGGGAAGTGGATTCTTAGGTACTTGAGAGGGACCAGCAGCAGGGACTCGTGCTATGCAGGGTCAGGACTTCACTACATGTGTTTGTAGGTTCGGATGTGGCAGGGTACTCAGATGATAGGAGGTACATCACAGTGTGTGTGGTGGTTGTCTTCAGGGTTGAGCTTGAAGAGGAATACAAACCAGGAAACAGATTAGATAGAGTATAAGTACAGGTACAGTGTAGCTGTTTATCTCCAAGTGGGAGATTGTTAGGTTATGGAGCTAAAAGCTTCACTGATGCAGACATGGAGGAGGTTGCAGGATGAGTTGCTGAGTGTCACGGAGACTGGCGTTTGGTTTGGCCAACCGATGTCGGCAGTATTAGACAAGGAAGCAACCGACGTCGGTCATTGATCAGCCGGCGTCGGCGACCCCAGGCGGACAGGGACCGACGTCGGTCGCCTGTGTGGTTCGACTGTGAGCTAATTACGGGCAGTTAGCTAACGAACCAAGTGTTTGCATGATCAGGGCTAATTATAGACTGAGAGCTGTGGATCTAATTATTGTAATTAGATGTCTAATTATTATTTGGATGAGATCTATATAATAGACTCATAGTTGTATTGGAAAAGTGTGCTAGGGAGTAAGAGAGCATAATTATAAGCTCCTTCTGTGTGTGAGGTAGAGCAATGGTGCGTTCCTCCTAGTGCCTCAGTACCAGGTGTGTTGGTGCTGGATTGGAGAGTCAGCTGGATTCTTCAAGAGTGTAGGATCTTGGTCACAGTTGTATGGCCTATATAGGAGATCTACATGGTAAGTAAGATCGTTGATCTGTAGGTGTATGTGTGTGCAAGGTCGAGGTTCACAGGCGAGCAGAACCGTTTTTTGATTTGCAGGTGTGCAAGGTCATATAGACAGCAACACAACAGGGAGCAGTATTAGGCAGGATCTACTTGGAGTACAGGGGTGTACTCGGACAGAGCGACAGGAAGGCAAGGGAGTTCCTTCCATAAGTATGGTCTGTTGAAGTGCAGGTTATTGCAGGTTCATGGGAGATCTACTTGAAGTACCTTGAGTACTTGTGGAGCACGTGGAGTGCTTGTGGAGTGCATGTAGCACTTGTGGTGTGCGTGGAGCATGGGAGGTGAACACCAACTCTGTATTTTGAGTTGGGTGTTGGGACCTGAGAGGGAGAGCTTTGGGGAGAAGAATTACTGTTCACTTGAGGTGTGGGAAACCTCTGAAGAGGTGGTGGAGAAGAAGTGGCATCTTCTTTATTGTATTATTTTCTGTATAAAGTATTAATACAATTGGTGTATTGTCTCTCATATCATGTGTTATTCTGAATTCTAGTTACTTGGTGAATCTGGTTAATTTCCGCATATTAAGTTGCTTGGTTTGGTAATCAAATTGTGTGCTTCCGGTTTTTTATCTCCCAACACTATCCTTTTCCAATCATGGATCAAGTACTTCAAACAGTGAAAGGTTTAGAGATGTTATCAATGCTAGATGGCTTCTCAAGATACAATCAAGTTGAAGTTGGTGAAGCAGACCAACACAAGACTTCCTTCACCACACCTTGGGGCACGTTTGCATATAGAAGGATGTATTTTGGCTTGATAAATGTTGGCACCACCTTTTAGAGAGCAATGGACCTTGATTTTAAAGATGAGATGGGTAAGTTCATTATGGTATACCTTGATGACTTTACCATCTTTTCAAAGCATTGTTCTGATCATATATGCCACTTGCAAGAAGTGCTAGAGCATTGCCACCAGAATGGCATTTCCTTGAACCCCAAGAAGTCTTTTTTTAGAGTAATAGAGGGGAAACTTCTTGGAAACATTGTGTCAAAATAAGGCATAAATATTGACTCATACAGAGTCAAGTCTATTCAAGAGCTTACCTAACCTACAAGTAAAAAATTTGTTCACTCTTTCTTGGAAAAGGTTAATTTCTTATGAAGGTTCATCCCTGAGTTTGTTGAGAAAACTTGACATATTTTAAACATGATGAAAGGGAAGACCACCTTTAGCTTGACTGAAGAAGGTAAGTCAACACTTAAGGACATCAAGACTGTCATTGCCCATGCCCCAACTCTGCCTTGTCTAGACTACAACAAAGATTTCACCATATACAGTTATGCTTCTAAACACACACTTTCAGCAATTTTGGTTCAATAGAATAAAGAAGGTATGGAATCTCCCATTTCTTTCATGAGATGCCCTCTCAAATCTCATGAGCTTAAGTACTCGAATATGGACAAGCATTCTTATGTAGTGGTGAAAGTGGTCAAGCATTTCCACTTCTATATCCTGAATTCACACACTACTGCCTTGGTTCCTGACACTACAGTCAAATCCATATTAACTTAGTAGGATTTTGGGACAAAAAGAGGCAATTGGATTGCAAATATCTAGGATTTTGATCTAGACATCAAGCCAATAAATCTAGTACAGGGAAAAGGCCTATGCCAATTAATTGTTGATAATAAACTAGAAGAAACAGAGCATGAAGAAGTAGAGGTGGAAGACACACCGACAGTTCTCTTTGTCTCCACCATAAATGAGTGGTATTTAGGTATTTCTCATTCCCTTACTTATGGAAAATGTCCCACTCACTTATCTTACAAATAAAGGAGGACTATCAAGTTGAAAGCTGCCAATTTTGTCCTTTGGGACAACAGCCTGTACAAGAGAAGCCTTGATGGAGTATTCCTTCACTGTGTAGACAAAGAACATCAAAGCCAACTTTTGAAATCCTTCCACAATCTAGCCTATGGAGGAAATTTTTCTACTCGTGTGACTGCCCACAAGATTCTATGAGCTAGGTATTAATGGCCAACTCTTTTCCAAGATGAATATAAGTGGGTGAGAAAATGTGAACTCTGCTAGCAATTTGCTAGAAGACCCAAGTTAGCTACCCTGCCTCTCAAACTAGTGATCATAGAAGAATCATTCCAACAATGGGGAATTGATTTCATTAGAGCTATAAACCCATCTTCAAGTGCTAGACATGATTATGTCCTTACAGCAACTGACTATTTCACCAAGTGGGTAGAAGCTATCCCAACCAAGCATGCTACTTTAGAAGTAGTGTGCAATTTCCTCAAGGAGAATATCATTTCCAAGTTTGGAGTCCCAACTAAGATTTTAACTGACAATGTAGCTTGTTTCACTTCCTAGGAGATTACATAATTATATTTCTATTATGGAATTACACTCTCCTATTCTTCTGATTACTTTACACAAGGTAATGGATAAGTTGAATCAAGCAATAAGAACTTGGTGACCATCATCAAGAAACTAGCAGATGACAACCAAAGGAAATGGCATAAAACATTGGTTGATGCTTTATGGGTAGATAGAATAACACCAAAGAGGGTAATTGGTATGTCTCCTTTCCAACTTCTTTATGGTATCAATGTTGAGATACCAATCACCTTAGAATTGCCAGCATTAAAATTGGCTAAGGCAATTGAAGATCAGACATATGAAAGGCCCCTTGATAAGAGAATCATGTGCCTGACTGAGCTGGATGAGTAGAGAATTATGATGGGAGAACAAATTGCTGCCCATCAAAGCTTGGTAAAGAAACTCTTTAACCAAAAGGCAAAAAACCATGATTTCCAAGTTGGAGATCAAGTCCTATTGTGGGACAAAAGGAGAGAACCAAAAGGGATGCATGGAAAGTTTGACTCCCTTTGAAAAGGCCTATTTATTATTCATTAGCACAATGGTGGAAATAGTTTCTTGTTGAAGTATCAAGATAGCACACTCTTTTCTCTGCCTCATAGTGGGAAGCATCTGAAACACTTCAATTCTTGAAGTACTAGATCATTTCATTTGTACATCTATATATTTGTATAGTTTTTAGTTCCATTTTGTTTTGTTTGTTTCCATTTTTGGGTAGCATGACTCCATATCCCAATGGTACCCATGAAGACACTGGAGGTTTTGAATTCTACTCCCTTCAATTCTTTTTATAATTGATGGAAGTTCCCCAACTGGAGCTAGCTGTTGTACTCGAAAAATGTCACTCATTTTTGGGACAACATTTAAGCTATTTTGGTCCTGCAAGACAAAATTATCTCTTCCCATTTCAAAAAATTATTATAAACTTTCAAAATTCAGAATTATTCAAGCTTTTTTAGTTAAAGGACTAACAGGTTCAACAGGTTCAAAGGCTTCTACAGGCGAGTTCAATCAAAAGAACAAGTTTCCAAAACTTAGTCATTTTTAGGATTGATTCAATGCCTTGGTTCAACCAAAAGAATTTATCGAAAAGCTTCTATGCGGTGTTTAAACCACTAAACCATTGAACCTTAAACCATTTTGGTTCAACAAGTTTAATGGGTTGAAAGGTTCAACGCCATAAAAAAGAATTAAGTGCTTTTGTCAAGGTTCAAAGTTCAACTGCTTCAGGTTCAATGGCTTCAAAACACTTATCAAAGAGAAGAAGACTTGAACCATTAAACCGTTGAACCGTTGAACCACTCAGGTTCAAAGGTTCAATGGGTTAAAAGGTTCAACAAGTTCAACGATGGTAGGTTCAATATGGTTTGTTTCAAAGAGCTTGGTTCAAGCGGTCAATAGAAATGAAGGAATGAACTATTGAACCATTGAACCAAAGTTGGTTCAATCAATCGGTTCAAGCGGCAAGTTCAAAGGAGTGCCCCAAAAGTCAAAGAGACAAATGCCCTTGTGAAGGGAATTTTTGTGGCAAAAGTGACTAAGGTGAGAAAATCCTAAAGCAAAAGCCCAAAACAAAAGCCCGTCAGAGCCCAGTGGATGCTACCAAGTGTCGTCTATCGAGCCCCATTTTACTTTGTTTCTAAGAGCTGTGAAAGTTACCACGTGTCCTTTGTAAGATAAGTGGAACATGCCAAGTGTCAACATCTGCATGAATCTAAAATGAGTCACAAGTTTATATACAGTGTTTCTAAAATCTCAATAGAAGCCACCATGTTTCATCTTCTGTGGGACACTCAAAAGGCCTCCAAAGCGTCTATAATTTAAGCGGATGTTGCCACGTGTCCTCACCTATTTCACAGTAGATGCTGCCACATGTCACTTATTGAGATTGATGAAAATTGATTAAGTCAAAGACAAAAGAAAAAGTACCCTTTTGGAGGACATTGAACCAAGTCGAGTACCCTTATGGAGGGCAGCGAGCAAAGACAGACACAAAGAATTCCTTTAGAAAAGTTCCCACGATAAAATGTTCAAGGCAAAGATCCTTCAGACTTTTTGTCTAGAGGAAAAGTCCCCCAAAATATAAAACCCACTGAGGAAATAAAATCTTGAAACATGCCACATGTCCCTTACAAAGTTTAGTGGATACTGCCATGTGTCGTCTGTCGAGACACAGTTTCAAGCAGCAGAACGTGCCACATGGCATCGTCTGCGTGAATTTAAAATGAGTCTAGAATGTTTCAAAAGGAAGCTAATGTTTGATGGAAGCTTCCATGTGTTGACATCCATAGTTTCTTCCTTTGGTCTCTTTGTTAAGTAAAGATTGTGGTGGGTCTTGGGTGAGTGGCTAAACCCAGTGGAAGCCGCCATGTGTCATCCTCTGAAGGATTTTCAAAAGACATTTGGAATATGCCACGTATTTTGTTATAACTCCATGGAGTGTGACAAGTGTCTGTATCTACATCCTGAGTTTCTTACAGGTTTTAAAGCTTCTTTCAATAAACATCTCTCCGAGTCCCATGGATGCTACCAAGTGTCCTCGCCTATTTTGCAGCGGAACCTACCACATGTCAATTGTTAAAACCAGTGAAAAGAGACCAAAGAACAGAGGATCAAATTAAAGCAAGGAACTAATTCAATAGCTAGGAAAGGAGGAATGATGAAGAAGAACCAAAAATATTCATGCATAAGATATGTTTCTAGAAGCAAACCTCCAGGTGGACATTGGAGGCTATAAACATTCAATGGTGTGACCCATTTTTATGCATTGAGAAAATCAAATGGGCAAATACGCCTGATTCCAACATATCTTCTTGATAGAATTTAATGCAACATGATGTGTTACTACTCCCAAGTCTTTCTTAGAGGGCTATATATTGGACTCTCTCTTATTGCTTTAAGGGGATCTCTCTGTCGTCAGAAACAAAAACATTGCCCAAATTGAAAGGCATTACTGAGACTTTGAGATCAGATTGTTCATCATATTTCTTTGTTTGAATTAGAAAGCAAGTTAATTTTAGACTTTGTACTATTATAACTTGTATCATTATAGGATATTGTTCTTATGTTTATTTTCTAAATGTATTCTTGTTTATACAATTTAATAAGTAGAGCTAGTGGAGGTGACAAAGAAGGTGTCCTGAAGCCAGTTACTTTCAGACTTTGTGCTATCATAATTGTCTTCAGTATCTGTTTATTTTTTGTTTCTGTGTAAAGAACCTTGGGACAACTTTTTGCCCTCATTGTTCTTCATATTTCACTCTTTGGCAATTGAGGTGGAGACTTTGTGCCTCATTTCATCCTACTATGTTACTATACCCTATTACAGTTACTTGTCATCACCATAAAGATTCCTTTTGTCTGCTAAACAACACTTCTAAAATAAGAGGAGTATCTTCTATCATTTCATCAGGATTTCTCCTTTATTTGTGCACATCATCTCTAAAAAAAGAGAGATGGATGGTTTATCCTACCTTTGAGTGCTATTTTATATATATATATATATATATATATATAATATAGTTCTTACATATCTACAGGGAACCTCCCCTTGATGAGAGGAGAGATTAGTCCCCTTTTGATGTGGTAAACCTACACATTTGGCCAACCAATCTTCCTGTTGTGGTTGATCAAACCTATTTTGTTTATCAGTACGCTGATTGAAAAAATATTCACCCAACATTATGAATGAGAATGTATCAAATAATTTGAAGACAATTTGATTTTTGCTATTCTAAATTTTTTGGTTATGCAAATTACATAATTGGCCAAGTTTCTTTCTTTATCTCATTTTTATGAAGAGTGTTTTAATTTATATATTTAAAAATATTCAATGGGTATCAAATCTTGGTTTGGGTGGTTGCTTTTTGTTTCAGATCTATCTAAAATTTTATCATGTTAAACTCTAACAATATTCTCATTCTAGAATTTAGTGGAAGTGATTATGATTATTAAAACATCCAGATGATGAATATTTTGATAGGAAAATACTTGTGGGAGATTGTATAAACTAGTTATAATGATCCAAATAATTGGGCCACTATTCCAACTAATGACATGCACATCGAGAAGGAAGCTAATAAGATGAACTCACAAGATATATTTCATATTCAAACAACACTAAACAATATCCTATTTCCAATAATTATAGGTGCAAAGATAATGAAGGAGGCTTGGATGAATTCAAAAGAAGCTTATCAAGAAAGTGAGCAAGGCAAGTGGTAAGATTACAAACATTAAATTTGAGAATTTGAAGATAAAAGAATCTAAAAGTGTGGGTGAGTACTATGTAAGAGTAAAGGATGTATTCAAGAGGATGTCTACACTTAGATAAATTTTGAACAAAGAGGTTGTTGTGAAAAAGGTGTTAAGTTCTCTAACATCAATGTGGAATCATGTTGCTATCATTATTTGAAGAAATCAAAAATTTGACTACTCTTGAGTTTGATCACTTGGTTGTATCTATTGTGTCCATGAAGATAGACTAAGAGACACATTAAATGAAAGTGATGAGAATTATTTTTACTTAAAATTAAATATCACAATGAATTAAGGTACCAAAAATATGAACAAAAATAGCCATGTACAAGAAAAGGACAATATCAAAAGCAATCAAGGACAAGTTAAAGATAGGAATTAAAATTATTTAAGATGATACAATTATTATAGAGAATTCAAACAAAAAATAGATGTTTTATCTACAAGATAAAGAGGTAGAGGTAGATTTGATAATATAAATATTTAATGATATTATTATCACATGTATGGTCACTTTGATTGGGAATATAGATTAAAATTAGGAAATGAAAATAGAAGTACTAATTATGCTCGTGAGGATGATTTTTCTTCTCCATGTAATTTATTCATTTCATATGACAAAGATAAAAATAGTCTTAATGAGGTTTGATATCTAGATTAAGGTTGTTCAAATCACATGTCAGGGAATAATGACCTATTTTCTACAATGGATAGGAGTTTCAAAACCAATATCACATAGTGATTACAAATCTTTGGAGGTTGCAGTAAAAAGAACTATGAAGGTGAATACTATAGAAGGCAAGAAAACTATTAATGATATTTTTTATACCCCAAAGTTAAAACATAATTTGTTGAAAGTTGGATAGTTATGTGAAAATATCTCTAAGGTGGTTTTTGATGATAAACAATACAAATCTATGACATGAATAAAGGAAATGAGGTTGTAATTGTACCTATTTCTAAGAATAGGATGCTCCCATTGAAGATTTGAGAACATAGTAATAGCCTGGAAAATATGACATATGAAGATAAATGTTGGTTATGGCATCTCAAGTATGGACACCTGAATATTCAAAGTTTGAAGTTATTAACATCACAAGAGTTGGTTTATGGTTTACCAAAGGTTAAAGAGCATAAGGAAGTTTGTAAAGGATGTGTTAAAGGTAAACATGCAAGAGAAAAGTTTTAAAAAGTTATTGAATTGAGGGATTATCATCCACTTGAGTTAGTTAACTCCAATATTCATGGTCATATGCAAATAAATTTTGGGTAAGTCATCATATTGCATTACATTTATTGATGATTATTCAAGATAGTGTTGGGTTTATTTTTTGAAGTAAAAAAGTGAACCATTAAATACACTTAAGATATTTAAAGACCTTTTAGATAATTAAAGTGGTTATGGAATAAAGTGCTTAAGGAATGATCATGGAGCTGAATTATGTTCAAAAGAGTGTATGAATTATTGTGATTTGAATGGAATTAAAATGCAACTCACAACTACCTACACCCCTCAAAATCATGTTATGGATGAAAGGAAGAATTGTATAGTGGTTGAAATGACAAGGGGCATGTTACAAAAAAATGGATTGAACAACTCTTTCTGGGGTGATGTAGTTGCTACAACAATGTATATCCTCAATCGAAGTCCCACTAGTGCACTTGAAAATATGACTCCATATGAAATATGGTATGAAAAGAAGCTTAATGTCAATTATTGACAACTCAAAAAAAATGGATCATACATCACATGGATGTTAAAAGTGCCATCTTGAATGGGTAATTAGGAGAGAAAGTTATGTACAATAGCCAAAAGGTTTTTTGATACAAGATAAAGAAGACCAAGTATACAAGTTCAAAAATACTTCTTTGACCTCAAATAAACACCTAAAACATGATATTCTATGATTGATGGAAATTTTTATTAGAATGGATTCAAAAGAAGCGTGAGTGATCCTACTCTTTACTACAAGTAAGAAGGTAATGATATCCTTATTATAGTTTGTATGTTGATTATTTTTTATATATGGTAAACCATTCTAAGATAAAAGATGAATTCAAAATTGCTATGATGAATGAATTTGAAATGAAAGATTTAAGTCTCATGCATTAATTTTTAAGGATGTAGGTTCATCAGAGTAAAGATGAGAGATTCATTTGTCAAACAAAGTATGCAAATAATATGTTGAAGAAATTCAATAAGGTTGATTGTAAACCAATATCCACTCCAACTACTTATGGATTTATGCTATGTAGACAAGATGGTGCTAAAAGAGTTGACAAGATAACTTACAGAAGTATTGTTGGAAGTTTAATGTTTTCTAACTCACACAAGCCCAGATATTACTTATTCAATTTGTCTTGTATCAATATATATGTCTGAGCCATCTTAAATTCATATGAAGGCAACCAAGAGGATTTTGAGTTATGTGAAAGGTAATATTATATTTGGTATTCATTATTATACTACTAAAAATATTAAACCTTTTAGTTTTATTGATTTTGATTGGGGAGGTAGTTTGGATGACTGAAATTCAACATAAAACAATTATTTTTCACTCAGTTCTGGTTTGGTTATATGGATCTCAAAGAAAAAAAGTTTAGTTTCTCTTTCATTTACAGAAGCAAAATATATTGCAGTCACTTCATCAGATACACAAACATTATGTCTCCAAAAGGTTTTAGAAGAAATAGGTGAAAAACAAATTCAACCTACAATGATTTTTTGTGATAATGTAAGTGCTACCAAACTAGCCAAGAATCTAGTCCATCATAAGTCAAAATATTTTTATTTAAAATACCAATTTATTCAAGATTTGGTTTAGAAAAAAGATGTATAATTGAAGTATATGAACATTGAGGAATAAGTTATAGATATCTTCACTAAATTTATTACAAAAGTTGGATTTTTTAAACTTTGAGATCAAGTTGTTAGTGCACTCAACATCAAGGGGGAGAATGTTGATTAACTACTATTAATTATTGAGTTGAGAGTAACAAAACTCATGAAATTACTATAAAACCATTCATTATGTAGTGAAGCTATTTTTATATCAATATAGCCATATAAAGGTTTCAAATAAGTTTAGTTTATTTTCATGCAAGTTGTTTTTATTTTCATTGTTTATATAAATTTGGAGTGATTTATTTGTTTATCAGAAAAGCATGTTCACATGAAATTTAAATAAATGTGTTATATTAGATATCTATTATTAATGAGAATGAGTTGAATAATTTGAAGAAGTAATTTTATTTTTATTGTTCCTAATTATTCTGGTTATGCTTCGTAATTGGATATGAGTTTCTTATTTTCTATGTTTTTTATGAACAAATGTTTCATTTTATATATTCATAAATCATTAGAACCATGTTGGATATCTTCAAATTTATTTAAATATAAAACATCCCCATTGGCCTTGTATATGATTTCCAAGATGTTAGCAGTTTAGGATGCACTAAAATATAGTGTTGAGAATAATGTTGGGGTGGTAACCATCACACCAACTATGGTGGTTGGGCCTTGGTTTATTTTTATGCCTCCTATTTCCTCTACCTAAATAATATTATCCCTCATCAAAGGTATACTTAAATATTTGTATTTACATTAATGTGCTCTACTACACTCATGATTTTATATGCTTCTAATGTATTCTGATTTTACAAAAAATTATTCATTCTATGAATACTAAAGTTACCCAAATGCTCATTGGGATCTACAATAATAGTGTTTATGAAGGATGTATGCAATGTCCACATATTAATGATTGAGCTTTATAATACAAAAGATGGAATACATGTGTCTCATTACTATGAAAAGCATTACCTTTTTTCACATGGACTGATAGGATTTTTTGCATTATTGTGGTAAGTTAATGCTACCTTGTGCACAACCAACGAATGTTCTTGGTTATTTATATTTTTCCATGTCTATTATTATTATTATTATTATTATTATTATTATTATTATTATTATTATTATTATTATTATTATTATTATTATTATGAATTGTAGTTCCTATTTTTTATTATATTCATATACATTCCTATGTTTCTTCGCATTATTTCTTTGTTCATTTTTTTTTGCATGAGTTCACATATGAGTAAATGTTTACTCATATGTTAATGGATCAATGGATGATTACACCAATAAAAATCTCTCCCCTCATTTTTGGTGGACCTCCTCCCCATAAATGACCATGTAACATACCCAAAATTTATCGATCATGCAATGTTTAACTGAGGAATTTCAATCAAAAGAATGGAGTGATGATAACTATTATTATTGTGCCTTCTATATTCATGGTCCTTTATATCATGCCTTCATATTTGATTAAACATTAATTGGTATGTTAATGGAGTGATGAAACATTACATAGAGGTGTGTTTCCTATTTAATGAACCAACAATTGTGTTGTTTTTATTTTCTCATGCCTATTATTTTTATTATTCCTTCAATGCCCTTTTTGGAAGATGCTTGTTGGAGGGATGAAATGTCACCCATTTCTGAACCCACATCATCTACATTTTTTCATTCACATCTTACTCCAAATCTATTACTATTTTAATTTAAGCCGTAGATGTTTTTTGAATTCATATTGTGTGATTTATTTCTATGTCGCATTTTTATTTCCCTACATGACATGGGTTGGAAGACACAACATTCATTATTGTGTCAATGTAAGCTTTGAAGGTTTTCATCTACATACTGGTAATTGTCATTATCTTTGTATTAAAATTAAGGTTTTCATTCACATAACAAAGAATGTTATTTTTTTGTATCAAACTGACTTGTGTTGTATTTGTATCTAATTTAAGGTTTCCATTTACTTGCGATGAACAACAAGAAAATTTTATGTATTAATAAACATTTATAGGAATATGGATCAAATCCCATAGGATTTTTATTCACATAAGAGTACTATAAGTTATTTTTTTCTACCAAAAATTATACTTTATTTCCCATTATAGTAAATTTTAACTCAGATGTATCAAACAAAACCCTATTATGTATTCTTCTTACTTTGTTATTCGTATGTTCCTGTCAATTAATGTTTTTGTTTCTCATTCAAATTTTAGAAGTTACAACTTTTATTTATTATCGTTGTTGTTGATAAATAACTAAACATTTTCTATTGTGTGGATGGAAACCCTAAAATTAATTGATATGTTATTTTGGATTAATATGGGTCATTACTATAAAATGATGTGCCATGTTGATATGGGAGGGTGTATGTAACAATTAAAATTCATTTTTATGTGGATGGAATCCATAAGGTTTTTCATTCACATACTAGTAAACATTTGTGTGGCTCTATCAAAAATAACGATTTCATTAACATACCAATAAATGTTTTTGTTTATCCATATTAAATAAGAATTTCATTAACATTCAAATAAATGTTTATGATTTTTGTTATTAAATATGAATTTCATTGACATATCAGTCAATGTTGTTGTTTTATTTCTATGTTATTATGGCATATTGTTAATATTTTTTTCATTCTATTGGCAATGTTGTTGAATAGGTTTTCCATTGTATTATCACAAACTATATCCATGCATTCTTGTTTTGGAAAAAAATGGAATTGCTATGAAAGATGAATGTCTATTGGGATAGTCAATTTATGAATTTTGTGTTTTTTGACATTTTTTATGTTTGTGAATATTGTGCTACATTAATTATTTTTTGCATTATGTTTCTCAACACAGTATATGTTTTCAAATTTTGGAATGCTCATAGAGTTATTATTTTTTAAAGTTTATGAATTTTTTTTATGCTTAATATTTATTGCTTCTATTGTTTATATGTGATATTCATGTTTTTTATATGTGGGTAATGATGACAGATTTTGTAGCAGACAATGGAGAAGAAAAATGGTGAACTCACTTTTAGGTGAAAGTATTTAAACTATCATTAAGCTTATGATCCATTTTAAGACTTAATAGTAGATAATAATTAAAAATAATTACACAGATAATAATTAAAATTAATTATAGTACATTATAAAATTGAATATATCTACTTTCATTAAAATTATTAATACAATACTTTTCATTAAAAAATAAGTTAAATGCATTTCATTACATTGATTTATGTTAAATTGCTACGCCCCTAACCTATCGCATGTATGAGGATATGTTTAGCTGAATTATGGCTTACTTATCCCTCTTTGATGTTATATCACATTTCTCTATGCTTTCTTTTGGTTATTAGGTCAGCCTATAGAGTAACCATGGCCTAGATGGACTATATATAGGAGGTAGTGGGTAATTGTTTATCATCATATTGTAAATTTTGCTCTTATTGAAGCTTGTGGAGGTTTCCCCCTCGAAGTGACTTATCTATTATCATATATCTAGATATATTTTAGTCATATTTGGATCTAATTCTGCTATTATGCTTTATTCTTGAAGTAATTTCATTACAAGTGGTATCAGAGCTGCGATTTGGGCAATCTTGTGGGTGAAACACCAATTTTTTAAATTTTGTGATATCTAAAAAATGGTTGTGAATTTATATGAAATGTTTTTAGTAGAGGTTAGAAATAATAAAATAATCTTCCATTAAAATTTCAGATCATTTGAATCTATTTTTTATAAGTTATCTCCATTTTATGGTTTTTCATAAAATTGCTCTACAGTGCGAAATTCAAAGAATTTTTATAAGTTATTTACATTTTTGGAAATCTTAAAATTTTTTGGATAGGGTATGTTCTTTGTATGTTTTTATTTGAGGCTGACATAAGTCAAAAATTACTTGGTCAAAGTTGGGTCAAAAGTGCCAATCAGGGTCAACATCATAAAGCCCTTTTATGGCAGGTCCACAAACTCGAGGCCAAGGAAAGGGTGCTGAAACTCCAGGTGAAAATAATAAAAAGGAAGAGATGGAGTCAGAAGGGGGATGTACTAGATCCTTTGTACCAAGGTTTTCTGACATAGATCACAAAGTGAGCCAGCTTGACTATTATGTGCAAGGCATTCAAACTGAGGTGCAAGGCATACAATCTAATATGAAATCCATAAAAAATAGTTTGGTAGATATCATAATGAATTTTAAAAATAATCAGTCAAATCATCCACCTATCTCTATTACACAACCCCACCAGGGTGGTTCTCCCAACCAATCTACTTCAAATCTAATTACATGGCCATAGAGGAACTTGCTATCAAAGGTGCTTATGCACAAATTTGATGGAAAAGATACACACAATTAGATCAACCAAATGGAGAATTTTTTTATTTTTATCAGATCCCAAATGGACAGAAGGTTATCATGGCATCTTTGTATCTTGAACCAGATCAATTCATTTGGTATTGATGGTTGTGTACTCAAAATAAAAAGATGACTCTCAGTGTCACCTGGTCAGTTTTTACAGAGGAGCTATAATTACACTATGGCAATAGTGTGATAGAAAATTACTTTAGCCAACTAGCAAAATTGTGACAGACTGGTTCTATCAAGGATTATATTCATCATTTTTAGAACCTATCCTTACGTGTGGAGACAATTTCTAAGTAGAACTTGAATGACCTATTTTTGGGTGGACTCAAGGACCACATTCAGCATGAGGTACGCATGTTTAATCCACTTAATATTTTTGATTCTATTATCATGGCATGTAGAGCTGAAGAAAAATTCCTAGCCAATGAGAAGTAGCCATTCACTCACTTCAAAGATCGTAGCATATCGACACCAACACTTCCTCCATCTACTAGATTGACCCCTCAAGAAATTGAAGAGAAGTGTGCAAAAGGATTATGTTTTTATTTTGACAGCAAGTGGAGCAAAGGACATAGATGTGTTGAGAAGAAGTTATTCTACATTGAGGGATCTAATGAAGATAAGAAGAAGATGATGCCTCCAATGATGTTGAAGAAGAGATAGAGGAGGTAGCTGAAGTTTCCCAACCTATAATCTCTTGTCATGCACTTGCAAGTATTATCACTCCACAAACTATTAAGGTGGTGGGTTTTCTCAAGAAATAGAAGGTGACACTGTTCATTGATTCAGGGAGCACACATAAATTCATCAACTATAATTTGGCCACTCGATTGAACTATTTCATCTACCCAACACCAGAATTGTAGGTCATGATTGCAAATAGTGGCATAATTAATTATTTAGGCAAATGCTATAGTATTAATCTTGTTATGGGTGAGTACAATCTCAATTCTCATATGTTTTATATTCCCATGGGTAGCACAGACATTGTTTTGGGAGTCTAATGGCTCACAACCTTGGGTACCATTGAGATGAACTTCAATGAACTATTCATGCGCTTTCATTCTAAAGGTAAGAAAATTGAGCTACGTGGATTACAGGAAAAATCTTCACAATTTATTAGTTCAAATTAGATGACCAAGATGATAAAAAAGGGGATAGAGGGAAATATTGCATGATTATGTTCCATAGAAACTCAACCCACATAGGCATCTACACATCTTGATCTACACATGATTCTTAATGTGGAGGATCACATTCAGCATCAACAAGTGGTTTTGGCTAGTTTGAGAGAGAATTTGGCCTTGGCACAAAATAAGATGAAGCAAAAAGTAGATCAACACCATAGTGAGAAAATTTTTGAGGTGGGTGACTAGGTATTTGTTCATTTGCAGCCTTACAAGCAGATGTCCTTGAAGCAACCTAAAAAGGATAACAAAATTGCTCCTAAGTATTATGGCCCTTATCAGGTTCTACAAAAAATTGGAAGTGTAGCTTACATGCTCGAGTTACCTCATTCATCTCACATACACCCAGTATTTCATGTGTCCTATTTGAAGAATGTCATTGGACAAAAAGTTTCAGCCTAGACAGAGCTCCCAGAACTAGATGAAGAAGGATGAGTCATTTTGGAACCAGAGAAGATCTTCTAAACATGTACTAAGAGGTTGAGAAATAGAGAGATTAGGGAATATCTGATCAAGTGGAAGAATCAGAGCAGTGAAGATGCAACTTGGGAAGGTGAAGATTTTCTGTAACAACATCCAGAGTTGTTCAACATTGAGGACAACATTGGTTTGAAGGGGAAGGGCATGTTACACCCCTAACCTATTGCATGTATGAGGATAGGTTTAGCCGACTTGTGGTTTACTTATCCCTCTTTGATTTTATATCACTTTTCTCTATGCTTTATTTTGGTTAGCAGGTCGGCCTATGGAGTAACGATGGCCTAGATAGACTATATATAAGAGGTAGTGGGTAATTGTTTATCATCATATTGCAAATTCTGCTCTTATTAAAGCTTGTAGAGGTTTCCCCCTCGAAGTGGCTTATCTATTATCATATATTTGGATATATTTCAGTCATATTTGGATCTAATTAGGCTATTATACTTTATTCTTGAAGTAATTTCATTACATAAATCAGAAATTAAACCATCCAAGGTGGAAAACATGAGTTATGCACTTCATTACCTAAATTTGGAGATGGGGGAGTTGTTGTTGGTCCTTCAAATGCTATGTCCGTAGTGGTATTTTTTTATATTAATGGAAATAGGATGGATATGACATAAACCAATTGGAGATAGATTTTTTATCATGTCATTCAATATCTGATGTTGTTCAGGTAGAGGGTTGAATTTTAGGCTATAATGCATTTCCCTTTGTAATTCTCTTCTCTCCTTCTCAAATTTCTTGTCTCTTCTCTCTTGCTCTCACTTTTTACCCTTTTTTTGCCTTTGCTGTATCTTCTCCTACTCTTTCTTATGATTTTTTCTTGCATTTCCAAGTTTCTAATTTTCCCTTATTTCCCTCACAACCTACCTTAAATCTTTCCTATAATTAGCTTCTTGTTTATTCTTTTCCTTCATTTCATTATTATCCTTCTTATAGGTCTCCTATTGTATAAACATTTACCAATAGTTGTCTGTTATGAGAATTTGTTATTGTTAGCTCAACTTGAATGAAATGTTTCCTGATTTATTTGTAATCTTTTCTTTTGGCAATTTCAAAAATGTTGACATTGGATTTCATTGGTCATTACTTTATGCTTGCTTGAATTTTTTGATTTATTTTTCATTAAATTCTGCAATTTCCCCATCATAATTTAGATGGACAATTTCATCTTCTATGCTCCATTGTCCATCTGGTGAATAGTAATGAACTATTTTAGGTGGGATATAAGGTGACGTCAATGGCATAAACATAGAAATATATTCTTCAATAAATTCACAATTCAGGCCTAAATTTATTGCCCCCACTTTTACCAATCTAATGGGCTTCCTTCTATAGGTAGACTTAAACCATCTTGGTTGAAACTAAATGTTTCATCCTTTTAATTTTAATGGACATTCGAATCCTCTTCACCATCAACATCTATAAACTTTTCATGAGTTGTTTTATGTTCAACACTTTATACATTGTCAACATTTTTTGCATTTGTTTTTTCACCTTCTTCACCTTGAACAAAATTACCTTCCTTAATTTACTTTATCTTCTTAATTTTAGCTATGTTTTCTTGATTCAGGACTACCAACCTCACTATATTTTTTTCAACACTTACTTCATTCGCATTAACATGGACCACTGCACTCAAATCCATATCATTAGTTATTTCCTCAGGGTTAAGGCCCATATACCTATTCGATAAAATATAGATATTATATTCTTTTGTGTTATATCCATTTCATATTAGTTCTACATAAATTGGCTAGTTATCTAGTAAAATGATGCATATTAATCCATGTCATCCTCTCATTAGTGAAGTACACCTTGAATGGTCCAAAGACACTTACATCAAAAGGCCAAAATTTATGGTTACTATATGCATGAAATATAAGCATATCTATGCCTAAAGTTATAGCCTCTTAAATCATTGAAATCATAACATGGTTTTCATACCCAAAAAAAATGATAAGATGTATAATACTAGGTGAAACTCTTCTCGATACATATCTAGTGAAATAATGTAGCCAATTCCTTAAGAGTTCTTTCGTCATCCATACATGGGCTAGGAAAACTATACATGCACCTAGTTCACATCCAACAATGAAATTATTTAGTTTCTTCTCTTTGAAGAGGTAGAAACTATGGATGATATTCCTATATGCATTCACACATGCAAAAATAGTTATCCATGCTATACTATTTGATATTAGATGTGGCACACTCCTTTCCCCTTTCTTGGCAATGAGTCACATGCTATAATTCCTTCTAGATTGAACCCCTATTTCATCAAAATTTAAAATTTTATGTTACCCATTATTATTTTAGGCATACCATGCAATGGACAACCTTAACATGAAAGCCCTATCTATGTCCATTCCTTCTATTGTTATCATAGATAAACCAAGGTGCTTATTTTTGAAGCCTTTCCCCCATGACTTGTTGGAGATACCACCACTAAAATATTTGGGCCTACTTTCCCATATGTGAGCAATATGTGCCTTCAAAATTGATATGTCCAAATCATGTCCCATGTCATATAAGTCCTTGCAATATTTCGCTATCTCACTTTCTTCTATTGTTGGTCCTTAAAATGATATGTCCTTAGTGGATTTTTTATGTTAATGGAAATAGGAGGCATATGAGATGAACCAATTGGAGATAGAATGTTTATCATGTCATTCAATATCTGATGTTATTCAATTAGAGGGTTGAATTTCTTGTTATAATGTGTTTGCCTCTCCAATTATCTTCTAGACTTCTCGAATTCTTTCTCTCTTCTCTCTTTCTCTCTCTCTCTTTCTCATTTTCTTGTCTTTGTTTTATCTTCTCCTGGTCCTTCTTATGCCTTTTTCTTACATTTTCAATTTTCTAATTTTACCTTATTTCCCTCATGACCTACCTTAAGTATTTCCTATCAATATCTTCTTGTTTTTTCCTTACCTTCGATTCTTTATCCTCCTTCTTACGGCTCTCCTATTATATAAAAATTTACTAATAGTTGTCTGGGGTGAGAATTCTTGATTATTAGCTCAACTTGTATGAAATGTTTCTTTATTTATTTGCAATCTTTTCCACTAGAAATTTAAGAAATGTTGACATTATATTCCATTGGTCATTACATTCTACTTGCCTGAATTCATTGATTTGTTGTTCATTAAATTCTTTAATTTCTTCATCAACATCTAGATCACCCATTTCATCTTCTACACTCCATTATCTATTTGGTGTATAATAATGAACTAGTATCGATGAGATATAAGGTAATGATGATGGCATCAACATAGATACATTAGCTTTAATAATTTCATAATTTAGTCCTAAATTTGGTGCCCCCTCAATTATCAATTTGGTGGAATTCCTTCCATATGTAGACTTAAACCATCTTGTTTGAAACTAATGTTGCATCCATTTCATTTAAATGGATATTCAAATCCTCTTCACCATCAATGTCTATAACATTTTCATGATCTATTTCATGTTTAACACTTTCTACATTGGCAACATTTCTTGAATTTTTTGTTTCACCTTCTTCACCTCGAAAAACATTACCTTCCATCATTTGATTCATCTTCTTAATTTTAGCTTCAATGTCATCCTCATTCAGACCTGCTAACCTCATTATATTTTTTTTTCAATACTTACTTCATTCTTATCAACATGGAAAACTACACTTAGATTCATATCATTAGATAGTGCCTCAAGGTTAAGGGGACATATACCTATCCATCAAAATATAGATATTATATTCTTTTGATTTATTTCCATCTTTATAGTAAAGCTAACGAAAGTGGCTAATTATTGTCTCTTTATCTTATAACAAATTGCATATTCATCCATGTTATCCTCTCATTCCTGAAGTAATCCTTGAATGGTCCAAAGACACTTATGTCAAGTGGCTAAAATTTTTAGCTACTATGTGCAAGCAATGTAAGCAAATTTATCTCCAAATTTGTATCATGTTAAATAATCGAAAGCACAACATAGATGTCATACCCATAAAAATGAGAATATGTCTACTACTAGGTGAAACTCCTCTTGGTATAGATATAGATAAATAATGTAGCCAATTCATGAAGAGTTCATTCATCATCTATGCATGGCCTATGGAAACCATAAATGCACTTGGTTCACATCTAGTAATGAAATTATTCAATATCATTTTCTATTTGAATAAGTAGAACCTATAGATTCTCTTCCTAGTTGCATTCACACATGTTAAAATAGTTATCCATGCTCTATTCTTTGATATTATATGTGGCACACTCCTTGACCCTTTCTTGGTGATGACTTGCATGCTGTAATTACTTCTAGTTTGCACCCCTATTTCATCATATTTCCAAATTTTATGTTTCTCATATTTATTTTTGGCATAGAATGTTTTCATGTTCTCATAAAAATTGCACACAATGGATGGCCTTAACATGACAAGCCTATCTATGTCCACTCCTGTTGTTATCATATATAAATCAAGGTGCCTATTTTTTGAGCCTATCTAACATGACTTGCTAGGGATACCATCATTGAAAGGGTTGGGCCCAATTTTGCATATGTGGGAAACATGTGTATTCAAATGTGATATGTCCAATCTATGCCCCATGTCAAATAAGTCTTTGTGCCACTACACTATCTCACTTTATTTTTTTGTTGATAGAATAGTGGGTGGACTCTTCTTGTTAGTAGATATGATTCCTTTTAGCCAATTAAATAATGTACTAGTTTTGATGCCCCACCTAATTTTTGTGGCACTTGTGGAGTAATAATTATGGTCCACTTCTCTGATTGCACATTATATATCTTTCAATGTACACTCAAATTGCAATGACATATATGCACTTGCAGTAACATTTATGTTTACTTCCTTCTCTACCTCATTGGTTGGGAGGTATCTAGTCTGCTTTCAAGTAGTGTTGTGCAACTTTGTTAACATCTTCATCAACATATTCAAGAGTTTGGACTCATTTGTGATTCATAGTTGGATGTGGATGTCTTCAGACATACTACATCCTCTTCTTCGTATTCCTCATGATGAACAATAATAGTCAATAAATTATATAAGTAATTGACAATAGAATGGAAAACAAAAGAACAATAGTTATGGGAAAGAATGTCTACATCATCTTCTTCACATTACTCTTTTTGAACTACAACAATCAATAAATAATATAAGTAATTGACAATATAGTGGAAAACATAAGAACAATAGTTATGGGAAAAAATATTTGCATAATTGAAAATGTGAATGAATAAGACAACTACAAGAAATCATAGGAACATATGAAAAGCATAGTAATATGAGTAGAGAGAAGGATTTTGTTTGATACATCTTACTAAAGATTTACTGGTATGTTAATGGCATTCCTAATTTTGAAAGAAAGACATAAACATTTACTAGTATGTGAATGAAAACCTTCATGGCTTCCATGCACATACTGGTAAATGTTAATTATTTTGGGCACGCTCATCCTGCAACATGGTGCTTCATTTCATATTAATGACCCATAGTAATTTCATGACATGCCTGACTAAACAAAATTTAAGACACTGATAAAATAATGTGTTCGTTTGAATATTACTATTGGTCATAATTTCAAACCTAGTGGTTTAAGTCTTCATCTTCAGGTTAGCCTGCCAAATTGGCTAAGAGAGGGAGGAATAAATAACAACAACATTAATTGACATGAACACATGAAAAACATAACAACATATGGTTATTCAATACTACGGGCATTGAAATGCACCTTATAAATAAGGAGTCTTTAATGATGTTCATTATTATAGGGTGGTTTTCAATGTTCCATGTAGCGAAGCACCTTCAAGTCATCCATCAACATTAGAATATTAACTATATTATAAAATGTGGGTGAATAACGCAACAAAATGAATTGATAGGAACATATGAATAACACAAGAATAATACATAAGAGGGTTTCATTTGATACATCTGAGTCAACATTTACTATAATGGGAAAGTAAAAATTTTGATAGAAAAAATAATAACTTGTACTCCTATGTGAATGCAAATCCTATGGGACTTCCATCCACATTCCCATAAATGTTCAATAACGCATTAAATGTGAATGCAAATCCTACGAAACTTCTGTTTTTTTTAATATGACATTCATTTTATGTCATATGATATACATTTTATTTTTAATTACATACACATCTATTTTGAAAGGGGACCAATAATTGTATTAAAAAAATCATATTTTTTAATATTAATTGTTTTAAAAATGAATAATCCACAACTAAAATGTTTAAATAACTTTTATAGTATTAATGAATATAATATTTATTTTAATGAAAAAGATATTCATTCTTTTGAATATGACATTCATTTTGTGTAATATAATATTTATTTTATTTTAAATACAATGTATATTTATTTTGAAAGGGGACCAATACTTTACCCCCAAAAAAAAAAAAAAAAAAAAAAAAAATTAAAGTAACGTCTACAATACATAATACATAATCACATAAATCTTAATAATTCATGGCCTAGAAAAAGGATCACAATACAATTATAATCATTGGACCCCAAAGAAGTGATGCCATTCCCCTACATTATTTCCTTAAATTATGAAACATGGCAACATTTCCCCAAAATTAGCTCGCTGTAAAGACGTTTACATTTTATTTTGGATGCCAGTGATTTAATGTGACCGTGTTCTACAGGACAATCTGAACCACTTTCATGAAAGAAAAGTTGTCTTATTTATTAACCATGTCATTTTCTCTTCGTCGTAGTAATACGGAATGAAGAAAACAGTTAAAAGAGAAGAGAAAAGTCACTGATGAAAAGTCGTCGTCGCACGGAATGGAGAAAAGTTATTGTGTATTAAAGCTTCCCAACGCCCTTTTGGGTTCGGGTGCGGAAGGCTAGTTTAAGATGTGGTTATGCACTACATTATTTTATTAACTTAAGAAAACGGACACAACGCATAGAATTTGCTGAGAAAGACGTTTACATTTTGTTTTTGATAGCGCGTCATTTAGGGTCACTGTGACCCATTGAATAGAGCGCCATTTAATGTCACTGTGACCCATGAACTACTTTCATGAAAGAGAAAAAAATGGTAAGAAAAGTCACCTTGATCACTTGCGGTCTTCTTTATTCAAAGATGCCAGTCTCTAAGTAGCATACCATATTGTGTTCATTTCCTTCCAACATCTACGTTTAATATGGCTATCTCAGAGCTTGGTTTTCTGACTGGTGGGAATGGACCTTGTGACGACAGTTTATCTTCTGACTGCTTTGTTTATGTCTTCTTCAGTTTGGCAACCTTGTCATTTGGTTGCCTTCCAATTATTTTCATTGGAGCAGGAGCATGGAGCGCATTCAAGAGAAGAAAACATTGGATTCCAGCAGGCTCTCTGGTTGTGGGTGCGCTTGTTCTTCAACTCCTACCGCTCCTTAACAAATCTTTCAAATTTCGAGGTGACATTTTTTCTGAAGACCTGGCCCAGAAGGCTCAAAGCAAGCTGTTTGGCGAGAAGAAGTTTGACGACAAGACTGAGATGTCAGAAGATAATGCAATACTTTTCTTTTATGATCGGATATCAGTTTTGGGTGGGAGAGTTTCTGTGTGCGTATTGATGGGTTGTTTGCTGCCTGGAGTAGCCCTACCTCTCTCAACAAATTTGTGGTCTGACATGGCCGGGCTCATCATAAGCTCATCGGTATCTCTCTTCCATATTTTTTACGAAACGTATTTGATTTATTTAGCTTATAAAGCTACAAAACCATTAGACAACTATTACATTGGTAAGTCAGTCTTTGTTATGGGAGGATGGTTGAATATTACAATATTAGTATCAATGGCAATTCTGGTTCTACTTCTAGTATCTGCTGCTCTGGCTAGTGTCAGTATTAGTCAAGCCACATCTCATAAAATACCCGCCCTTTTTTCATCTCAAAATTTCTACGCCCAGTTTTCATGGGAAAAGGTGGAAGAGCAAGCAACCAAGTCATTGATTGTAGCTCGCACCGCAGATCCTCAATATATAATGGCCAGATCAGTTCTCAGTTCTTCCATAGCATTCGTCATTACAGTTTGCAATGGGATTTTGATTTTTCAGGTATTACATTTAGAAAATCTAAATCCTAGGGATTTTATTGACATTTGGTTGATGCTTCGTTGTGTGGTCATTGTAATGGGATCCATAGTCATATATTGGAGATTGAAGGGAAATATCAATAGAAAATAAACCAGAAAACAAGAACTATTAACTCAGAACTCAGAAAGCTACAGCAATCTTGAAAAACACAATTCTATTCATCTTCTTTTTTTCCTTGATTACAAAGTGCGCCCTTAACGGCTTTTTATAGATTTAAAAACTAAACAATAACTGAAAATAGACTCATCTATTATTAGCTTCAACTACTTAACTAACTGCTTGTTCAAACAAACTCCTATCTAACTGATTGTTAACTAACTCAATTCTAACTGTCAGTTTACTAACTGATGCTTAACAGCTTGCATGCAGGAGTGGAGGTGGGAGAAATTATCTCTAACTAACTTGAGTTTCTAACAGAGATGCATCACAGCAGTGATATACTATCCAACATGTCTGCGATGGAAATGGTCAAGTGTGCCACAATATTTCCGGATCGAGGATTATTGGAGAAGACATTTGCTTGACTTAATAGATAGATTCGATACATATGAAGAAATTGGCGGAAGCTCCCTCACAAAGTTCGTGGTAAGGTTGATCAGAATAATGAGATTCCAGAAATTGTTATATTTGCTTTATTGGCTTCAGATGTCCTCGATTTTGCTGAGCAAAGTTTGTCGGTTATCATTAGAGCTGTTGTTCTGCAACAAATATTTGCGCAAGCTTTTCATTGGTTCAGCATATCATGAATTTTCTCAACTGCATGGAAATAAAAGCCGTGCAGAAATTGATTTGGGAAACGACTCTAATTACGATAAATTTTGTAGAGCCCTGGTAATCATGCCGGGCGAAAGCCCTGCTGGAATATGGATAGCTAACAAAAAATCCACTGAAGAAATAAAGGAGCTGACGAAGAAGGGGGAAGAAGAGGGTAAAAAGTGTACGGAGTTGGTATATATGTTGAAAAACAATTCTTCGCCAGAGTTCTCTAGAGAAAGATGTGTGAAGCTGCAGAATGGTCTTCTCGACAGCTTGGAAGTGGAAAGGGAGTTAGATGTCCGGAAATGCTCTTGGAAGATGACAGCCGTCTCGATAATTGTTTTTATCATAGAACTTTCTTCATTTACCCAGAATCCGGCTGAGGTGGATCCAGTTATTGAAGCTTGCTCTCAAGCATGGAGTATGATGGACATGGTAGATATTTCTGATGGCCAAGGAGTTGAACTGAGTAAAGTTGCAAATAAACACATCCAAAACTTGCAAAATTCACGTAAATGGCTTCAATACGCTCTTCCAATAAACAGGCCTGTTGAAAGGTCCCCTGCAGCCGCCAAAGCAGCCATGCAAAATCTTGTTGAGAGAGGCATGGAAATAGCAAATGACTACCAATCAAGAAAGTGGAGTGAGGTGATAGCAGGTTACAGCTTGTACAGGTTAGGGGCAAACATGAATGATCAGTTCAATAATAATGTGGGGGAAAGCCTGGACGGAGTACGAAGTATGTTGGCAGATGTGATGGGGTCATGCACAGTAAAGGCAGTGGGTGTGATAATGGAGGATTGCAAGAAACAGTCGACTCTGTATGATGAAGACAGCATTTTGAAAATTGCAGGGGTTGCTGGGAAAGTGAAGGGTGTAACTGAAAATGTGGGATGGAAATTAAAATGGATGGCAGACGAAGAGACTCAATCCATTAAGACCTCATTGACAAGTGACGAAACTCCTGCCATCGTACTGTATTCCACTTTTCAGATGGGATAAGCAAATCATATTTCATAATCTCTATTTTAGTGTTTACCGTATTCTTACCCTCCGAAGCATTTCTTTGCATTCCTCCGTGCGTTATGAAATAGATTTGCATCAATAAAACAACGCCACAAAATCTCACATGTTTTGCTTTGGAAGTGTGGATATTACGTACAATGTCTTATTAATATTTATTCTTATTATGTATAAAATTAAAACATGATTCTGTCTTTTTATGTTTGATGTCATTCATGAATTTGAAGAGATGTGAACAAGAGCATTGTCCATTGTATACAGCTTGTTTATTGGGAATTCTCCTTTACAGATATCTATGATAATATATTATTATTTTTAATTTAATTTTAGTTATTTACAATCTATTTATAAATATTTAAGTTAGTTTAAAAGGGCTTGAATTAATTGTCCAGCTTCTCATTTTAATCATTAAGCGGGAAATAAATTAAGATTGAAAAAATATTTACTAAAAAATTTATTGAGAATAGTCACATTACTTTTTAAATTTTCTATCTTATTTATTTTATTTTCAAAAAGTGTTTATATATATATATATATATATATACTTCTAATTTTTATTAAAAATAAATGATAAATCAGTTGTTTTTCCTTTGAGATTGAATATATATTTTTGAAAAAAATTACACCAAAAAATATTTCTAAATATACAGTTTTGAAAAAAACTACAGAAAAAGACATTTCAATTCTAAATTTAATTTTTTTTAAAAATATTATGTTTAGAATATATTATTAAAGTTTTATTATTCCCAATTTTTGTTGAATAAAACTGTTTGATTATAGATATGAATTTAAATTTGATTGGACTCTTGATTGTGTGTAGGATAAACATTCTTAGTGTCTATAAATTAATTCTTTCTTTAATTATTTAAAATCATTTCTTAAAATAATAAAAAACAAGTGAGATAAATAATTCTTCTTTTATTTTTACTTATTTTTCTTTTAAGACTATGGCTATAATAATACACTCAAACTAATTTTACAAGATAAATTACTTCCAATATAATTATACATTTTTTTTAAATTCTTATCAAAATAATATTGTTATATATTTAATAATTTTATAATGAATATTTAAAAAAATCTTAAAATAAAGTGATAGAGAAGGTTTTAATTTACATAAATTTCTCCTAGCGAAATAATTTATTTAAGAAATAGACAATAAAAAGGGATTGTTTAAAAAAACAAAAAAAAAAGATATTTAAGTTAGTTTAAAAATGATTGAATTGAATAAAAAATAGTTATGATTTAAATTTTGTCTTGTTGGACAAAGTAATACAAAAAATTTGAGTCATTGGTGATATATTTTTTTAAATATTGTAAGAGGAGAAAATGTATGTCATGTTTGATCTTGATAAGGGTTTGTCTTGTCATATCATTAGTGATTGTGTTGGCTCTATGGGATCCCTAAACTACCTCTATATTTATTGTATTTTCAACTTCAACTTTTGGCCTTTGAGCAATCCTTTGCTTATTTAATGGGCTCTCCTCAAGAGCGTGTATCATTTGATGTAGAGTAATTTGGATATCACAACCATAGTCCCGAAGCAAGTAGGCAACTTTGTTCCCAAGGCATACCATAAGGTAAGACACCACTAACTCAAAATTCTCCTCTCGATGTTTTATTAGATTTTCCTACTTTTAAGAGTGCTTTCCAATGGATTGAAACCCATACTCTTATAGGGTATTTTTTAGGATGCATCTTAATTGAATCCATGATTCAAATCTAGGTGCAAAGCAATTGGCTACCCCGTGGCATAAATATTTTAGGGATTTAAAACATGACCAAGGGATTCTTCTTATTTCAGTTTGAAAATCTTGCTCACTGTAATATCATTCATAAGCATGAACCCATTTATATGAGGAGATCCCTAGTCTTTAACCTCTAGATTTGATATTTTGTCATCTCGATAAAACCAAGTTTAAGGTTCTAATCTAGATAGAGTTTCTAGGAATACCTATGCCTTTTTGGCCTTCCACGAAATAATTATTCAAATGCTAAGGTCAGTTTATACTCTTTGATTTTGACTATTTATTCATTATTCATCCTCAATAATACATATGTATCGAGGTCGACCTCTCTCAAGGCCTTTAAGAGACCATTGCCATCTAGATATGTTTTCAAAGTGTCACCCAAAGTGTTTTATACATCAGCCCCCTGAATAATTGTTTTTGATGCCAATCCTTAGACTACATAATTAAAGACTTCCTTCTTATGGCTACCTCAAACACCCCACTGAAAATGGATCTACAATTCTCTCACCCTGAGGTAGGGAAAATTGATGGATGGTAGATGGTGGGTTAGTGAAACAATCAGAATAACTGGACCTCTAAAGTCATACTAGCATCAAGAAGTTTGTGGCTTCTACTAATATAGTCACCAACCACCTGCAGTCCAACATACTCAAACACAACTGCCTCACCTCAATCAGGATATGAAATGTGATCCCCATATAGTCAATGTGAGTCTAAAGCCACAAGTTTCCATGACACCTGGGTTCTCTTTATTTCATACACAAGACACACAAACACAAACCACTATTATTTTGACTTAAAACCCATGAGAAAATCCTTATTCTCTGCACTAACAAGTGACTTGCCATTAAAGGATTCCCTCTCCTTCCAGTAAAGAAGATATGTTTTCTCAACCTAGGATATGACTTGTTGTGATTGGATATTTTCTAGAAACAAGTAATAAGCATTATTTCCTAACAAAATACATTGCAGTGCTATAATACCAAGAGGATGAAACCATAAACATAAATGGTTTCCAATGATTTTTTATTAGAAAGTTCATGTTTTAACTAGCCCAACATGCAAGTACTTAGTGTGGCACAATGGTCAAAATTTATCATATATGCTTTTCTTATCCCTGTAAGAAGTTAAAATAACTGGTCTTACTCTCTAGATGGTAAAAAAATTCATGTAGCCCAATGCTACTTATCATATGTCCAGTCATAAAGCTGGTTACGATACCATAATTACTATTATTGCACCACTTTATATTTTTCTTGTGACATATTGGGGTGTGAACTCTACTAACTATGTTTCTTGGATGGTTTTAAATTTTGACAGGAGGAACCTTCGTCTCATGAATATATATGCCTCTAAAGGTGTAGTTACAAGTATAGACCTTTATAAGTGAAAATTTGACTCTATTCCCATGGCCCACTGGATTTAGTTTGGGTACTGTAATATGATTGAATAACTCAAAGACAAGGAAAGTGTCTTTATGATGCATTTTTGTGCTGGTGAACATAAAGCTTGGTTTTACCTTCACCATAAATATGGCATTTTTTATCCGAATCACCACCATATGCTTTCATCTCCCACGAATTGGTTCACTTGGTCAAATTTTCATCAAGGTTAGGAATAATTTCTTAAGAGACTTGACATAGCCCTTATATTGGACCAGAATATCTTTTATTTTGATCAAAAAATTGATCATCCTCTAAGTGTTATTCCTAATTTCCTTCTATAAAATCACCAATCTATTAAATTTTATATGGAATGTTCTACCCTTCCAACCAAAATATGCAAGAATTAGTTTTATCTTAATACTTCCTATCTTCAGCATCTTTAATATCCTGCTCACATTAAGAGAGTCTAAATCCTCGCTCTACTTCCTTCGAAGGAAACTAGGTGGATTGATAGTTGGGAAGTAGCCATTTACCTAACTACCACCTTTCTTCATTTTTTGGTAAATAATTGGCATCCATTATAAATCAAGTGAATCTAGGCACTATGAAATAATTCAACCTTATCTCTTAGATGTTTGAATAATCCCCCATAGATGAGTCTCCACAAAATAAATTAGCTACATTAAAGCATCAGATCAAAAAATTTGATCTTCACTGAACCCATTGATCTCAAAGTCAAGTTTGTATTCACTATATTAAAATTGGTGATAGGGCCCCTAAGAAATTATTTAATAAGTTGAGGGATCATGACTCTTCAATGCAAATAAAATATATTAAGGGTGTTTAGAATTAGTTAACTAATCTCCCTGAGGTCCTTCAATATTTTATGAAGCAATATAAGTAGTTTTTCCATGCTTCACCATCCTCAGAGACTCAAAGATTAGATTTGAATAATTCCTTTACGTTTTTCTATGCAAGTTCACCTCTATCAATGGGTTCGCTATGACAAACTCCTATCCATAGGATAGCTTCATCAAGATGTGATGGGTACTAATAAAGATAAATACTTAGGTAGTGATTACTTTCCTAGTGATTTCTACCAATTATGTTAGACCTTATTGACATAAGGTTTATTTAGAAGCTCTTGTTCAAATTTATCTAGGTAGGCTTAAATCAAAATAATATCCAAGGCTAGGGACCTTGATATTTTTTCCAACTAGAGGCCTATCACTATTTTGAATGTCTCTTATAATATTATAGTTAAAACTCTAGTCCCCATGATAATATGTATGCTTCCCTTAATTGTTAAATCTAAAAACATTGGGTTCATTCAGGGTCATTACATTTTGGAAAAAATCTTTGCAATTTTGGAAGGTATGAAATGGGCTCACACCTCCATGTAGAAGGTGTATGCAATCATAATTGCATGATACACATGAATTAATATTAGATTGGATAAGATAGAGCACACCTACACTTTCGATTGGGTATACACTTGTTAAGCAAGAGCATGACCAATATGGGAATCCATTAGACCTGACAAGGGGATCACTTATATTGCTTGTCACAACATATAATGCTAGGAAGGGTTTCAAAGCCTACAGTCTAACGCAATCACATAATAACCCTAAAAGAGTCTTATGATTTGACATTTCACTTATACTAATAAATAAGAAAGTAAATTATTCTAATAACAAGAAAAGTAAACTAATGTAGTGCACACCAAAGTTTTTGGCACAATGTGAGTGGTTAGATGCTAAGAAATTAAATATGTATAGAAAACTTCAAATAAAGTAAGTATGAGTAACACCCTAATACATAGAATATGAAGAGTAATATTATTCGAGCCAACACTTATGCTACTTCTATCTACTAAAAGAGAGGAGAACAAAGTTAGAATATACTTACCTAAATGTGAACCCATCATGATTCAATCTCTCCTTTGGCCAATAAGGATTCATAAGAGGTTTTTATGGTTTGTAAGAATCACTTTGTTAAGCCAAAGCATCCAAGACCTATCCACAAGACTAGATTCTCTAAAATAAGAAACCTAATCTATATCTCCTCAAGTAGAATGGTGGAAGAGCAAATTGTGAATAAGTGTGAGAAAATAATAAATTTTTATTGTATGCTTTTTGAAAATGACTGAAATAACCTAGCATATATAAGAGTATCTCTCACTAAAAATTTTCAAAAATTTTGATTGCGCTAGGTCAACTAGGTTGACCTAATACATTTTCAAGTTAATGCCTAAAGTGTGTGCTAGGTCAGCCTGTATGGTAATAAACTTAAATAGCTGAAATAACCTCAGAACACACTAGGTCGACCAAGTCAACCTAGTTGGATGAACAAGTCAAAAGAGTGTCAAGTAAGGAGAAGAATGGTCGAAAGAGGAAAATACTAGAGGAATATGTGATGGAGGAGAATTAGCTTAGGTAAAGGTTTTAGGAGATGAATGGATTGGGAATAATGTGGTAATAAAGGACAACAATCCTATAAAACACTAAAGGTTTGTCCACCCCTCTCTTGATACACCCCTTAAGGCATGCACTCAGAGAAATTGAGTCACAATGGGTTCCTACAAGATGTAAAGCATTAGTATTTAATAAAAGTTATAATATTATGTGTATACATATGTTCTACTTGAAGCTCATCATCTATCACTAAGGTGTAATAGGGGATAGTGATTCAAGAAAGAACATAAGGATACATGACACTGATGCTAAAAAAAAGTTGCAATATGTTAAAAAGCATAAAATAATTGAAAGTAAAAGATTCAAAGGGAAACTAATATAAAAATTAAATAACTAAAAAGTAAAAATGATGCATACCTTGATTTGCCTTTATAAAGGGATGATTTTCAGCTATGTTTTTAGTTTTGATTGTGTAGGACATAGAGACTACTTTTAACAAACCCAAAAATACAAAACTAAAATCAAAAATAAACAAACATAAGAAAATCCAAGATAACTGGTGATATGTCGATGGGATGCACTTGAGGCATTTGTAGGTTTGGGTGGCAAGTGCCATGTTAGGCCAAAAGACCAAGTCAAACAAAATTAAATCAGGTAATTGAAAATCCAAGGTTACTAAAGACTAAAAAACTCAAACAAGTAAATCTCAAGTAAGAAAAAGGAAAACTCGCCAATTCAAACCAAAGATACATGTTTAGAAAAGGAATGATAAGTAAGATGAATCAATGGTAAAAGTAAAAATAAAATGGTAAAATAACATTGATGAGTGAGCAATAACAATCCACATCTCACCTAATAATGGAAAAAGGTGCATAAAAGGGGAAAATAATAGTGATGACTAAGCAGTAACAATCCACATCTCACTCAATAATGGAAAAAAGGTGTGAACTCTAATGTCTACAATAGTAGGACATCAAAATCATGATAAATGGGAAAAGGAAGGTAAAGTAGGTTTAGTAAATGTAAGTTTTTATGATATAAAAGAAAAAGATGATCCATAGTTTTTCAAAAATGTTGTTTACCTTTAAGGATAGATAAAATTGAAATAAAGTAGTGCTAGCATATTTTCAAGAAATGAATAAGAATGAATTTAAAGAAGAGGGAAAATAGATTTGGAATCATAATTTGGTTGTTAAGAGGGAGATGAAATGGGTAGAGGAAATAATGAAGGAAAAACCAAGGTAGAGAAAGTCTTTATTGAAGTCAAGACACTCAAATTTGGTTTGTCAAAATAAGAGGACTTTCAACCTTAAGGACTCTAAAGAACTTCTCTTAGTTACAAAATTCTTAGATCAATAAATGAAGTTTATAGATCATATCATGAAGGCTATGTGCATGAAAATTAAAATAGACCTACCTCCCCATGATGTGTTCCCTGTTCTTCAGGACCCATTATAGAGCCATCAATCTAATATGAATATTGGGTACTTGCATGAGAAAGTAGGTATCACCAAATATTTTTTGAATTCCCCTATTCCAATCTACTGGCCTACCATACCCCAAATGACTTTGACTCTATGTAAACATGACTATGGAGTTTGAGTTTAGATTGGATATAGGAGATGTGCTTGTAATCATGTCTTTTGGTGTGAATTTGAATTTTGAGATTTGTATGGTGTCTTTTACATATTATTGCCTTTTATTTTCTAATGATTTGGCTTTTAACTTTTTTGATGGCTTTTTCTACTCCTCCTCCACATGGATTTAGAGAACCAAACATGGGTGCTAAAGATGACTTTTATTTGAAACTTGGGACAAGGTTGATAAGAGAGAAAAAATTAAAAGAGCATGGGGTCTAAGAGTCTCATAAATCTAGGTGAAATAAAAGTGATGTATTGACTTCGACCTTGTTTTATCCAATGTGGATATGAAATAAAAGGGGAAAATAAAGAGGAATGACACATGGAATAATTTGAATTACTTCAAATCATAAAAAATGTGACAAAGGGTAAAAAGAGGGATATAATGAGAGAAAAGGTATGATTCCTTATCATAAGATTGAGGGAAATGGAAGAAAACATGCTAACTTAGATTTTTATGTAAATTACATCTAGAAAAAGAGGCAAAAACTAATATCTAATAACAAGGATCACAAAGAACATGAAAAGAATGGTAATTTTATGAGGAGGGCTATGTTTTATCTATGGTATTACCTTGAAACTCATAAAAGAGAGTCACATGAGGGATGCCAAAACAACATTGGAAAATAGAAAAAAGAGAAGGAAATGTGTAAAAGATGGTGGTTTTGTGAGGAATGTTGGGTCCTATCCATGGTCTTACAAAGAAAATCACAAAATAAAAATCCAATAGGCACTAAATCAAAATTAAAAAATAAAAGGAGAATGAAAAATAATATAAGGAAGACTATGGTACATCAAGTAACCAATGAAAAAAGTGAGGACTAAAGGTTTGTGAAATAAACGCAACTACTGAAGAGGGAGAGATTCATGCTTAAGTAACCTATAAAAAGTGTTAGAGAGATATAGAGAGAAAGTATGATAATAAGGAGATGATCCTACATTGATGGCTATTAAGGATGAACATGTGAGATGTAATCCTATGTGTCTTGAAATGTTTCTTAGAGTTGAATTAGTTTGGTAGAATGTAAGGGAGAATAGGAGTGGCAATTGAAAGATGCCCCAAAGGGTAAATGGATATAGGGATGGGCATCACAATATGCCTCAAAATATGAAATGATATATGAATGGGCATCGCAATATGCCCCAAAGGATATAGTAATGTGTGGATGGGCATCACAAGATGCCTTAATAGCTAAAAAGAGGAAGAAGAGATATGAAAAGATAAGAAGTAAAGAGAACTCCATATAGTGTCTAAATGGATTCAGGTTGTCCAAGGACATTCTAATGGGGGCATAATTATTGAGGAAAGAAAAATAATGCTAAGAAATAAGAATAATAGACAAAGAAAAAGAACTAAATCAGGCAACAGAGAACTAATCAAACATATAGGAAAATCAAAAGGCTAAATTGGAAAGCATAGAAGAAAGAAAATAGTACAAGGTCAACTTGGTTGACTTAGCACAAAAATAAAGACTGTAAAACTATACTAAGTCAACCAGGGCAATTGAGTATAATACACAGAAGCTAGAAAAAAAGAAATAAACTTTATAGATAGTATTAGGTCCACCAAGTTGGCCTAGTACAGTGAACATAGGTTGAAAAAGATACTAGGTTGATAGGGTTGATGTTATTCCCTTAACTATTAGTGTGTTTAGGGATATGTGTGGCTAACTTGTGGCTTACATACCTCTTTTATTTACATTTTATATTTATTTATGTTCTTAGATAGGTCAGCCTATGGAATAACCTTGTCTAAGTGGACTATATATAGGAGGTAGTGCTTAGTCTTTATTTATTATGTTAAGTATTTTGTTATTATTGCATTGTTTTGGAGGTTGCACCCTCGAAGTGGTTTTTCTATATTATCCAATATTATGTTCTATTCTCAATTATTGTTTTGGATCTCTCATATTTTATTATTATATGCAATATAAAATTATTATGTGCAAACTTCTAAGTAATTTCATTACAAGTGGTATCAAAGCTTTTATTTTGGCAAGTTTCTTGCAATGTTTTTTCTAGATCTGGTGATGCATGGCTTCTGGGAGTGGTGGGAGTGAAAAAACATAACTTGTAATATGGGAAGAATTAATTTTTTTCATCAGTGCAGTATTGCTCAAAACACTTTTTTGAAAAACAATATTTAAAAAAAAAAGAGTATGGAAAAAAAATTCCCTTTGTACAATTATAGTCATTGGATTTGTCTCAGTGAGATGATTGTAATGGTATATTCTATCGATACACTTTTTTTGTTTCAAAATTTTTACCCTAGTGCGCAAAGATAGTCATTAGATTCATCTTGACAAGGTGATTACAATAGTACCATTTCTTGGTATACTTTTTTTAGGGTAAAATCCCTCCTAAGGTTTTTATATGGTAGGTCCAGGTACTTAAGCAAGAAAAGGGGGCAAGAAACTCCTATGATTCCTTGTGTCGATGACATGGAATTTGGAACTTCAAATCTAGTGTTTTCTCAACTTCAAATAGACATAAAGAACTTAGTGATGCATGATGAATTTGTTGTAGTAAAAGATGATGTTTTATGGATGTGTAGATAGATTAATGGGGTTCATAATGAATTGTAGCATATCACTATGCAATTGGCTGCCCTTACATCTCAGTTTTAGCCCAATAACCCTCTACTTCAGTAATCAAATCCTCCTCTCAACAAATCCCATGATGGTATGAAACTGATGTTGCCAAAAGTGGACATGTGTAAGTTTGATGGTAAGGATCCTCTCACTTGGATTACCCAAATTGAGAATTTATTTGAGATGCACAACCCCTAGTTCTTAGAAGGTGATAGTGACATCCCTATAACTGAAACCTAAGCATTTCATTTAGTATCACTAGTTATGTGATCATAATAAAATAATAGTTATCCTATTACATGGTCTATTTTCATCAAGGATTTGTTGGTTCATTATTAGAATAATGTCTCTGAGAACTATTTTAGCCAATTAGCCAAGCTATGGTAAATAGGAATTGTGAAGGATTATATTCATCAATTTCAGAATCTCTCTTTACGGGTGGAAGATATCACTGAGGAAAATTAGACTGGTCTATTTTTGGGTGGCCTCAAAGATAGCATCCAATTCAAGGTTTTAATTTTTAACCCAACATCTTTATCAGAATCTATCCCTAGGGCACGTATGATAGAAGAACAAGAGATGGTTAAAAGGAAAACTTTCACTACTAGTCATGATCACAACTTTTTAGCACCATCATTTCTATAGCCCACCAGATTAACATAATGAAAATTTGAGGAGAATCAATCCAAAGGGTTGTGTTATGGTTGTGATAGTAAATGGAGCAAAGACCAACATTGTGCTGAAAAGAAGCTATTTTACATTGAAAGTGCCAATGATGATGAATAAGTACATGATGAAGATGTAGAGGTTCTTGAGGAATAATTTGAAGACTCAACCTACTATTTCTTGTCATGCCCTTTCATCTATTATTACTCCTGAAACTCTTAAGGTGATGGGTTTCCATGAGAAATAGAAGGTCACTATCTTGATTGATTTTGAGAGCACACACAACTTCATCCATAGTAAGTTGGTTGCTCATTTTAATTATTTCATTTATCCATGTCTAGAAATTTAGGTTATGATTGTAGATGGTGATACTATCATTTATTTAGGAAAAATTCATAGTATTAAGTTGGCCATGGGAAACTACTTATTAGATTCTTCATTATTTTTTATTCCCATGGGTGGAGCTGATATTATTCTAGGAGTCTAGTGGCTCATAACTTTGGGCACAATTGAGATGAATTTCCAAGAATTATTCATGTGTTTTCATTCTGAAGAAGGGATATTTGAGCTATGGGGATTAAGGACTAAATCTCCACAACTTGTTAGCTCCCATCAAATGACAAAGATTCTCCATAAGGTTGTTGAGGGATTTGAACCTCACTTATTTTCCACGGAAGTATAGCTAACTCAGCCATCTCCACCTCTTGATCTATGATAAGTGATTGATGTGCATTATATTATTTTTAGCAACATGCCAAAAGGACTTCCACCTAGTTTCATGCATGATCATGGTATCACACTCATTCTTGGCATTACACCACCCAACATTAGGCTATATAGGTATCCCTATGCCCAGAAAATTGAAATTGAAAAGAGGGTACAGGAGATGGTGGATGCAAGAATCATTCACCATAACCAAAGAAAATATTATTCACCATTTGGCATGGTGAGAAAGAAAGATGACACGTAGAGGATGTGCCCTGACTACAAAGAACTTAACAAGTTCACTATCAAAGGTAAGTTTCTTGTTCCTATCATTGATGATTTTCTAGATGAATTGAATGGTGCTATTTATTTCACCAAGTTAGATCTATGTTCTAGGTATCATCAAATATGGATCCGTGATGAAGACATACCCAAAACCACTTTCAGGACTCATGAGGGCCATTATGAGTTTTTGGTTATGTATTTTAGTCTAACAAATACACCATCTACTTTTTAGAGTTTGATGAATATTATTTTTAATCAATTTTTGAGGAAATTGGTTCTAGTATTCTTTGATGATATCCTCATTTACAAAAAAATTTGGGAAGACCATTTTCAACATGTGAAATAGGTACTCTCCATTTTAGAATAAAATTAGTTGTATGCCAAAACTTCTAAATGTAATTTTAGGGCTTTTGAGGTTGAATATTTTGGTCATTTGATGTCTTATGAAGGGGTGAAAGTGGATCCTAAAAAAATCCAAGCTATGGTGGACTAGCTAATTCCTAAGACACTCAAGCAACTTCAGGGATTAATGGTTACTATCATAGGTTTATCAAAAATTATGGTAGTATTGCAGCCCCACTCACCTATTTGTTAAATAAAGATTCCTTTTAGTGGATTGATGCAACTACCTAGGCATTTAAACAATTTAAATTGGTTATGTGTAGTACTCTAGTATTGGCCACTCCTAATTTTTCTATGACTTTTGTGGTTGAATGTGATGCATCTAGGTATGGTATGGGTATTGTACTCATGCAAGAAGGTAGACCACTTGCATTTGAAATTCATAAACTAAAGGGTCAAAATCAGCACAAGCCCATCTATGAGAATGGAATTATGGCCATTTTACATGTAGTCAAACAATGGAGACCTTATTTGATGGGTCATCACTTTTAGGTAAAGACTAATCATGATAGTCTCAAATATTTTTAGAACAATGTTTGTCATTTGAGGAACAATAAAAATGGGTAACTAAGATGTTAGGCTATGATTTTGAACTAGTCTACAAAAAAGGCAAGGACAATGTGGTGGTAAATGTACTGTCTAGAAAAGATGAATCAGTTGAGGCATTGTTATGTGCCATACCCATTTTGTAGGTAGATTGAATAGATGAAACACAATCAGAATGGAAACATGATAGTGCTACCCATGATTTAATTTAAAATCTTCATCAAGGTTTAGGTGGATTTGAAAAATTCACATGGAAGGGTAATGTATTATGGTATAAAGATATATTTTACCTATGTAATAATTATCTTCTTAAACAAAAAATCCTTCAAGAACTTCATGAATCTCCAATTGGGGGTCATTCAATATTTTTGAAAACCTATCACAAAATCAAGCAGTATTTGTTTTGGGAGGGTCTCAAGGGGGATGTCCAGAAATATGTGGCTAAGTGTATGATCTATCAAAAAATAAAGGTGAAACCATCAAAAACCTAGGTCTTTTACAACCTTTATCCATCCCTAGCTAGCATTGGGAAGAGGTATATATGGATTTCATTACAGGGTTACCAAGATCTAATCATCAAAATATTATCATGGTTGTTGTAAATCATCTTAGTAAGAATGCTCATTTTTGTTCTTTATCCTAGCCATTTGTTGATAGTACAATAGTTGTTGCTTTTCTCAATACAGTTTGGAAATTGCATGGGACCCTTAAGATCATTATCAGTGATAGAGATCCCATTTTTACTAGTAATTTTTGGACTAAGTTATTTACATGTTTGGGCACCCAGCTGGCTCATAGTTCATCCTATCATCTTCAATCTGATGTATAAAGTGAGGTTGTCAACAAATGTCTAGAAGGATATCTCTGTTGATTTGTTTCTAATAAATAAGATAAATGGGTTCATTGGATGCTACTTATTAAATGGTGGTATAATGCTTCTATTCATATTTCTTTCAAAATGTCTCTTTTTTGGCACTATATGGATACCACCCTCCATCCATCACTTCAACCTTGAAGGTCCAGCCTAAGGTTCATGCAGTTGAAAAACATATTCACCATCAATAGGAGGTCCTTGAAAGTTTGTTTGAAAATTTAGCTATGGCACTGAATCATATGAAGCAATAGGTAGATCAACATAGAAGTGAGAAGTGAGAGGCATTTTGACATTGGTGATTGGGTCTTTGCTCACTTTCATCCATACAAATAGATGTCATTAAAGCAACAAAAAAAGGATAACAAGTTGTCCCCTAAGTATTATGGGCCTTATCATATCTTGTAAAAAAATGGCAATGTGGCCTACAAGTTAGATTTTCCTTCATCCACTCACATACATCTAGTATTTCATGTATCATTCCTGAAGAAAGTCATTGTACACAAAGTTGCCATTCAAACAAAATTACTAAAATTGGATGAGGAAGGTAGATTTGTTCTTGATCCTGAGGTGATCCTTCATACATGCACCAAGAATCTATGTTTTAGATAAATTATAGAGTACCTAATCAAATGAAATAATATACCATGTGAAGATGCCACTTGGGAGGATGAATCATTTGTGCAGCAACATCTAGAGTTGCCACAATGTTGAATATAATGTTGTTTTGAAGGGGAAGGTCTTGTTATGCCCTTAACCATTAGTGTGTCTAAGGATATGTGTGGTCAGCTTGTAACGTACATATCTCTTTTATTTACTTATTATATTTCTCTATGTTCTTAGATAGGTCATCCTATTGAATAACCTTAGATAAGTAGAGTATATATATGAGGTAGTGGTTACTCTTTATTGATTATGTTAAGTATTCTCCTATTACTACATTATTGTGGAGGTTTCCCTCTCGAAGTGGCTTTGCTATATTATCCATTATTTGATTATGATGTTAATTATTTTTGTGGATCTATCATATTTACTTATTTTGCGTGATATAAAATCATTTTGTGTAAACATCTAAGTAATTTCATTACAGTCGACCTAGTATAATAGATAGATATAAGGTTTCTTTACCTATATCTTTAGTTCTACTCATCTATTTTGTAAACCATAAAATACATTGGATTTTTGATGGCATATAGAATGAAAATTTGGAAGAAATAAGAGATAAAAATTATGATAAAAATAAATAAATTAGAATGTAAATATGAAGATAATCCAACCAGTGGTGGGATAGGATTCACATTGGGTTCACCAGAATGTAATGAAGGTGAAGCCAAAGTGAAGATAATGATAAATAAGAAAGGAAAAAAAAGGGAAATGTGAAGACAATATAACCAATGGTGGGATAGGATTCATTTCAGGTTCACTAGAATGTAATGAAGGTGAAGCCAAAGTGTAGTTAATGATAAATAAAAAAGGAAACAAAAATGGAAACATGAAGACAATCCAACCAATGGTGGGCTATGATTCACATCAGGTTCACCAAATTAAATGCAATTCGAATTGCATGGTGCACATGAACTAATCTTGGATCAGATAATATAGAGCACTACTACACTTTAGATTGGGTATACACTTAATAATCAAGATCATGACCAATATGGGGATCTACTAGACCCGATTAGGGGATCACTTGTATCATCTACCACAACATATCATGTTAGGAAGGGTTACAAATCCTACAGTCTAATATAATCATATAACAACCCTAAAAAATCCCTATGATTTAAAATTTCACTTATACTAATAAAAAAAAGTAAAGTATTCTAATAACAAGAAAATTAAACTAATCTAGTGCACACCAAATCTTGTGGCACAATGTGAGGGGTTAGATGAAAAGCAATCAAATATGTATAGGGAACTTTAAATAAAGTAAGTATGAGTAACACCTTAATACATAGATATGGAGAGTAATATTATTTGAGCCTACACTTATGCTACTTTTATTTACAAAAAGAGAGGAGAGCAAAGTTAGAATATACTTACCTGAATGTGAACCCATCATGATTCAATATCTCCCTTAGCCAATGGGGCTTTGCAAGAGGTTGTTGTTGTTCATAAGGATCACTTTGTTAGGTCAAATCATCCAAGACCCATCCATAAGACTAGATTATCCAAAATAAGAAGCTTAAGCTAAGTCTCCTCAAGTAGAATGGTGAAAGAGCATATTGTGAAGAAATGTGAGCGAATAATAACTATTTATTATACGATTGTTAAAAAAAGACCAAAATGACCTAGCATATATGGAGTATCTTACCCTAAATTATTTTAGGAATTCTAACTATGTTAGGTTGATTGGGTTGATCTAGTATATTTTTAAGCTAATGCTTAAAGTCTATGCTAGGTCGACCAATATGGTAACAAACCTAAAGAGTTGAAATGACCCCATAACACACTAGGTCAACTAGGTCAACTTAGTTAGATGAATAGGTCAAAAGAGTGTCAATAAAGGAGAATAAGGTTAAAAAGAGGAAAAGACTAGAGGTATATGTGATGAAGGAGAAATAGCTTAGGGAAAGGTTTTAGGAGATGAATGGATTGGGAATAATGTGGCAATAAGGGACGACAATCCTACAAAGAACCAAAGGTCTTCCTACCCCTTTCCCAATGCACCCCTTAAGGCATGCACTTAGAGATATTTATTTATGATGGGTTCCTACAAGATGTAAATCATTAATATTTGATAAAAGATAAAAATATTATGTGTATACAGAAGGCTCTATTCATCAAAATTGATTTTGAAAAGGATTATGATAGAATAAAATAGATCTATATCTTAGCTATGCTTCAAGTGTTAGCGTTTGGTTCAAATTTTATTATCTCTATTCAAACCATCTTTCAAGTGCCTCTTTTTACCTTACTATCAATGGACATCGATTTGGGAGGCTTCCGTCTTTCCCCCTCCCTTTATGTCCTTTTGGTCGAAGGATTTGGTTATTTCCTTAGAGACTTCACTTCTAGAGGTGTTATCAAAGATGATAGTCTCCTTAATTATCTTTAGAGCTAGCTTACCAATGGGAATTTCTTTAATGAGTCCTTTTTCACCCTTCAGGATAATGAGGGAGTTATCCTGAATGTCATGGAATGCTTACATTTTTTCTTGGCTTTTGGTTCCAACATCTAGTGGGCTAAGACTTAGTGTATTAGGTAGAGTTATTGGCCTTTACCTATTTGGGTGGGAGACAATAAATGTAACTATAGTATTCATGGATAAATGGTTAAATTTTTAGGAATTTCATTTAATTTGAAAGCCTCTCTTATGGTCCTATGGAATAATGTTGTCCTCAAAGTACAAAAAATATTATCCTATTAAACCACCAAGCCTCTCTCTGACTGGCAAATTTCAAATCTACTCCAAGATCTTATCTACCACTCATATGCACTATGATTCTTGTTGGACCCCCTCCAAAGTATCCTATAATATGATATAAAATTTTCTTGTGGATTTTATATGGGCCAACTCTGAAGGTAAAAAAGGCTTTCATAGAGTTTCTTGGGACATTTTTTGTCACTGCAAAGAAGCAAGAGGCCTTAGATTGATTAACATCGGTAAATAAGTATTAGCCCTATGTGTTTAGTGGATTATCAAATCCATATAAGCACAAGAGGCCTAGAAACATATTCTTAGGAATTGTATATCTTTAGGGTGTCCCTCCTAAGAGAGATAAGCCTAATGGAATGTTTGCTTTCAAACCTTGCTTATCATTGCAATTACTATTAATATTACTAGAACATTTAATGTCAAAATCATTTGGAAAGCATGGGATACTATTAAAACCAAGCTAATTTTGAAAGGGGATGGCTTCAATAATGACCTTTGTATCAAATCACAATCCCTATGGTGGTATCATGTTATCTATCTCAATGAGAAACCTTTAATATAATTTATAAAAACTAAAGCATTAAGAATCTCTTGTCATCTATGGGATATGTTTGATAAGCAAATTGGATCTTGGCTCACCTAACATCAGCTCAGATTCAAATTTAATCTTAATGCTCAGGATTTTGAATTATTTTATGAAATTTATATGTTTTTTAATGATTATGATTTGAAAAAAATTAGTGTTACTAGTTCTTCCCAATGGTGAAAAGATTGTCATTGGTCTCCCTCCACTACTATGATCTGATATCAACCTTAGTTTTGTTATCAATGGATTTGTTTGATCAACATCCCTTGGGAGATGAATGGAATATCAATAGCCCTATTATATTTTTAGATTAGCATATTTAAGGGTATGTGGATGGATTTGGGGGATAATTTTTTTATACATTTTCCTTAACATGATCACATTACTTAATAATGCAATCATGTTAATTAAATAATGTGATCATGTTAATAACACAATCACATTATTTTAAAATATGGAACACAATCATGGTAATAAAACTATTTCATTATTTTAATATAGGGAATATGATCATGTTCATAATGTAATCATGTTCCCTATATCACAAAAAAAAATGAATTGAATGCAAAATTTTCTCATTTTGCATTCACATTCTATTTTTTCCCTCACTCTCCTCCATTATTTGATCATGTTTTTCCCTCATGAGGCTGATCCTTGTTATATTTCATCCCAAGAAGATGTTAATTCATGATGCCACCACGTAGAAGAGGTAATTTCTAAAAATATATTCATGGTTTATTAATTTTATTAATTTTTTCTTATTTTCATTATTTAATTGGTAATTCGTTTATTTTGAACAACCCATCCTACTAACCCTCTTATTCCTCTGCCTAACCCTCCACCTATACCTCTTTTTCCTTAGCCTAACCCTCATGACCCTCTTGTTCCTCATCCTAACCCTCTTAACCTTCTTCCTAAGCTTATTATTCTTCATGCTAACCCTCTTATAGTTTCAAACAATCCCCTAGACAGTTAAGAGAGTCTAGTTGATCACATCATGGAAAATAAAATTAAAATTAAAGAATTAAAAAAGGATAACAAGGGATACCACTTCCACCAATACCTGTCACACTTATCTATCCAATTCCCTAGAGACATTATTAGGTCAAATTGATTATATAATGAGTTAAATTGACATATGGGTTTCATATAGGGATAGTTATAGGGTTTATTATGATGATAAATTATCAGCATGTGATGTCAAGAATAAAGACATATCAAAATTCTCAATTTTTACCTTATTCATTAACCCAACCACCAATGAACCATTTTCAGTAATTGTAAAACATTTTCCATTCCATTACTACCAACATAAATTTAATTGCAACTAATTTCTGAGACCAAAGGTCAATGGTGCTCATTTATACACCATGTAACAACCATGAGGTTCTATTATATTTTTTGAGGAAGCTCTACTATGAGTTTTTTTTCAATGATATTCTGAACTAATTTGATTTTATTGAGTTTTAGGGTTAAGGGAAAGGCTCTGCATAGGATAGACTAGGTGCATGTTGTGTGCCTAATTGGCCTACAAATATCCATATCAAAATCCACTTAAACCCAAGATACACTCTATAGTTGATAATGTTATGGATATCAACACTCTTCATGCACTTAGTTTTTTCACTAATACACTCATTTAACATACGAATAGGCTCTCATATATCAATGCTAAAGATACACCACCTAGTGTGCATACCCAACCCCACCCTTGCATATCTTGTATATATATATGAACTAGACCTTCTAATGATAATGGCATTGGTGTTTTAGAGGACTTTCATAATATACTAATGAGTGATGAGTTTTTGGAACTCATATTTAGTGTGTGAATATCAACCACTACACAGATGCAATTATATTTATATAAATGTCATGTTAAATTTAATTTATAATTATAAATTTAATTTAGCTAAAAATTAATTTACATAGAAATTTAATAATATATATATCATTTTTTATGTCCCAAGAGGTGATGGTACCTTCATCATCATATTCGACATTTGCATCATTTAATTTAATGTAGCCATTGTTTACATTTTTAGATCTAGCTACTGGCCCATCCACTACTACATTTATCTCTATTAGGATGACACCTTTTACTTCTACATAGGTAAAATTGATTTAATATTAAGCTCTATGTATATTTAGTCTATGTATATTTGTCTTGTAAGTTTAAGTTAAATTTATCTATCAAGGATCTCAAAATTTAAGTACAATGTTATTAAATACACTCTTGGTTTAATAAAGGATAAAAAATTACCATATATATATTTGATAATTTATAGAAAATTAAGTGAGACCTTATTTACATTAAATTTATGGCTCATGTAGACACTCCTCCATTACTACGAGTCAAGATAGACATAGGCATTGCTGATACTATGTCACTCATAGAGGCATTGATAGAGGTACATATTAACTTGTAATTTTGAAATGTAAAAATTGACTTGTTTTAATATTTTTATTACATACTTGGGGCAAATATAAATTATGTTAATGTATTGTGTATGTATTTTTATCCCGTGACATTTGAGAATCCCAATCAGATGATTAGAAGGGAAAATTCTCATGTTTCTTCCCTATTTTAGACACATATTCAAACAACTGAGCTTGTCACTGTCTCATTGGAGCATCGAAAATAGATTGACTAGCACCATGATATTGTATTAAGTGCATGTTTAAATGATTTTTTATTATAGTTTAAAATTAATTTTTTAATAAGTGTTTGATTGTATTTTATGATAATTTTTTAATAATATTTGTATTTGAATAGGTTCAGCTATAAATAATCTATGACCATATGACCCACATTCAGACCTTTGAGCAATCCAAGGCATTAGAGGGATCTTCATATACCAACAGGGCATCCCAAGGAGAGTCTTCTTTGAGGAAGGAAAAGAGAGGGAGGCTATTTTATGATTATGATGTCTTACATGAGATGTACTTTTTTGTATGTGTATATAAGAATATATGCATTTTTGGCATTGTATATGCATATATGACATTCATGCAACATTAGATACTATGTCGATAGATGTTGTAATTTTTTGTATGCCTATTATGTTAATCTATGTATTGTTGACATTGTACATGTGTCTATATGAGTTTTTTAGTGTTTTCATCTAAATTATATTAATCTATGTAATTTATATTTAGTTTTAATTTAAAATTTTATCGTATAGTGTTGTTTTGTTCTTCCAAACTATTATCTATCAAATCTCGTATTTAATGTTGTACACAAATGAAGATTACAAAATTGTTATTTTCAATGCCATAAATCTCTAATCTCCCATATTTTATTAAATTAAAGTTTTTATTTGATTTTTTTTAGTGGAAATAATTGATGGCACTCTTATCTATTTTTAATTTGTCATCACCCATTTACAACTTTTCAACTGATTATTAGCATGTAATTTAATTTCACATAAGGCCCATACCCAATCATGTTCATACTTGTATAATGTAGAGATGAACTTCTTCCTGACCTTGACTATAGTCTCTTTAATCTGATAAAAGGCAACATTACTGACTGAAAATATAATATTCACTCATGAGACAATGATCCATCTTTGGCCAAAACCCTATACATCCCCTTATACCACATAATGCATAGTTTACTCTTTTATGTTTAAGAAGGATATGAAATTGCTATTCATATGCTCTAAGATCATGAATAATTCCAAACTCATTTATCCATTATTGTTTTTAACTTGATTAAAAATCCACTATAAAAAAATCTTCTTTTAAACTAGTCAATTACTCATTATGTATGCTCTTAACTAGTCACCAATCTTTCAGATATGCTCTCCTTCCTTTGAAAAATTCTTATATAAGACACTTTGGATAGGTATTAGGAAAAATCAAGGATTTATGTAGGTTTAAATACTTACAATAAATCAACCAACTATAGGTCTCTAATAGATTGAGCTTTCATTCTCAAATTCTATCTTTTTATGTTTTTATGTCTCTAGACTTAGTCATTGTTGAAAGAGGTCAATTTATAAAAATAGATTTTGTAGATCTTTAAAATTATATTTATAGTATTATTTTATAAATTTTAACATTTTAAAACCATTACAAGAGTTTCTAGACATCAAATCAACCAAAAATGCATCTTACCATATGCACAACTTTCAAAAAACTGGTCTTCTAATGGTGTACAAAAAATAGTCCTCTATAATTGAAATTTTAAACCTCTTTTCAACCCAATGATATGTAGATTAAGTTATAAGATGAAGTAACTAGATGATCAAAAGGTTTTAGACCTTATTATTCAATGGTTTGATTTTTATAGGTATTTTACTCATGAAACCCTTACTTCGGATTTACTCACATTTTCTACAGGTCAAGAGCTAATTATTGATAGTTCATAGAGCTCATTTGGATTTTATATGATATAAAACATGTATATTGATCTTAAAAAATCTCTTAAATTATTCCAATACTCTAATTGAGTTCATATAATAGTTTCCACATGTAAATAAGCCTCTAAAAAAGACTATAATAGTAAAAATACATAATTCTTAAGGGTTTCATGAATATAAATGAGATTTAAGATTCTAATCAATACAAAAGGATTAGAATAACATTATAAAAGGATAATACAATTTAAAACATGAAAAAATACTTATAAATATTTATTATGTGTAATAATAAAGCATTTACAAAGTCCTTCTCCATTGAGACAAACCTACAACATGTGCTCTAACCTCTTCAAAAATGATATTTTTTGTCCTTTTAATCTTTTTGGTTCATATTGTATGGTTCCTCCTCATTAAGAGTGAGAATTATCACTTTGTTAGAGTCTAAACCAAGATTATTAATTTACTAAACTTGCTCAGATTATATCTTACTCATTCAAATTAAACTTACTAAACTAACCTAGTTTATAGGTCTTAATAATTACCTAAGACTATTATCAACATATATTCTACATGTATTTGGTGATGCTCATGCATCACCTTTAGTATCTTCCAACCTACCCCTTTTGTCATTCACTCTTCACACTCTCTCACTATATATTCCCTAGGCTTGGCTATGCCTATATGCCTTTCTCTTATTTAATAATTTAAAGAAAAAATCCTCTAACTCTTATATCAACCTATTCAAACCACTCAATCTACTTTCAAAGGCCTCCACAATCCTTTAAAATTTATTACACTTTTTCCCTTCAAGGGATATTTGTCCTAATATGCCTATTTCACATTCTTAAGACTGGTTTTTTTATTATTCAACACCTCACTCTTTCAGTGACATCAAAACCTCGCTCTTGATGTACATCAACGCCCCATTGAGGTCTCTAGACCCAATTCAATGCCCATTAAAAGTTTTATTTCTTTCTAGCATATCCCTTAAAGTTGTTAGGCCTCCTACAACTGATCTTTGATAACTAATCTTTGAAAATATAACAAACCTATTGTAGCCTTCAAATCACCTTGAAAACTTAAAATACACTTTCATGCAAAAGTGGATGAGAAAAGGGAGAGATAAAGAGTTACATGGGGGTGTATGGTTTATGAGAGTGGGGAAAGTAATATGAGCTAGTAGAGTAGGTAAGAGGTTCAATAAAGAGGGATATATCAAGAAAGAATATGGAAAACTATGTGGATGATTGAGTCACTAACATTTAGGAGTGTGGAAACACTGATAATGTTTTTTGTTAAAGTCTAAGTTGTGGTTCTAGAACTCTCATTTCAATGCTTTTTGACCAAAAACTAGCACTACCAACATGTTTGGGGGGGATAATGTCCAAGACCGACTAAAATTCCAACATTATCTAATTCATTATTGTCAATTTCATTATTTTTAATTTCATTATGGGTTATTTGATCTTTATTCAATTCATTATGGTGAATTTCATCATTTTTTAATTCATTATTGTCAATTGGTTCATTATCTATGTCATTTGGTTCATCAGCATTAGGGTTTGTACCTTGTCTACCATGAATTTTTTGCATTCTTATATTGTGTTTCTCTCTCAACATTTATTATTCCTCTAGTATTTTATTCTTCAACATCTTCCTCTTCATCTTACGTGATTCATCATGCATCAAGGATAATTTCCAACTTTTCAAAGGTGGGCTCAAAAGTATATAGGTCTAATAGAAGTACACAAAGAATGTTTTTGGGGTGAAATTTCTTGATTTAGGTTAAAAATAGATGTTGAGTTTTTTCTATATTATTAATAATTTGATTATGTTATGTAGTAATGTGATCACATTATTCAATGTGATTTCATTATTCTTAATACTCAATTCGAGTTAAGCATAGACTTTAAGAAGCGAGTTTTATCTATATTGAGAATAACATGATCATGTTATTTAATAATGTGATCATGTTATTTAATAATTTTATCACATTATAATTAATATATATTAGGGATTAGGTCATTAGTGCATAGGGTTTATGGATTAGGGATTAGGGCATTAGTGTATAGGGTTTAAGGATTAGGGATTGGAGAATTAGGGCATAGTGATAACAATTTATGTCATAGAGAACTTAAGGATTAGTTATTATGTAATATGGTGTAGGTTTAAGGGTTCATATAAGCTCTAATCACTCTATGCCATGTGAAACTAATTCTTACTATAAATGATGTTAATTAGAGCTAAATTGATCGATAAATAGGGAAATATTATGGTTTATAATTTAGGGTATAGTGTTTATGATTTAGGTATTAGGGTTTAATGTATATGTGGTTTAGGGTATACATAGGGTACAATCTATTTATGGGCTCAATTAACCCCTACATCATCACAAATTACTCATCAATGTTAGTCAATTGGGATAATGAGTAATGAGATTCAGGCCAAATTACTTGTAATGTATATACCTAATTAATACTCTAAATAATAATAATTAATGACAAACCAATTCATTTAGGGTTTAAAATATAGGGTATAGGGTTTATGGTTTAGGGATTGGGGTTTAAAAACTATAAGGTATAGGGTATAGGGTACGTAAGGTCAATTATAAAGATAATTGAGGATAATTTGAATCACTTCAACCTATTCATGACTATAAAATGTGTATTTAGGTTGTCATTATACCACATATTATTGTGAATATTGAGTAAATTAGTCAAATGGGTAAGTCATTCATGTTATTTAGGTCAAATTGAGCCATGTGAACTTAATTCTTAGTCAAAATTATTTTAATTTTGTCTAAAATGATTAGTTCAGGTTTAATAAAGTTTATATTTATTGTTTAGATTTTAGGGATTATGAATTTTAGGGAATACATATTATAGTATATTAGGTACAATCATGAAGGTAATTGGGGAAAATTTGAGCTCCTTGAACCTAGATCTTTGAGTAAAGAATGTGATTTTGGGCTCAATTAGCCCCCACATCATCATAAATTGAGCCAATAAAGTTTATTATAGTAAGGAGTGATGTGATTTTGACCAAGTTGATTCTTGTGAACCTAATTATTACTATAAAGGATGTTAATTGGGGCTTAGTTGATTGTTTTGGTGTTAAAGGGTATACAATTTAAAGGGTTTGGAGTTTAGGACTTATGGTTTAGGGTTTAAGGTAAATGGTACAAGGTTTGGGTTTTAAGGCATAAGATATAGGGTCAAATTGCTAAGGTAATTTAAGAAAAATCAATTGGTTTATTCACCTATTGATGACAATTACCTTCATGTTTACATTTTAAATAAAGGTAGGTTAAGTTAAGCCATACATATTACACAAACTATACAATTTATTGAGCTATAAATTTGGTTTAGGGGCTCAAATTTTTTCAGATCATGCCCTTATTTGCACAAATTGACTAATTAGATTAATTCTTGATAGAATCAAACTTATTTTTTCCCCAAATCATATCTTTCTCTTGAGGGCCTTCAAATTAGCCTCAAATGCCTCATTGATTAAATCAATTAACTATTCAAATGGTTAATTATATATGGTATGACATTAGGGTTAAATTTACTCCAAATCACATTATATACAATAAAAACTTTCATGTGGCTTATTTTTAACCTAACTAGGGATTAGGGCATTAGTGCATAGGGTTTAGGGATTAAGGATTAAGTCATTAGGGCATCAAGCTTACAATTTATGTTTTATGGAACTTAGGGATTAGATATTAGGGAATAAGGTTTCAGTTTAAGGGTGCATATAAGGTCTAATCACTATGTGCCATGTGAACCTAATTCTTACTACAAAGGATGTTAATCGGGGCTAAATTTATTAGTAAATAAGGAAAGTTTAATTTTTATAATTTAGGGTATAGTTTTTAGGGTTTATGGTTTATGTCTTAGGGTTTAATGTATATATGGTTTATGGTGTACATATGGTCCACTATATTTTTGGGCTTAATTAACCCCCACATCATCACAGATTGCTCACCAATTAGTTAATTGGGACAATGAGTAATGTGATTTTGCCTAAATTAGTTTAATTTATATACTTAATTATTAGTCTAAATGATTTTAATTAGTGATAAACTAATTGGTTTATGTTTAAAATATAGGGTATATGGTTTAGAATTTGGGGTTTAAAACCTATAAGGATGAGGGTTTAGGGTACACATGGTCCAATCACAAATATAATTGAGGATAATTTGAATCACTTGGACCTATTTGTGACTATTAAATGTGTTTTTTGGTTGTCATTATACCCCATGTCATAATGCATATGGAATGCATTAGTCAAATGAATAAATCATTCATGTGATTTAGGCCAAATTGGCCCTGTAAACTTAATTCTTAGTCTAAATGATGTTAATTTTGGCTAAAATGAATGGTTGAAGTTTTAAATATTTTATATTTATGGTTTTTAGTTTAGGGGTTAGGAACCTTAGGTATTAGGGTATATAAGGTACAATCTTGAAGGTAATTGGGGTAAATTTGAGCTTATTGAACCTAGATCTATGAATAAATAATTTGATTTTGGGCTCAATTAGCCCCACATCATCAAAATTTGAGCTAATTAAGTTAATGGCAATAATGAGTTATGTAATTTTGACCAATTTAGTACCTATAAACCTATTTATTATTAAATAAAAGATGTTAATTAGGGATAAATTGATTGGTTTAGGGTTTAAGGTATATAATTTAAAAGGTTTGGGGTTTAGGGCTTATGGCTTAGGGTTTAAGGTAAATGGTACATAGTTTAGGGTTTATGATATCAGATATAAGATCCAATCACTAATTTAATTGTGAGACTTATTCACCTAGTTACGATAATTTCCTTCATGTTTGTATTTTTGATAAAATTAGGGTCAATTAATCCATACATGTTGCATTCATTATATAATCAATTGATCCATAAATTTGGTTTAGGGGCTTAATTTTAACTAGATCACAACCCTAATTGCATAAACTGACTAATTGGATGAATTCATGATAGAATGGAACTTAATTTTACCCCAAATCATATCTTGCTCTTAAATGAGTTCAAATTGGCCTCAAATGTCCCCTTGATTAAATGAATCGACTCTCTAATTAATTATATATGATATGACATTAGGGTTAATTTCACTCTAAATCACATTATATATAATTTAAAATAGGTTCATGTGGCACATTTTGACCCTAATTACCTCCTTAATTGAACTAATCGACATTTTCATTCATTAGCTGATGACTTCAAGTTTATTGGACTCAAAACCACATTCTATACATGTAAAAATTGCATCTAAATAAATAATGTTTCTTTGATTCAATCGAGCCAATGAAAATAGAGTTGATCAACCCCCAAATATCACATTTTATAGTCATTAAATTAGGTTTAAGGGGCTTGAAATAACCCTAATTTAATTTAGATGTACAGCTAGACTGGTAATCTAGAGGCTATTTTTGTCCATAGGTCTAAAAATGCATTTTATGACATCTTTTGATAAAACTAGTTATATCATACAATGTATAATAAGTTATGCCTTAAAAACAAGTCATTATAAGTAGTTAACATATTACAATTCCCGTAAAACATTTGAAGTCTAATGTCATACCATGACACATTAATTTGCTATCCAAGGTTAGGACATTTTTTGTATCACATGAAAGAACACCACTATTATGGATCTCAATAACATATAAGAATGTATATAAAATTTGAGCTCAAGAGAAAACATGAATTTTTAGGTGTTATGAATATATAATGCAATCATGTTATTAATGTGTTCACATTATTTGAATTTGAATTCAAAAATCAAGCCTTTTGTCTTTGAAATGGCTTAGATTACCAAGCTAAAGGCTTGGACTTGTCAATCTATAGGTGATTCCAAGAGTATTGATAAAAAAACAAAATTAAACTTCAATCACTAAATAGACTATAAATTTCAATGATAATGTTCAAAAAAATAACACCATTGTGACAAGAATTCCCTGCTCTTTCCAAAAATATTATTTTTATAATTTTTTGACTAATTTAAGGTTTCAAACTATGTTGATTTCTAGCTATACCATTTTTAGGCCACTACGTGCTACAAATATACATGCCTATACATATTCATGTAATATTTTTCATTGATCCAAGTGCAAAAAAGGTTATGTTGTTAAAAACTAGGCCTAATTCTACACACATTAAAAAAATCTATTTTTCAATTTTTTTGAGGTAGTTAGGCACTCCGCACAAGCGGATATCCATTTTTTTGTTAGTTTTTAGGATTTATTTACTTGAAAAAAAATTTTAAAAAAAGTATTTATTGAAAAAATATAAAATAATATAAGTCACAAACTATAAGATCTTATCTAAATGTTCAATAAAAGGTTTCAAACTATATTAAACATTATTCAAATAATGGTGCACCGCATAGACATATATCTACTCTATTTTATTGGAGAAAAAGGATTTTCTCTTCAAAATTTAGATGTTTGACCTATTTATACTTAACCATTTTTAAAAAAAAGTGTTTTGGAAACTAGACTCAAAATGCTACATTTCATGTTCTTACACAATCTTCAAATTTGGAGTGCAAATATATCAAATTATCCACAGAAGTTCAGATTTCTAAAATTTTAGGAAAATCATGGCCACAGTAAGGCCACCTTTTATTCCCCAACTTTGTGCACTTACCCTTAGATTGGTTTATTCTCCTATCATAAAACCACAAAAATATATTTCTGCTTAGTGACTATTATACCAAGGGCTCTCAATGGGAGAAATAATTATTTTCATAGTTATTCCTAGACCCATATGTCCCACATATGGTCATATTGAGTCTCTAAAACACAATTTATGGTTTTGTGTTAGAGCTCAAGATTCATGGAATTGGATATTTTATTTTTTCCAATTCATTAACCCTTAAACATTCAGTTAGAGCATCATGCTTTTACATGATACATCCCACCTCCTTAAAAAGTGAAACCAAATATGGCACATATTTCAAATTGAAATCATTTTTGTCTTTTGAAATGATAGGAATCATTTTAATTTTGATAAATATATCTTAGAAAATTATTTTTCTAGTTCTAAAAAAACCTTTTTCTTGTCTAATATTCTGCTTTAAATTCAATTTCAATCCATCAAAGTCGAGATAGAGGTCGGGAACTTTCACACTCTACTAAAACACTAGGGTTACACAACACGTGCAATTAGTTGAGTGTTGCTCGAGGATACCTCATATGACTATCAACATAAAGAATAATATTTTATCAATTTTTGATATGTCTCTAAACTATGACCACTACACATCTAGGAGTTGCTCAATTTTCTCCACCCCTCCCCCTCCTACTAAGTGTATATTATCTCCCTCAGTAGGATTTATAGGGTGGCCATCCCTATATCTTAGTCATGTGGGGTTTGCCCCTACACACACCCTTCAAGATGGTAATGGGTAGGGAATGTTTTCTTGGCTGAAAGTGTCCATCTTCCCCCATCTTGTTCCTAATAATGAAGCTAAATAAAAGAATGAAGAATATAACAAACAATATGACGGTTAGACCATACATGATACCTCTGCACCAACTGAGGAGGTTGGGGTGAAAACATATACATTCTTCCTTCACCTCTTCCTCCATTTATAAGGATTGTGGCCCTACTTACCTAATGGGTGGTTTTGGTGTTTTTTATCTCTTATGATGATGTCAAGTGTGATGTAATGGACTCTTGGTAGATTTTTTTCTTGAATTCTCTTATTTGTTTTGTTTGTGGAGTGTGGTGACATACCACCCATATTTTTTATTGATCATGTATTATGCTTTATTATTATAAATATGATACATGTTTCAATCAAAATAAAAAAGAAAAAAATGTTTCACCTCTCATTCCATTTGTTAAGGGGAAAAAAATAAGATTGAAAAAACATTTCATAACAAATTCATTTAGAATTCTCACATTACATGTTACATTTCCCACTTTATTGACATGTATATGGGAGTATCTCTTTATCTATTTTAGTTTCAAAATATGTTTTTATTTTTGAACCATAATTTTCCATGCTCCCAATTTATATAAAATATCAATGATAAAGCAATTATTTTTTCTTTGAGGTTGAATATACTTTTTTGAGAAAAAACTAAAAGGTTAAGAGAGAATAGTTTATATAAAAAGACCTTCCAATTCTATTACCATTTTAAAAATATTGTTTTTTTTCCAATGAATATTAATTTTAAAGGATTTTATTAAACTTATATTCTTCTCAATTTATTTTGAATAAACATTTAATTGTATAGATGATATTAACAATGATTCAAGTCTTGATTATGTGTAGGTTAACTAAAAAATTATTAGTGGTTTTATATATATATATATATATATATATATATATATATATATATATATTGGTTCTTTTTTTTAATTATTTTTTTGTTCTTTATTAGTACTTGGATGGTACTATTGTTTTTGATATTCATTAAACACACCCTTTTTAGTGAATTAAAATAGACTATAAATTCCAAATTACCAATTTTTTAATGTTTTGTAGAGGATATAAATATATATTTTTATTTTAACAACTAGGTCAAACCAAATATTCTCCATTTTTTATGAATTATATTTTCTCAAAGTTCACCTAACTACAACTACACATTTGATAGGAAATATTGGCAACATATGGTTGTGGCTTCATTCCATTTTACCTATATACATTAAAATAAGGGTGGACCATGGTAGCAAAAGGAAACATAGTTATACACTATTACCATCTGCCTCACTATGAAGTGATAAAAATTCTAAATGTAGACATTGCCTCATACTATTCTCTTCACAAACATTCTAGAATTTTTCATTTCCTACACAACCTTCACCACTACATCATACAAATTTTTCCATCCTATAAAATTCTTATGATTAATAGGTATTTATTTTATGCAATACAATTGTTTATTATAGTATTTATAAAATACAATGACTACTTTTATTATTTCATGTTTTACCTCGCACAAATGAGATAAATACAATCATATGCATTCATAGAAATTAATTTATCATATAATATAAGAGATCTTATTTATTAACAAGATGGAAAGCCTAAGAATTATGGGTTTATAAGTCTCCAAATGGTTTTATCGTGTTTATATCCCCTGAATGTAGTTGTTATGATTGTGGTTTCTTGTGTCAACTATCTACAAAAAAACTCAGATTATGATCTTCTACAAATAATTCCTCACCAAAATAAGATGTAAAGATTGGTGTTAATAATAACACAAACCTTGGCTTTCAAAATTGGGAGATGGATGTGAGTGAGGGCTCCAGTGGCCTGAGTGGGACAGAACCATCCACAGCTAGACAACCTATACCTAGCGGCAGCTCACAGGAGACAAGAAAGGAGGTGTTCTATGTGGGAGAGTGTGCTAGGATTAGTAAAGTCAATGGTTGCTTTCCTCACATCCAAGATAGACCTGTGATAGTTATCCCATCAAAAATTGTTAAAGAAGATGTTGAATATTTGGCTTCTCATGCGCTAATCTGCAAGTTTCCTAGAATTTGCATATCCCAGTCAGCTCTGGAAGCCTGGATCTACCGGTCATGGAAGATTGAAGGAGATTTTGACATCATGCTAGCTGGTAATAGCTATTTCATGGTTAAAATCACTTGCATTTCTGATAAAAATAGGATTTTTGAGGGAGGTATACTTTTATGACCGTATTGGCCTTTTTATAAAACCTTGGCATGTGGGGTTTAACTCTACTAAGGATCTTCCTTCATGAGTTCTAGTTTGGGTTCGTCTTTTGAGGTTGCCTCTATAATTTTGGTGTGAGGATATGTTGCACTAGATTGGTGCCATGATTGGAACACCAGCTGCAATCGCTCACCAATCTCTGGATAAGAAGGTAATCTCTTACACACACATTTGTGTTGATATTGATATAAACAACCCTCTGCCAGACTCTATTGAAATATGCTTGGGTTCATCCTCTTAGATTTAGCAAATTGATTATGAGTCCATCCCCTTCCAGTGTCATATTTGTCATGTGTATGGACATCTTTAGTGTCAATGCCCTCATGCACCCAAAGGCTCAGGTACTTCTGAGGGATCAGCTAGTCCATGAACTACCATTTAAGTATGAGGAATGGATAGCCTGACCCTGTCAATAGCAGAAATGGATAGCTAGATAGTGCAGCAAAAGGGAAAGCCCTTTGAATACCCCCAATTTGGAGCAAGGCCAATTTGACTCTACAGGACTTGAAAGGGATGGTTTTACCCCAATTCGATGCCACACAAGAGGGAGAGGTCAGAAGCACTCCCATCTGGACCGACAAGGAGATGTAGGTTTTAATCGCTTTAAAGTTCTTGATAACATGATCATAGAGGAGGGTATTCTGGTAGTGGAGTAGTGTGGGATGCTAGAGCTAGAAGGAAGGAACTATATTCCTAATGATTCCCAGGACATCGCCATTCAGCAAACTTTGGAATCTATTCTTGACCTAGAGAGCAAAGCCCTTGTGGTGGTACCCACACAAGACAAAGATATAAGCTAAGTAGATTTGGTAAAAGAAGTGGAAGTTCATAGCAAAGAAAAAGGACCTTCTTCCACTCTTGGTTTAATGCAAAGACCTTTTAAGAAGGTATCCTTCTCCACACCTTCCAGAGCAGGACACAGAAAGGATCAAGAGAGGATTAAACTTACAAGAGATCTACTGGTAGAGTTAGGGGTGATGAAGACCATGGATGAACACTTCCCTCACTCCACTCAATGATTATTCTATCATGTAATGTGAGGGGGTTGAATAGCATCCCCAAACAAAAGGATATTTAGAAGCTGGTGAAAGATCATTCTCCTGACACTCTCTACATTTATGAGACCAAACTCTCTGTAGACTCTTTGTTCACTTACTGCCCCAATATTTGGTTCTATGGCCAATGTCAGTGTATTGGTGCCTTGGGGACTTTGGGTGGTCTTGCTATGTGTTGGGATCTGAGAAGAGTCATGCCACACCTTTGGCTATCTTGTATCTTAGCCCTCTCTATGGTTGCTTCCTCCTTGGAGACTGGCGAGATGATTCTGGTCACTAATGTATATGCCCCAGTTGATCTCCCAAGTTAGCTCAAGGTTTGGGACCATATCTGATATGTGCAAAGCTACCACCCCTTCTTGCCTTGGGTTATAGCTAGGGATTTTAATTCTATTCTTAGCCTGGAGGAGAAGAGAGGTGGACTAGCTCAGTTGGGACCTTCTTTAAAGCTATTTTGGCAAATATTGACCGGTTACATATTTCAAATGTTAAACCCCTCAATGGCCTTTTCACATGGAAAAATCATAAGATGGGAGATGTAGCCATCTCAAAATACCTGGATAGATTCCTAGTTTCATGTTATTGGCACTCTAGTTCCTTCTCTCTCTCCTCTGATATTTTTGACTAGCGGGGGTCTGACCATTGGCCTATCATGCTCTCTACGAGACATATTGCTACTCCTAAAAATCCCCCTTTCAAATTTTAGTTGATGTGGATTTGTGATGCTTCCCTCCATGATTTAATGATAGGGTGGTGGCAGGAAGGGACACTAAATTATGGCATGGCTATGTTTGTGTTTGCTAAGAAGCTCCAGTATGTGAAAAATAAATTGAAGTATTGGAACATACACTATTTTGGTAATCTCCATACTAGGAAGAGGAGGGTGCAAGACTAGCTAGACACCATCACCAGATAGATTCGTGACCTTGGATTGTCAGAAGCCCTATGTTTGGCTAAGATTCAAGCTTCTATGGAACTAGCTAAATGGGAGCTTCGTGAAGAGATTTATTGGAAACAAAAGGCTCGTGTAGACTAGCTTTAGGAGGGTGACAAGAACATGACTTTTTTCCATAACTCTGTTCAGGATCGCCATAATAGGAGCTTCATCTCATTCCTAGTTACTTCAGATGGTAGAAGCCTGACTTCCTCCCAAGACATATCTAGAGAAGTTATATGGTTTTATTCTACTCTCTTCGCAAATGATACTCCTCCTGACAAGCTTGCTAAAGGTACAGTTTTATCTTGTATTCCCCCTATTATGTCTTCAAAAATAAATGACTCCCTTATGCGGCCTATTAGTAAGTCAGAATTGGAGGGAGTGGTCTTTGGTATGAAGAAAGGTAAGGCTCTAGGACCAGATGGATTCCCTATGGAATTTTTTTAGGAATTTTGGGATGTCATTAATCAGGACCTCTTAGGGGTGATTCAAGAGTCCTACTCCAACAAAGAAATGCTCTGGGCTCTGAATGTTACTTTTTTGGTGCTCATTCTAAAGCGTGAACAAGCTAACCAATTGGAATATTTCAGACCTATTGCTCTCTACAATGTTGTCTACAAGATTATCACTAAACTTATTATGGAGAGGCTTAAAATCTACCTTCCCAAGCTCATCTCTGAGGAGCAAGGGGGATTCGTTACTGGTAAGCAAATTCTAGATGGAGTAGTTATAGCATCTAAAGTTATCCATTCCATGAGTATTTCCCAGGACCGTGTTATGTTTTTCAAGCTTGATATGGCTAAGGCATATGATAGAGTCAGCTGGGGATTCCTGCATAAAGTTCTTCAAGCTTTTAGCTTTAATTAGGACTGGATTAGTTGGGTGCTTAGCTGTGTTATGACCCCTTCTTTCTCAGTCCTTATCAATGGTGCTCCCTCTAAGATTTTTGGCACCTTTAGAGGACTTTGTCAGGGAGACCCTCTTTCTCCATATTTGTTAATTATTTGGTAGAAGGCTTTGGGCATCTTATTAAGCTTCAGGCTTCTCAGCATGTGTTATAAGGCTGGAAATGGGGAAATGGATTACCCACTTTATCCCACCTCCAGTTTGTGGATGACACTTCTCTGGTGGGGATATCTCAAATCTAGGAAGTTAAAGCTTTTCAACTCACTCTGGACACTTATATGGCGGCTTCTGGATAGATGATTAATGACCACAAATCCTCCATTGTGTTTTTTAACACCCCCAAGCCTATTTAGTAGAGGATTATGGCTATCCTGAGGTTTCAAACATAGTCTCTTCCTCTTACCTACCTTGGGGTCCCTATTGTGGTAGGAAGGTAGCCAAGGCTCTTCTAGTAGAGGGTGCTAGACAAACTTAGATAGAAATTTAATCACTGGACTCATAGGTGGCTCTCCACTACTGGCAGGGTGACACTCCTGCAATCAGTGATTCAAGCCCTCCCCATTTATCACAGTATGGTGCAGGCTGCCCCAAGGTACTTCTTGAAGGAATTTGATGTTCTTTCTCATCAATTTTTGTGGAGTGGCAATCTACTAAACACCAAATGGAGCTCACTTAACTGGGACACTATTTGTTAGCCAAAAAAGGAAGGCAGCCTTGGTCTACGCTCTATAATTTTGTGCAATCAAGCTCTTGCTTCCAAACTATATTAGCACTGGTGTTCCAATCTAGCCCATCTCTAGGCCCATGTTTTGGATTTTAAATACTACACCAAGGAGAAGCTTGAGGATATTCCAAGACTCCCCCTTGAGGGAAGAGGGTTGATGGTTTGGAACACCCTCAAGCAGGGAGCTCAGCTGGTGAAGAATAGCCTTTTTTGGATCTACAACAGGGGAATGGACACTCTTTTTTAGAGTGACTCCTGGGATAGGTATCCCCCTCTCTTATCCTCTCATCCACATTTGTATCTGCTCTATGATTCTATGCTTGATGCTGGATGGAACATGGTGGATCATTATAAGGAGGCCGTCAGGTTGGGCACTGCAGTGGGGTATCAATGGAAGAATTCCTTGGACTGGCCACCGAGAGGTTCTATTGAGGATCGACTAGAGTTATCTTTGATATTGGCCTCTAGGGAATTAATTTCCCTACAGGGGCATGATGTTCTAGCTTGGGGGGAGATCCCTCAAGGAAGTATTCTATTTCTATCGGATACCTTGCTCTGACTAAACATCTCCTAGGAGAGGTGGTGATCCCTTGGGGGACCAAAGTTTGGAATAGCTATTCTTGGCCCAAGTGTAACTTCTTTCTTTGGGTGTTGGTTCACAATAGATGTCTTACCTAGGACAATCTTTGCAAATGGGGTTTCTAGGGGCCCTCCATGTGTGTTCTTTGCCACAGTAGTGAGGAAACTATCTCCCATCCTTTCTTTCAGTGTCCTATCACCAAACTAATTTTGCACTTTTGGTGGGATGTATGGGAATGCCCATGCTAGCATGTATCTTCTTTAGCTAAATTCTGGGACCGCTTGGGTCATCCCCCCTCTCAGGCTTCTTTTCTCCAGGTCACTTGGCACATTGGCCCATCTTTTGTCCTATGGCAGCTGTGCCTGGAGAGGAATAGGTAGATTTTCTAAGGTACCAATACTAAGATTAGCATCTTGTGGGAGAGAATCTTGAGCTCTCTTTTATAAATGCTTCATGCTAAGTGCGATCTGGCAGTTGACTTGAGTTTGGCCAATGCCAAGGTGTATGCATGATTTGCCCTTGCCACCCCCAGGGGTATTCCCCTCACCCCTCACACTACAGCATGTGCCTGTGGTCAGTCTAAGCATCTTGTCAATAGGATGGGTTGGTGTTCTCCCCCTGAGGTTGGTTGGCTAAAAATCAACACTGATGGATCATCTCATGGTAATCTTGGACTAGCTAGGATCGGCGGGGTGGGTCGTGACAATTCTAGTCAGGTGCTTTTCTTCTTCTCTATTCACAAGGGATGGTATACTAATAACTTCATGGAAGATCTTGAGATTTTGGTTGTTGTCCAATAGTGTTGTTCTCTCAGCTAGAATAGAATCATATGCGAATCTGACTCATAGGTTTTTATTAATATGTTGAATGATCAGGATTTGGAAACTATTGACTGGCATTTGGCTGGAGTGGTACTACAACTCCTTCAGCTCTGTACTTCTTTAGAGTCTATTTCCTTTAGGTATATTCCCCACGAGTGGAATGGGGTGGCTGACTACTTGGCTAAATGGGCTTCCGAGCATGGGCTGCCTTGGAACATTTCAGACCATAGGATGCTGCCTCTGGATTTATCCCAGAAGCTTGATCAGCTGATTGACTAGGATAAACTTGTGTAACTTTGTTCTTTTTCCAGTTTTAATAATATTTTTACCCCTTTTAGTTAAAAAATAATAATAACACAAACCTTCAGTCTAATGAAAATTAAAAATAGGAAGAAGATCATCAAATGAAATCCAACGAAATTTCTACCATCGTGTTTGCCAAAAGGGTACAAAATGTGATCACATTGCATTTAATTTTCCCACTGGTACTAAGTTTTTATTTGCATTTACATGAATTATTTTTTGTTTCCAAGTAGTGATGGAATTTCATTTAAGAATATCTAAAAATTTTACCTAGCCTTCTAAATTTTCCCACTAAACAAGGGACTAGATATGTCACATACACTTTTACAACATCAAAAAATGATAATGAATAGTTTACTTATGTCATATAGGTGTAGATATGTGGAAAAGGAAGAGACAATGATGTAAGTAACACATTACATGAAAAAAGTTTTGTTTCTAAGTGGTGATGGAATTGCATTTAAGAAGATCTAAAAAATTTACCTAGCCTTCTAAAATTTCCCACTAAATAGGTGACTAGATATGTCACATACACTTTTACAACATCAAAAAATGAGAATGAATAATTTAATTATGTCATATAAGTGAAAATATGATGAAACAAAAGATACAATGATGTGAATAACACATTACATGTGAAAATATTTTATAAATTCAATTATAACTTACTCTCTCATATAGATCCTATAGAGCCACCTGCTGTGCAAATTTATGTAATTCTATTTTACATCTGATGCCATACAATATATAAATAATATTTGGCAATGTTGGCATGTGATAATATATTTGATTTGATTATCCAACTCATCCCTACTTATGTAAAGCCTATGGGAAATTATAGCACTATTCTTAGTGAGTAGATGATGAATATATACAAGAGCACCAAATTTTGAGCATTAAAGTTGAAAGGATGGATTGATGTTGGGCTTTGTATCTATCAAGAAGCACAAGAAATATCATTCAACTTCCTATATTTTAACCATATTATTACTTCCATCTTTACTTGATATTGTAGACCCTTCCCTTTCATTTCATTTTCAGCCTATACATGCCTTGACTTGACTATTAATTTCTACTATCCTCTCCTAAGGATTGTCTACAAAGTGTCTTACAATAGTGTTTTTTTCTAAGGGATTAATTATCACATATGATACATGCACCTATGTAATAATATATAATCAAAAATTGATCTTTTTAAGTAAATACTATGGCTTAGAGTTTTCTAACATGCATACTTTTCAGCTTGTCTCCACTCTCAAGAGAAATTCATCAGTTGTTATATGTTTATTATTTGCAATAGATAGCATATATCAAATTATTTGTAATATATGCAATGATTTTTAATATATGCAAACAATACTTGTCATCTCAAGCTAGGTATTACAGCTATCTCATATCCCTTGTTAGAAATATTTAAAACATGTGGAATAAATAGTTCTTTTACTTTCACTTATTTACTCTTAGGACTACATTTACAATAACACACACAAATTACTTTTAGAAGATAAATTACTCCCAATATAATTGCACTATTATTTTACTTCTTATCAAAGTAATAATATCATATCTTTAATATTTTTAAATTGGATATTTAAAGTAAATCTTATAATAAAGTGATAGAGAAGGTTCTAAAGTATAGAACAATCTCTGACTGAATTAATTTCTTTTTGAAATGGAAGATATTTTAAAGATATATGTGATAGTAATGAATATAACATATTATTAGAAATTTAAATATATATATATATATATATATATATATATAATTCTTAAATTTCTAATACTATGTTATATTCATTACTATATATATATATATATATATATATATATATATATATATATATATGAATATAACATATATATATGTATGTATGTATGTATGTATTTTAAAATATACACAAAGAAAATATACAATATTTTTATTAAAAGAGTATGTTAAAAATGAATATTAAATATAAATTATTGAGATGATTTATTGAGCATTTGTGTGAATTTTATAAGACATCAAGTAATTATTGGACCATTTTCCATTACATTAAATTTTTATTTCTTATATATGTATTCAAGTTTATATCCCAACATTTGTATAACCTATGTTGCAAGAAATATTGTATATTGTCATGATCTGTCTTCACTTTAAAATATCTATCCATGACTACTACCAAATGTAATGGGTCATACTTTTTGCATGACTACCACCCCTATTCCTTACCACAATGCATCACATTCAATAATGACTTTTTCTCAAAAAATATGAGGTAACAAGAACTAGAGTGGTTCACATGGCCTCCTTCAACTTCTCAAATGTCTTTGTCTATGATTCATTCAAGTGGAAGGAGAGCTTATTCTATAGAATTATGATGGTTGTTGTTATGTTATCATAATTTTTCAGAAATGGTGATAGTAACATGTTAGTCTTAATAATCCATATAGGCTATTGACGTTTTTTTTAACTTTTCATTATATCATGTCCTTGATCTTGTGAGGTTATAATTTATCACCTTCATGAAAAACAAAGTGACCAGTGTACTATACCTCTCACTCAAAATCACACTCGAAAGGATTTGCATTACGCTAATTCTATTATATAGTTATCATATCCTGCTTCACATGCTACAAGTGTGATTCCAATGTCTTTCTATAAATTAGGATGTCATTGAAAATTACCAAAATATATTCACCAAATTTTGAAAAATTAGATGGTGTATTTGTGTGACTAAAAAGAAATACCAATAACTCATGTTGGCCCTTTTGATTTTTCAAAGATATCTTATGTATATCCTCATCTCTAATATGATTTTAATGGTAAACTAAATGAAGATCCAATTTAGTATAGTAGACAACATCTATAACTCATCAATTAATCCAATATGAATATTATATTTTATGGTGTACTTTATCATATTTATATAATATAGGCACATCCTCTAGGTTTCATGATGATAATGTGTCATTAACACCAAACATGAACATAAATCTTGGCTATGTTTGATAATTATAGCCTCCAACATCTATTGTACCATATTTTAAGTCTCACTCTTCTGTGTATATAGGTATTTTTAAGGCCTAATGTTTCATAGTTGACTCCCTAGTAGTAAGTGAATAACATGATCATAATCTATTTTTAGTGGTATTCTTTTTGGCATTACATGGTTATCAAAAATCCCTTGTAAATTTGTGTGTGTAGACATATTTTTTTGTTGTACTTATACATATAACTATTTTTTTATGAACCCATCTACTCCTTTTTCAAGAATATTTTACACCTAGTGAGAATTAACCAGTTGTGGAGACTTTAAATGTAATCTATACAATTTAATTATCATGTCTTCATAATTAGAACACATGAAATAATCTGATAAATTCATCTATATCATTATGAAGGTCATGATCCATTAAAATCCTAAAATAATGGCTTCCCCACCCCCTAGAAATATAAAACATAGGAAAGTATAGCTTGTAATATCCTATGTAAATTTTGATACTATGGAATTTCCCCAAACAATTGATTGTGCCACCATCATGACCTGAAATGTTTTAGTTTCATAAAAAAAAATTAGGTGCACTAACACCTTATTATTGAGAAGTTATGTGTACTTCTTCTTGAATGAATTTATATTATCACCTTCTATTACTGGGTAAGTGCATAAACTTAGGGGACAAAAGGGGCCTACCCATGGACATGTTTCTCTTGAAAATTGATAAATCTGAACTTCTATAGATAATTTGAGATTTCTTCCCTCAAAATTTGAGGATGGTGTAAGAAAATGAATTATAGAATTTTGATTCTAGTTTTCATAAAACTATTTTATTTTTAAAATGGTTAAGTATAACTAAGTCAAATATCTAAATTTTAAATAGGAACTCATGTTCTTTAGGAAACCAGAGTAGATAGCTGGCTATGTCGCTGATTATTTTTTGTGTATTATTTAAAATTATTCAAAATAAATGGTGAAATTATAGATAAGATCATCTAATTTTTAACCTACATTATTTTTGTAAATTTTCAATGATTTTTTATTAATTTTACTAGTAAATAGATCCAAAAAACTGACAATAAAATGGATAGCCAAAAATACATCCCCCTAACTACCTTAAAAAAATACAAAAACAAGTTTTTTAATGTGTGTAGAATTAGCCCAGGAATAACAGATATTAATAGCATAAGAATAAGTATCAGAGTTTATAAACTGAATGATTAATTTTTTTTTGCAAGGGGGTCTAGATTTTTAGTACTAATTTATGGTTTAAACCTATGTCAAACTATAAATCTTATTCACTACCACTATACCACATCTTCTCGAGACAAAATATCATTATTTCATTATCACATATGTAATACTTAGTTGTAAACCTAAAATTGTGATTTTAAACATTAAATAAAAATAATGTAGTTGTCTTGGCAACAAGACATGTCTTTATTTGAGCTTATTCAAACAAACTTCTACATGGAAAAATCAAAATACACACATAATTACATATATACATATAGATATAGATATATATTTATATGTATATGTATATGTATATGTGTGTGTGTGTGTCTACATATATATATATATATATATATATATATATATATATATATATATATATATATATATATATATATATATATATAAACACACACACACACACACACACACACACACACACACACACACATGTGTGTGTGTGTGTTAATATATACATATATATATATATAGACACACACACACACACACATATACATATACATATACATATAAATATATATCTATATGTATATATGTAATTATGTATGTATGTATATATACATACATACATACATACACACACACACACACACACACACAAACACATGCACGCACGAACAAACACGCACACATGCACGCACGCGTACGCACACACACATACACACACACAAAATACATACATATACATATATGTGTGTATATATGTATATGTATGTATGTATAAAGTATCCATTAATATCACTTTTATCTAAAAATTTCTAGATGATTAAGGTTATGGTATTGATATCACATCTTTATGGCTCATCTAAAAAATTGGTTATAACAAGTATCATCTTAATCAAACCCATCTATGTGTCATCATTTCAATAAGAATAATAAAAATCCACTTGGTTGTATTTGGATTCCATTAAAAACTAGACCTATGACTATTCAAACCAAGCTTATGGCCCCTTGACTTACCTCTATCTTACAACATACTCTTTGGTCATCCATGGACTCATCAAATGAGGGCATTGCTTCTTCTGGTAGTCAATGTAATTAATTTTTACATGATGGAAAATGGTATAATCATGAAGCTAATCCCAACCCATGGAGCATTCAACTTCCTAATCCTAAATCATAATTTCATATTCCTACCATTCCTAGGTTCAATAGTTCTATTTTACCCAAATTCATCAACATGAATCTTGATATAAAAGATACTCTTGTGGATTTTGATGGTGATGAGTCCCATAATTTTCAAAATACTTAAAATACTACCAAGTTATCTCCCTACATTTTTCAATGACTTACTCCTTATCTATTACCCAGGGATCATATTATTCCTCTTATTAATGATATTACCAATTTCCCCCTCCATGTAATGCACATGAGCCTTCTTTACCTGAAGATGCCTTCACTTGCAATGATTTTAGAGTGGCCAAATTATTCTAAGATCCTCTCATCATGTCTCCTCAGACATTTAGTAATATTCAGATTTCACCCTCTAAAACTCCCCCTGATTATCAAATATATACAATTTCTCCAAAATATGATGATAACTATATCATGGTTCAATCTCAATTTAGAGACTTGGATGTCCATCAATATTTAAAAACCTTATCCTAAATTCATTATTTTAATTAGGATGTTCATACTATTTATATAGATCATAATTTAGATACTAAGGGTCATGTGTTTCTTGTTAATCCTCCTCTTACTGATACTCCTTGGGTGGTAGAAAAAATTATACCTTTCAAACCTCTAAAAATTCTTGCATCTCCTTTACCACCTATTGATCCAATCATTACATCCAATCCTTCTCCTGTCATTGAACCCACTAATATTCTAACCCCTTCTACTCCTTCTACTTCTTCTACTCCTAAAATTACATTAGATGCCAAGGCAATCGATGTTTATCAGATACATTATGAGTATGATCACCATGGAAATCAAATTCTCAATTTGTAAGTAGATGTCAAGTACTATGGTCCTCTTCCTACCTCACCTAGTAACAAAGCTATCCTAGAGTTACTTTATGCTTGAGAACCTCAACTTCCTTGGTAGCATCATAAACCGAGGAATTTCACAACTAAAACTCCTTGCTTCGTAAAAAATTATTGCTAGCATTGATCCTAAAAAAAATCCCATTTATGACTTACCTAATGCACCATACCACTTTCAAGTAAAAAAATGCTATGTTTATATAGAAAACTACTTGCATCGAATATGGTACTCCATCTTGTCCTCAACAAATTACCAGATTATCATGAACTCTCACCTACCAAACATGATAATTTTAGCTTATTATTTAAAAAATATCATGAGGATTTTGCCTATTACTATGAGGACATGCCTGGCATTGACCCTAGCATTGTGGTTCATAATATATTTACTTATCCTAATTCCAAACATGTGCATAAAAAATAAAGAAAATTTCCACATAAATTTTCCACTTTATGTCACAATGATATCATAAAATTAATTAATGATAAATTTATCAATCTAGTGGATTTTTTTGAATGGGTTTCCAACATTGTTCTCATTTAGAAGAAGGTCACTATGGTTATTCACATTTATATTGATCTCCACAATCTTTATCTTACTTTTACCAAGGATAACTTCCCTTTACCTTTAATAGATACCATTACTGATTCCATGACTGGCTATGAAATGTTATCTCTTATAGATGGCTTTTTTGGATACAATCAGATTCATATTTCCCCTAAAGACCAATATAAGACAAATTTCACCATAGAATGGGGCACTTATTGCTATGTCAAAATGCCCTTCAGCCTCAAAAATTCTAGAGCCACTTACCAAAAAATGATGATTCACATCTTTCATGATCTCATTCTAATCCAAAACTCAAAAGATTTGGTTAAAAGATAATTCAAGAAATAATAACAACACAATTCAAATAATGTTATCTCTAAGAAGATATGTTTTATTGATCAAATTTATAGACCCAAACATATGCCTATCTCTGAGAAGATGTGTCTGATTTCCATTTTAGGTTACATCTTAATTTATACATGTTTTGAAGGTGTGATGAGGATGTCAAAGGTCACCAATATTGAGGGAGATTAAGTGGTTTGACTTCCATGATTTACAACAATACAAAATTTGAGGAATTACTATTTTTAGAAAATTACTATTTTTAGACTACACTACTAAAATTGAAATTTGGGGCACTTCCATTGGTTTTTTAGGGGTCAAAATTCATTGAGAAAAGATCAATATTATCTCATGATTTTCCCCTCATTATTACCTTTTCAATGGTTCAAAGGGTGAGTCAATTGGAGCTACGATACAAACATTATGGCTCCTAGAAGTTTTGTCATCAATTAAGGTGGACCCATCAATTGAATTGTCATCTGAATTGTTTTCTAGATCATTCATCCCTCCTTGAGAAGTAATGGTCCCCATTGCATCAAGATTTGTCATCAAGTGTGGTAGTTGTACTTTGATTTGATTCATAATGCATACTTGGAAGGGACTGTGATTTATGTAATTGTGTAGGGCTTGATTGTTCACCATTTCTATCTGACCATCAGTCTATGGATGGAAGGCCATGAACTTCTTCAGCTCAATATCTATTTGCTTTTATTGTTGTGTTGTTTGTGTAGTCAGGGTTATAACATCAGCCCTTTTGGATTCTTGTGGCTTGACCACCATGAGAACAAATTTTTTGGCACTAATCAGAGAGACAGATGTAGAAGGTGGTACCTCTGGTACCTTGTAGCATCATGTTCCAAGAGTGAGATTTATCCTTTGAGTTCTTGATTCATATATGCCATGTTAATCATACATGAACGGCTAACCAAAGAGTACATCACAAACATCTAGATTGACCACATCACATAAGACCTCATCTTGAAAGGTTTTATTGCATATGAGAGAAGACATTGGTGGGTGACATGGAGGTTTCTCCTTGGACTCAACCATCTAATACTATATGGCTTTGGGTGAGGCTTCATGGATAGATTTAGGCTTTTCACAACATTAACAGAGATTAAATTCTTTTGACTTCCACTATCAAGAATGAAATGTAGAGGCTTACCTTTCACCTATAACTTAGAGTGAAATAACATTTCCTTGTCATCTAGCCTCTCTTTATGGGTCTGTGATGAAGAAATAATGGCTTCAAGATCAGCATCTACAATTTCTTCTTTAACCTCTTTGACTACAGGGTCTGTATGAAGTAGAGAAGTAGATGTTGAGGATTGTGACTCAAAACGTAGAGACTTGATGGCTCAAAATTCTTCTTTCGAGTGAGTTTTAGATTTGTGATAATAAAACCACTTCCTAGTCTTTCCTTCCTTTTGCTTCTAATTTTGGCCTTATGTTTGACCTTCTTTGTCACTTTTCCATTTTGAAGGCTGATTATTTATATTCATTCTTCCATGCTTCTACTCAATCTTCACTACGAACTTGCATGCCTCACTGATGGTTTCCAAATTGAAGAGTTCCATTTCTCCCTATATGTACCATTGTAATCTGCCATAATATTTGAGAACCTTATATTTCTCACTTTCTTGGATGCCCAATCTCAGTGATAGAGAATGAAAAATGTCAGTGTAATCTTGAACAAACTATTCCTTACCTTGGCAAAGTTGTTGCCACTCTATATACAGATCATCATATGCTCCAATGGGGTAGTATTCTTATTTTATAGTTTCTATGAAATCATCCCATGTAGGTTCTATCTCAAGGCCAATATCATCTAAACTGAATCTCTTTTTGTACACTTCCCACCAATTTTTGGTAGGTAATGATGCTTTCAAAAGAGCAAAAGTTATATTCTCTTTATCAGTGAATTTATTTATAGAAAAATAAGATGACAATTGATCCAACCAATTTTATACTAAATTAACATTGATTTTGCCTTCAAATTTAAGGATATCAAAATTCACCTAAACCTTAAAGGGTGTTAGGGCATTGAAAGGATGTGGGGGTGTGGATGAGGAGCCATAATTTCCATTGAGATTTGTTGGAGAATTTGAGAAAATTTTGTAGCATATGCGCTTGTTTCTGTTGGAGGGATTTAGTCACCATTTCCTTTAAAGGATTGGATGTGTCGTTGTTATTCACCATTTGAAGTCATTTGGAGCGAATAGGTGGATGGTCTTCTAGTTCTATTTTCCACCCAAGCTTCCTGTAATCTAACCTTATCCTTGGTATCATACACTCTAAAGACAAACCAATCTAAAACCACTAATCCAAAACTTGAAAGCTTTGGTTGAAATATAATTCAATAAATAATAACATAATTCAAATAATGTTATCTCTAAGAAGAGATGTTTTATTGATCAAATTTGCAGACCTAAACATATGCCTATCTCTGAGAAGAGGTGTATGATTTCCATTTTAGGTTACATCTTCATTTATACATGTTTTGAAGGTGTGAGGAAGATGTGGAAGGTCACCAATATTTAGGGAGAGGTTAATTGGTTCGACTTTCATGATTTACAATAATACAAAATTCAAGGAATTACTATCTTTAGAAACTTACTATTTTTAGACTGCACTACTAAAATTTAAATTTGGGGCACTTCCATTGGGTTTTTGGGGGGTCAAACTTCATTGAGTGGATGTCAATTCCATCTCACAATGGTACCCTCATTATTATCTTTCTAACGGTTCAAACGATGAGTCAATTGGAACTATGGTGCAAAAGTTATGGCTCCCAAAAGTTCTATCATCAATTGGAGTGGACACATCACCTAAATTATCATATGAATTGTTTCCCGAATCACATTCACAAAATTATTTAAACCATTGTGGATGATATCATTGCTAAATCCAAACATCATAATAATCATCTTTATTATCTTTCTATCATCTTTGACCATCTCCTTAAATATAAAGTTGGACTTAATCCTTAAAAATGTGTCTTTAGAATCACATCTAGAAAATTTTTAGGATTCTTAGTCTCTCTCCACCGCATCGATGTTTATCCTATCAAAAAAAATTCTATCATCAACATGCCCATTCCTTATTTTATTCTTGACATACTCTATCAATTCAATTCTCAATAAAGGTAGTACTTTAGAATAGATGGATCCATGTCAAAAATCTTTTGATAATATGAAAGAGTCATTTCTTCATCCACCTACACTTTGTCCTCCTTCCAATGTTAAAAATTTGATTCTATATACTTGTTCCACACCTATTTTAGTTGGGAAAATTCTTTCCCAACAAGATGATATAGGAAGATACTATGTTATCTACTATATTAGTTGAGGCCTCATCGGTTATGAAACATGTTATACCAAAATTGAGTGTGATTACCTCGAGTTTCACTATTACATTCTTTACCAAACTACTTATGTCATTGTTCATTCTAACCCCCTTCATCATTTCTTCTTGGAGATAAAATTAGTAAATAGATGGTCCTCCTTATGTAATTTAATCTCTACATTGTCACTCAAAAATCTATCAAAGAACAAATCATAGCTGATCAACTTGTCATGGTTCCTATACCAACCACTTCTCTTCAAGATAATATTCTATATGATAATATCCTTTACATCAATTTTCTTAATCAAGGTATTTATCTTAAATATTATTTTCATATCTTTACCACCAATCTTGAATCCAACAATATTGATGAATCCACTTCTCCCTATGGTACTACCAAACCAAAAGTAATTATCGAGGAAATTGTTAAAATTAATGTCAAATTTCATGAGGATACTTGGACCCTTCACTTTCATGGTGATAAATGCCTTCAAGGAGTTGTGGTAGGTTGAATTCTCACAAGTCCTCTTGGAAAAATCATTCCTTTAGATTTTCACTTCACCTTTAATGTCACCAACAATATGTCTAAGTATAAAGCTCTTATCTTAGGCATGCAAGTTTTTCTTGATTTAGACATTCAATACCTTCATGATTTAGGTGACTCTCAGCTTATTTTCCATTAAGTTAGTGGTGATTATCAATGTAAGAGTGATAACCTCATCACATATCATCAAATTACAACCTCTTACTAAGGATTTCATCTCTTTCACTATTGAGCCTATTCTTAGAGATTAAAATTCTATTGTTGATTCTCTTGACTCTTCAACATCTCTCTTTCATCCCCACTACGTCCTTTCTGATCCTACTTTTATTATACAAATAAAAAAATCTCAATCTTCTACTTAACCACTATATTACATTATCTATCATATCAAGGCTATTACCATTCAATAAATCACATGGTATAAATACATCATTCAATTTATAGAACATCAAACTTATCCTTCTAATTTAGACTCTCATGAAAAGACACATATTCATAAACAAGATTTCAAGTATGCATTTTGACATAACATCCTTTATTAACTCAATGTTAAATGTACCTTTCTCTATTGTGTTATGCAATATGAGGTATCTCCACTTCTTAAATAAGCACATGGAGGTATTTGTGGTGTCCATTGTAGTGGATATGTTATAACCCGTAAATGCCTATGTATAGGTTACTTTTGGCCTACTCTTATAAAGGATGCAATTAAATATGCTAAAAAGTGTAATTCTTATTAAATTCATGACGATCTAATCTATTCACCTCTAGATTAAATTTAAAATATCAAATCTCCTTGGCCATTTTCCACATGAGGATTCAATCTCATTGGCAAAATACTTTGCTCCCAAGATGGGCATGTCTTTATCATTACCGCTACCAATATTTTTCCAAGTGGGTATAAGTCATGCCCCTTGTTAACATCACTGGTCCTACCATTTCCAAATTTATTATACATCAAAACATTTTCCACTTTGGTGTTCCCCATACCATCATCTTAGATAATGGTGGTAATTTCAAAAACAAACATGTTAAACAAATTTGCAATAAATTCAAAATCAATCACAAATTTTGCATGCCTTATCATCTACAATGTAATGGCTAATTTGAGGCCACTAATAAAATTCTCAACAAAATTATCTAGAATAAAATTCATTAAACCCATGTGGATTGGCATCTTCATCTTTACCTTGCACTTTGGGCCTATTGAACTAGCATTTGTACTACCATTGGAGTAACTCCATTTTCACTAGTCTATGGTTTTGAGTCAGTCCTTCCATTAGAAATTGAGCTTCCCTCTCTTCATATATCTCTTCATGTTATTATTATTAATGAAGAATTATGTGAAGCTCATCTTCATGCCCTTTATCTACTTGATGAAAGTTATCTTTCTACCTTACATCATAACTACCAATATAAGGCTCACATTGCCAAATAACATAACAAACATGTTAAAGTCTACAAATTTAATGTTGGTGATCTTGTCCTTAAATTAGAATACACCCATGATAAATAAGGTAAATATACCAAAACATGGTGGGGCCTATATTTATTCAAATATATTCTTGGTCCAAGCACCTACCATCTTCAAACCAATGAAAGCCATGTTTTCAAAGAGCCAATTAATGTACAATTTCTCAAAAAGTACTTTGCCTAAACATTTCCTTCTTTTCATGCTTTCTATCTATATCTATCTAACACTTTTTCAAAGTTACTTACATAGGTCTTTCTCTTTGAAGTAATTTCCCTCCTTTCATAAACCTTTAGTCCTCCCTTTTGGTCTTTTGGTTTCTTGATGTGCCATAGTCTTATGTGTCTTCTTGCATTTTCTCTTTTAAAAACCCCTTAAGTGTTTCCTTTGTGATTTGATTTGTAGGATTACAGATAGGACTCAACATTCCTCACAAAATTATCATCTCTTACTTGCCTATTTACTCCCTCTTGGGTCTCTCTTTTATGAATTTTTAGTGTAAAACCATGGATAGGACCCAACGTTCCTCATAAAGTTACCATCTTTTTACATCTTTGTTATCAAACTTTAGCTTTTACTTATTTTGATAGATTAAATTTGCACAACAACCTATGTTAGCACATTTTTCTCCATTTCCCTCATTATTACGATAAGGAATCACACTTTACTATCAATGCATCCCTTTTTACCTTTTGTCACATTTTTTACTTTTTGAAGCAATTCAAATTGTTCCATGTGTCACTCCTCTTGATTTTCCATTTTTTTCTCTCCAAATTGGATAAAAAAAGATTGAAGTCAAGATATCACTTTTATTTTACCTATATTTATGAGACTTTTAGACCCCATGAACTTTGAAGTTCTCTCTCTTAGAAACCAAGTCCCAAGTATTCAAATGGAAGTCATATTTAGCACCCATGTTTGGTCTTATAAATCCATATGGAGGAGGAATAAAAAAACAATCAATAAAGTTAAAATTCAAATTATTTGAATCAAAATGTAGTGATATCTAAAAGTTAGCATACAAATCTCAAAATTCAACATCACACCAAAAGACATGATTACAAGCACATCTCCTATTTCTAATCAAATATCAAACTCCATAGTTAGCCTCACATAAAGATGAGGTCCTTTGGGGTATGGTAGGATAGTAGATTGGAATAGGGGAATTTAAGAAACTCTATGGTGCTATCCTTTCTCATGTAAGTACCTAATATTTTCAATAGATCGATGAATCTGTGAGGGGTCTTGAAGAATGGGGAACATGTTATGGGGAGGTAGGTCCATTTTAATTTTCATGCATATATCCTTTATGGGATTATTTATATACTCCATTTTTTGACCTAAGAATTTTATGGATAAGAAACATTTTTCAAAGTCCTTAAGGTTGAAATTCCTCTTATTTTGACAAACCTAATTTGAGTGTCTTGACTTCGATAAAGATTTCATCTACCTTGGTTTTTCCTTCATTCTCCCCTCCACCCATTTCATATCCCCCCTTGATATAAAAATTGTGATTCCAAATACATTCTCCCTTATTATATATTCCCTTCTTATTCATATCTTAAAAACATGCTAGCACTACTTTGTTTTAGTTTTAACTATCCTTAGAACAAAACAATATGTTTGAGAAACTATGGATTACTTATTTATTTTTCAACATAGATTTACATTTATACACTTAATTTACTTTCCTTTAACCATTTGTCATTTTTTATAATATCTTACTATTATGGACACTTGAGTTCATACCTTTTTTCCATTGTTGAGTGAGATAAGGATTGTTACCACTCACTCATCATTGTTGTTTTACCATTTTTGTTTCTTCTTTTACCATTTGGTGTTGGATCACCATATTGTTTGACATGTATCCTTAGTTTGACTTGGTGAGTTTTTATTTCTTACTTAAGGATAGATTGTTTGAGTTTTTTAGTCTTTAATAGCCTTGGATTTTTGGTTACTTGATTTATTCATATTGTTTGACTTGGTCATTTGGTCTAACATAGCACTTGTCAACCTAGCTTGCCAAATTTCCCAAGTACATCCCATCCTCATAGCACCAACTACCTTGGATTGTCATATGTTTATTTGTTTTTGATCTTTAGTTTTGTATTATTGGTTTTGTCAAAATTAGTCCATATGCCCTACATAAATAAAACTAATAACATAGTAGAAAATGATTCGATGATAAAGGTAAGTCAAGGTATGAATCATATTTACTTTTTAGTTATTTTCCATTTTAGTCATTTAATTTTAATTATTTACTTTTCAGTCATTTTCTTTCAATTATTTTTGTTTTAAAATACTATAAATGTTTTTAGCATCAGCATTGTGTGTTACTATGTTCTTTCTTAAAGCCCCATCCCCTATTGCACCTTAGTGACATGTGATGAGTGTCAAGTGGGGCATATGTATACACATAATATTTTCTAATTTATTAAATATTGATGCTTTACATCTTGAAGGAACCTATCAAGAATCAATCTCTTTGAGTGCATGCCTTAAGGGGTATACCAGAAAAGGAGTGGGCAGACCTTTAGTGATTTACAAGATTGTTGTCCCTTATTGCCACATTATTACCAATCTAACAAGATTTTAAGACCATTCTCCAAGTTATTAATCCTCCCTTGCACATTCCTTTAGTCTTTTTCCTCTTTTCATCCCTCTTTCCTCACCTTGATCCCCTTTCACCATTTTAATGTACTAGGTTGATTGCGTCAACCCTATACAATTTTCATCTTCTAATTATTTTACAAGGTTGATTAGGTTGACCCTATAATATTTAGGGTAATTTTTACTTTGAGTTTTATTATCCCTTTAACTACCCTAGCTCGGTAACTAGTGATTTATCTCCTAATAACATGTAGGGTCAACTATGTCAACCTCATATAACTAAAATATTCTAAAGGATTTAGGGTGAGATCCACCTATAAATACAAGATCATTTAACCATTAGTTCAATATGCAATCAAGAGTTATTTTTTGCTCATGATTCTTTATAATTTACTCTTCCACCACTCTACTTGAGGAGTCTCAGCTTAGATTTTCTATTTGGAGAACATAGTCTTGTGGATAATTCTTGGATGCTTTGGCCTTTATTAATTATCCTTACAAACCATAAAAACCTATTATCAAGCCCCTTTATCGAAGGAAGATATTGAGTCTTGATGGGTTCACATTCAAGTAAGTATATTCTAACTTTGTTCTCCTCTCTTCAGTAGATAGAAGTAGCATAAGTATTGGCTAGACTAATATTACTCTTCATATTATATATATTAGGTTCTTACTCATACTTAACATAATTCAGATTATCCTATACATGTTTTTATTTCTTTACTAACCCCTCATGTTGTTCCAAAAGATTTGGTGTGCACTAGATTAGATTTACTTTATTGTTTAATAGAATAGAGTGAATATTAAACCTAAGAATCATTTAGGGTTATTTCATGATTGTGTTAGACTTTAGGATTTGGAATCCTTCCTAACATGGTATATTATGACAAGTGATCCCTTAATCAGGTCTAGCAGATCTCCATATTGGTTATGCTCTCACTTAACAAATGTATTCCCAATTGGAAGTGTAGGTATGCTCTATCTTCTTTTATCTGTGATTTATTTATAGACATGATGCATTTATGATTACATACATCTCCCTCTGGTGTTTATTATTGAATTTAAGGTGCTTCTATTGACACTTCTTCAATATTTGGGCTCTTTAGAGGGGCTTGTGCCCTTGGATTCATCCTATAAAAGAGAGTAACATTTTCCTTCATGGGGGAAGCTCCTTGGGTTGGTGTGGTTGAGACCTCCATTATTTTATAATATTGAGATGATTTGGAAACAAGATGGACCTAGAATTCATCATTTGAGGAGTTAAGGCAAAGATGATCATCCTGAGCTTTCCCAATTGAAGCTTCGAGCAAGTTAAACTATTTCTTGATTTTTTTCAATATTAGGGGTGTTGGCTATGAAGGCTCACCTTGATCCACTATTGCCTAGGGAAGCCTACTGATCCAAAATTTTAAATCATCTCATCCATTTTGGGGTTAATTTCTAAGCCCCTTATCTATAATTGAAATAGAGGGTACCCCTTAAATAATTTTTAGAAGATCATCATACAAACCTACTACCATTGACCTTTCCAAAACTTGGGCATCATCCTAAGCATTTAAAAATAAAAAATCATGATCATAGGGATCATGTTGGTATGTAATACCAAGGAGTTTTATTTTACTTTAGACTCAACCATGTGGATTCTATTCTCTATGAGGCAAAGTAGCCAGTGAGTAGTATTTCATAATTTTGTTAGCCTCAACAAAGTCTTGTTGAATGGTGTAGGTTATGCAACAAATCATCAAGTGAGAGACATAGAATGTGATTTTATTTTTTTTGGTTAAATTTATGTCTATGCTACACCATAGATGATAATTTATTTCCTATTCTACCAGCTTGTCTCACACATATTTGGGGAGGTGCAAGGGGGTAACCTTATTACAAGCTACCATAATCATAGTGTAATATGGATACAACTAGTAATACCATTTGGGAATTAATTTCATGATATACTTTTATAAATATTAAAAAAAATGGAATTCATTAATAACCTGCCAAATTTGAGGATACACGTTATTATCAATGTGAGTGATATTCCTTGTGTGGGCATATATGTGCATAATTGAATAGTATTCACATATACAATTTTTTTATACAATATGAATTTGGGATATAAAGTGACCCATGATGAATATTTTTTTTTTATAATTAAAAAATCTAAGAGATACGACGTCATGTAAAAATGACCACCAGAAGACCTCTTATCTTTGTGTAAAACTTGTCTTCTAGTCTTGTGCAAACTACTTCTCCTAGGCAAATGCCAACTCTGAGATCATGAGAAGTATATCAATAGAACACATTCCAAGTGAAGGAAATGGATGCTCATAAAACCATATAACTTATTTAATATGGCCATCTCAATGTGAACTCCCATCTAAAACTTAGCTATGTGCATAGGGTCCTTTTATTTTAAAACAATGATTTACCCAGGGATGATCTATTTGTTCAACGTCTTGTCAATTGAATTTCCCTTATTCTATGCCATTTATATATGAAAATCATATGTATCATCTATGGTAGGAAGGATAAATACCTTTGAAATGTGTCTCTTGAGATGCATGCCATAATGGTTTTGTGTTGTAAGTGGTGTAAGAACACCCCTCTAGTCACTTTACCAACAAAAAACAAGTCTCTCAATAGGTTTATGCACAAAATTAATTTGGTATTGACCATTATAAAGTGGAATCCATGCCATTTTTGGGGAATGAGGTATGTATCCAATTATCTCTGTGTTAGTGTCAATTTATCCTCATGTGTGTGCATCCACTACATCAATGACATCCCATAGAGCTGAATACTTAGAATATTCATCATTGAACATGGTGGAGTCAAAAATGGTGTCTGTGTACTCGATGGAGTCATTAATCAATAACTTATATGGTATATGAACTCACCTAAAGGTCCTTAATGAAGAATCCAATTTTATTTCACTGGTTAGACTACGCTCTAGTGATTTAACTTCTAATGGCTCAGATTATCTAGATGCACTATTGGATAAGAACATACATAGTAAGGTATTTTGTTTAAAATAAGGAGAGTGAGCTTGAACTTAGTCTATGATTAAATATCATGACATTTTATTCAAATTCATTGATATAACTTTTGTCATTCAATTCTAATTCTTTTACCATTAATTCTCAATGCCTACAAATTTTATTAATTCATTTGATTTGAACATTACAAATTTATTTTGTTAAGTATACCATGTAGGCATTGTTGATGCTTAGTAGGAATGCCCCATCATTGCCTTTTATTAGGTGTCAATTTTTTTTTCTTCTCTTATAAGTCAATATTAAGGATATAGCCTTAAAATAGTGTTTGTGAGATGAATGAATCTCTCAAACAAAATTGTTGAACACTTTTGTTGAAGATAAAATGAGTCAGATAAAATCCCCAAAGAATTTCTCTAAAGACAAAATGAGAATTTTTTTTTCCAAATGAATGTTTATAACACTTTCATCAAATAATAGTTTCATGTGAACTTATCTCACTAAAGGGTCTTGCTAAAGGCCAAAACGAGCTGAAGTGTGAAATTTTTGAAAACTAGTTCCCAAAGATCAGGTCTTAAAGAGTAAATGACGAAGTGTTTAATATATGGTAAATAGAGCTATGGAGGCCCTATTTATAAATATAAAATATGAACAATAAACTCAAACATTAATTGGTAAAAAAAAAAACCCAAAGATTAAATTCATACAAAGGGCTACATAGGTACGAAGTGCCAAAAATGTTGAAGGTAGGCTTATAAACAAAAGCTATGAAGACTGAATGCATATCCAACAATTTTCTCAAAGGTCAAATTCATAAACACTTTTCAAGAAGAGAAAATGTTAAACAAAACTTCTAAAGACATGATTTGAAGAGCAAATAATGAAGACCAAATTCCTAAGTGTAATTTGTGTGTGTTCTAAGAGATCATGTGTAGATGTAACACTTCCAAAGGATATTATTAAGTTAGTCTAGATAAGTAAAACATTTCCACTTGAATTTATCAAATGGAAAAGTTAGATTCAATATGTAATGCTCTTATGATTGAAGATTTCAAAATAGGCTTGGACTTATTAGACTTAGTGGGTGCCTATTCCAAAAAAGAATGGGGGTATGTTAAGTACAGTGAATGGTGACTTACATGGGGAATACTCCTAGGTATTTGATAACCTATAATATTTGGTTAGCGATTTTAGTTAAAAAATGAACATCTACCAAAAAATAATTAAATCATAAGACTAAAAATATTCCAAATAACAACATAAAACATAATTTCCTTACTCATACCTTGGATTTGTGTGTGAGGAAGTGATTTTCTTGTCCCTTGTTATGAGGATTTTTATCAAAGACTTGGGGTAACTATAGGTTTCAATATGTTTTCTTCAAAAACATATTTAAAACTAGGGAAGATCAGGTATTACTATGTTTCCATCCAGGCATCCATAGCCATGACAAAGATACCTTTTGTTCCTCTTCCTTTCTTCCCTCATATCCTTACATGATGTGTGATAGATTGAACTTATTTCATCATGTGAGTTTTGATCACCTTTGGATATTATTTGGGATTTATTGGTCACATTATTAAGACACATTGGTCATCTTTTATTTCTTTTTATAATATGAATGAAAGAAGGGGGGAGTATAAACCACTATGAGATGATGTAGGTGAGAACATAATTTAGCATAATGTCCCTATCAGCTACATCTATATCAACATTTATTACCTTGAAAATGTATTGTCATGAAATGTGTATCTGATCCAAAGATATAATAAAAATTTACAAATTTTTATGGAAGAATATGAGTAATTTTTAAATAATTGAGAAAATTATTCAATGGTAGTGTGGCCATACCTAACTTTACATTCCATACCTAAATTATGAAATATCCTAAACATAAGCATGTAAAACCTACAATAAACTAACTTTTGTGATACAATAATTTTTTTTTCACTAGCACTTCCATTTGGGAACCTTCCCATAGATTAAACTTTGGGATTTTGATAACTCGTAGGGAGCTCAAAGGATTGAATAATTTATTGAGTAAACTAGGTGAAGTTAGTTAGACTACTACAAATAATAAAAATATTTAATCTAGAAAGCAAGGAATTAAACTAAGGAAAATGAAATGTTGAAAATAGGAAACACTAACCTAAGAAGAAGGAAAATAAATAATTAATTTAATAAATATAATTATAAAACAAATAAATATAACTACTACCTCTGTAAAAACATCTATTACTACTTACACACACTTCTAGATGGCACAACCATGAATTAGTGCTTCAGCAACTGTCCATTGACTAGATATGTCAATTTATTGCATTGGAGTTATATTAAATAGAAAGAATTGTTACTTAAGATCTATGAAATCTGATAAGGTCCAATCCATAAAGGGGTAAAATTTTCATGTTTTCCTTTTTTTTTCATAGGATAAATCCCATAGAAGTATTAGGTCAAATATTCTAAATGCTTTGAAATTTTCTTTTCTATCAAACCACCTCTTGACTATGTCCTAATGTTTTCTAAAATTTTGTAAGGCTCTAGTCATTAAATATTCCATATTTATTATGTCCAATAACCAAAATTCTACCTTTTCATTTGGTTCCATGTATTCCTACATAAATAGCTATGTCGATAATTTAAGCATGATTAGGAATATTGGTTTTCATCTATATACAAGGAGAAGCCTTAAGGGCCTACTCATATCTTATTTGATCAGCCCATAATGTATATTTTAGTAGATTATGCCAGTTCCTAAGCTTATTTTTAGCTGATTTTTTATAACATCTATCAGGTTCTTGTTTATTGATTCACCTAATTCATTTCCCTATGGGTAACGGTTAGAAGATGACCTAATGGTAATTTTATTTTCATAGGCACATTTAATGAATTTAGCTAATTTTAATGATGGCCCATTATCACAAACTAAACAATGGGAGTATCAAATATATTTGTGATGTTTTCTTCTAGAAAGTTGATTATGTCATGTGATTTGGAGTGCCTTATAGCTACTACTTCAGTCCATCTGGTGTAGTAATCTATGGAAGTGAGTAAAAATTTGTGGCTCATAAAAGAATAAGGGTTAACGATGCTAATAAAGTCTAACCCCTATTGGGTTAATGGTCTTCCTTCAATAATAGGTTGAAATGACATTATTGTATATACCTCTTGTTTTGCAAAAACATCGCATTCATGGCATGTTCTCACATGAACATGTGCATCCTTAAAGACCGTTGGCCAGTAATAGCCCATTTTGAGGATTTTATGGGCTATGGAATTCCTAGATGGATGATCAATGCCAATCTTCTAGTGTAATTTTTCCAAAATTTATTTAGCTTCTTTTCATTATATGCATTTTATGTACATACCTTTATAATTCCTTATATATAGGATCTCTTTATTGATCATGCAATGAGTGAATTTGATCCCCAAAAGTCTCTTTTGTTCTCTATTGAGGTTTAGAGAAGAAGTACTTGTGAGAAAATATTGAATAATACCAATGTACCAATATCCTCTAGATACTTGGATTTCATAAACTTCCTCAGTGGTGATGTGTGGGCCAAGCTTAGTCATGAGCTGAATGATGCCTTATCCTTTGAAAATTTTGGTACTCTTGATTTCTATGTAAAATTATTATAATTTTGAAATCCATTTGCCTCTATTCTCTCCTAGTTTATTCTCCCCCAAATTGAGCTTGATAATAGGGTCTGGCACAATGGCCATGGTCTTATTCCTCAACATGTAGTGTTGAAATTTATTTACTACTTTGACAAGGTAAAATATTTTCTTATCTATCATGGAATACCTAATTTTTACTTATGTCAAGTTCATGCTCATGAATGCAATAGGATGATCACTTTCATCCTTCTTTTGAGTAAGCATAATAGTAATTATGTGTTCTAAAGAAAATGAATATAGGAATAAGTATTTAGTTATGTCTAGGATTATCAATATAGGATCCTAATATATTGCATATTTAATGTCTTGAACATGCTTTAGGCCTCTGATATCCATCCCACTTTAGCCTCTTACTTGAGCGTTGAATATAAACAAATTTTTCATTACCTGAATGAACTTTATTAAGGAGTTTTATCTTCCCAAATAAACACTTGAGTTTCTTCTTACTATTCAAGAATGAAATCTTTGATATCCCATGTATTCTATCTTGGTCAATGATGATCACATCCTTAGTGATAATGTGGCCTAAGAGCTTTCCCTTAGTAACACCAAATATGATTTTTGGGGGGTTCAAGGAGATTCCAAACCTTATACATATTTCAAAGATTGATTGAAGATAGCTTATGTGATTAGATTTGTCTTTTGATAAAATAATGATGTCATCCATGTAAATGATTGTGCATTTACCAATCAAACCTTGAAATTCATGATCTATTACTCATTGAAATGTAGATCCTATGTTGATTAGTCCAAATGGCATCCTTTTGTATGTATAAGTACCCCACTTCATGGTAAATTCAATCTTCATTCTATCTTTGAAATCAACCAATACTTGGTTATATCCCAAAAATCCATCCAAAAAGGACAACATTCCTGAACCACTAACTATTTAGATCACTTTGTCTAAGGAGGGCAAAGGATATTTATCCTTCTCAAAGGCCTTATTCATATTTTTTGAAATCAATGCATTATCTAATTTCCCCATTCTTATTCTTGACTAGGACCAAGTTGGTAACCTAGGTAGAATGCCTGATTGGTAAAAATGTTCTCACATTTAGTAACATTTCCACTTCTTTCTAAATAAGAGGCTCTAAGATAGGATTGATCGGTCTTTATATTTGCCTAAATAACTTATGATTTGGATTTAATTGAATTATATGGGTTATAACTCTTGTATTAAAAATACTCAAATCATCATACATCATTAAAATTACATCTTTATATTGGATGAGTAAGTATTTTACCCTTTGACTCTCTTATAGAGTGAAAATGAGGCCTATGTTAATGAAGCAAAAGCCATTGTCATCACCTAAGTTATCTTTGCTAAATTCAGACTCATTCACCTTGGGTTTTTTATTGTTTTGATTAGATATCAATGTCAAATGCTATCTTTAAATAAAATATTCCAAGTGGGAAATAATTTTGCTTCAGCTGAAGGACTCCTTCTTCCCCCAATTCCTTTTGTCATAGGTAACTAATCTCCTTGTCATCAATGGTTTGAGACTCAAATTGTCTTGAGTTAGTCCAGAATTAGACTATCTATCAGTCATTATCAAAAACTTATAAATTTCTACATTGTTAGGAACAGATGGGAAAGGTAATAGTTTAATAGAGAATCTCTATACCTTGGATTCCTTTAGTGGTTCTAAATATGTAGCTAAAGCAACCATAGAATCATCAACCTAAGTTTTCTCTCTAGACACAACAAATATGTTAAAGGCTTCAAAAGACTCAATCAAATCCCAAGCTCTATATTTATACTTTTTTAGGTATGAAAACTTGTATTGGCATTGGTTTCTAACCTGATTGGTTTCCAATTTTGAATCTCTAGATATTAGTAACTACTTGACATTGTTTTTGAGAGCAAACTATAATATTAAAATTGGTGCCTCATTTTTTGATCTATTATTATTACAATGGAACTATAATATGTAAGCTACTATAAACTATTTTCCTTTTGGGTCAACCAATTCAATACCTACTCCTAATCTTTTCTTAGATCTAGCACCATCAAAATGGAGAGTCCACAGTTGGGAAGATCCTCAGACTTTTAGTTCATGCATATCATGCTTTGTGGTAAAGGTATAAATTCCAAGATTTAGAGATTTATAACCTACCTCTTCATTATTAGTGTTGTATTCCATGATGGGATGCTTAATTATTTGTTTATGATCAATTTAAATGTGGTTTTCAACACCTCTCCATGGTAACTAAATATGAGTGAAGTCTATTTCTATATACCCATTCAATGTCTTTGACAAATCACTACTTAATAGTATTACATATCCCTCTAATATGTCTACCAAAAGTATGTGAATAATCATCTATACTCATGGTTCATATGCCACTTTAATGCACAAATCATTTATCTATCCAACTATAGACACTATTGTTTTGTCTAGCTATATAATCATCCTCTTTGATGGGCTTAGATTCAATCAAAGATTTTTAAAAATAGAAGTTGGCATCATAGTATCTAAAGCTTCAAAATTAAATAAATAGGTGTAAATGTTCTTCCAAATGATTTGATAGTCAATATTAAAGGAGGTACTTATGGATTAATTTTGTATGTAACATTTATATGCTCAACTTTTGCCTTTTCTACAACAAAGTTTTCTATAAAAGACCTCCAAAGAAGATCTTTTTGTTCAGTTACCTAAGCAAATTCATGAAGAGTAATATTATCTCTAATATTATTCATGTATTCAAAATTTTTGTATCTTCCTTTGCCTCATTCTTCGTTATTTTGGTAATGTTCATTCCCTTTTGGGGTGGTGGATTATTATCAACCCTCAAATGTGGAAAAATAGTGATATTGTTAGGAGGAGTAGATGTTGTAAAGGGTTACTTATTAATTAGATTATAATATCCCTTTTGATATTGTTTAAAGGAATGTATCTTATCAAAATTATCCTCTAGTTCATTATCATCCTCACTCGGGATGGAAAACTCATGTGTCTCAAAAACCATAACAATATGTGAAAAACTAGGCTCAGGGTGGAACTATGATGGGTTGTGCATTAAATCATGTCTTACCACCTCCCTTTGGAATATTTTGAATGTTGTAAAAAAATAAATTCATTTGATTTCACAATGATATGATGTATTATGAACTCTACACTAGTTGGGTATATCTTGTTAGAGTATCTTATTACTCATGCTTGCTAGGTTCTTGCAAAGTCATTGGTATTTACATAGTTTTGTCCTATGTGGGGAATTTTCCCACATAGGATAGTTTAAATTTCATCTTGTTTTTCCTTTACTATATAATCAATTTATCTACATTGTAATATACATTATTTGTAATCTTTTGCATATCTCTTTTTCTATATAATAATTTATTTTGTTTTCAATTGGTTTCTTCTTTGAGTGTATTCTAAATCATCAATGGTTGTCATAATAATATCTTAGAAATATATTGGATGATGATTTTTGATAAATATTTCATGTTATAATATTCACCCTCAAACAACCATTACTTATATTGTATATTTCTTTCCATTCTAGATCTATCATTGCTTACTCAACTCACAAAGTCATATCTAACTATTTGATTAGATCTGGTCTTATAGATTCTTGGAAATATATACATCTTGATTAGATCAAGTATTTATTTGACCATATGGAATTTTTTTTATGAATTATTATTACATGTTGAAGCATTGGATTTAGATTAATTTTATTTTGATAATGGTAAGATTTGTGTTGATCTTGCATTGAGATTAGATCTGCAGGTTAAAATATTTTTGAAAATTTGTGCCACTCTCAAATCCAAGTGTATTATAAGTATATAGGTTATAAGGCTTGGTATACCTTAGTCATAATACCTTTCTTTAAAATTTTAGTGCAAATTTTATTAAATAGGCCTCATTTACAATAAATTGATTATTTAATAACTTTTGATTAGTTACTCAACATTGAGCGTCATCTTCTTCAAAAGTTAATATTATTTCATTTCCTATGCATTGATCCTATTTACATTGTAAAATGAACTAAAATATAAAATTACACATTTTGGGGGGTCTCTTTGAATTGGATGTGTTTCCTTGTGCTTATGATTTATGGCGACAATTTAGTGGCGACATTTTTCTATGTTTTGAGCATTTATTGAGGGAATATTCTTTATTTTCCATGTAACTTATCTCTTTCAATTTTTAGAGATCGGAGGGTGATGTCCAATCTAGAAGGAGATCATTCCCCCTCATAGGGAACATAAACTTCCTTCTTGCTTCTTCTAGATTACATTATCATCACTTATTGCATTCATGGATGCATTTTCAACTCAGTCTGATGTCTTATTCTTCAGTGTGCATTTTTACTACTAGGGGGTTTCCTGTGATATGGTCCCTACATTGTACTTCATGCACACACTATCCTAAATTCATTATTAGCTAAGACTGACATCCTTTTGCATGTTCTTTTCACATTGTTGATTTTGGCTACTGGTCCTTTTCCTAGTTTATTTACATACATTATAGCTCTTTTCTCTATTTTCCACACTCATCCATCATCCCACAACATGCATTAGTATTTTGACGTACTAGTAGTTTGTGTCATGTCTCTTCAAGGTCCCTTTCTTAGTGCCTCACCTTCTTCTATGGAGACATATTTTTCACTCCCTTATTTTTAGAGCACATCTCTTGATGACTTATTCAAAAATTCAATAGTCTCCTCATTTGGAGCTATTTTGGTGAAGTCTAGTATCTTCCTTATTTCCATCTAGTGTTTTTTTGTGTATGGGTTATATTGTACTTGAATTGATTTATAAAGTGTTATGAAGGGTTACTTGATTTAACTTTATCTACCTTCATGGATTTATGTGTTATATTTTGGGCACCTTGTCACTTTATCAGTTGTTTGTCTCTTCCATCACCACCATGAGCCATCATCTTTGAGAGACATTTTTAAATTTTTGATACCACTTTTTACACAGTTGACAGTCTCTAATGGCTTGAAATATATATAATATGGTGAATCTCAATGCCATCTTGTCTTTTTGATAGTTTTATAGTCTCTTTTAATGTGATATAGATCTATTCTAGTGTATACGATGTCAAATTGTTTAGTCTCGTACATACCTCTTTTTCCTCCACTACCACCCATTCAATAGTAGGGGGTGTGGTTTCTATTCTACTTCTTAGATGTTGAGATTTCCTTACACATGAAATACTCTTTTATACTTTAATTACCTTGGTAGTCTTCTTGATTGAAGCTATTCTAGTGAAGCCTATTGTCATTTTTTTTGGTGCTTAAGTAGTGGTTAAGGACCACTCATGTAGATTGAGTTATTTTGTGACTTACAAGTACTTGGAGTATGTACTACTTTAACATCATATTTTATGGGATTTATATCTCTCTCTTCTTATTTTATCTATTTTGGGGAGAGTTTTTCCTACGAGTTTTCTCTCTTTCCTCCACTTTATGAGAGTTATATGTATTTTACATTTTTAGTGTTTTCTAGATTACTTCTTTATATATGGGTATCTTATTCAAGCACTTTATTTGCTAGAACCCATATGATAATTTTTTACTTATATCCATGTCCTTCTTGGTTATTCTTATAGTGACTCTAGTGTGGTATCCCCACTAGTGACACTAGTGTGGCAACCTCACCAATCTTATATAAGCAAGTTCTCTACATTGTAATATACATGATTTGTAATATTTTGCATATCTCTTTTTCTATATAACAATTGATTTTATTTTCAATTGATTTATTATTTGAGTTTATGTTTAAGTATTGATGGCTATAATAATGAGATCTTGGAGAGATCTTAGCTGAAGAGTTTTGATAACTCTTTCAAATCTATTTCTAGTATGTTAATTTATGAAAACTTATTCAACTGATCTACATTATTTGCAAGCCAATTGAAAGGTCTATTTATCTAATTATTATTATGACTATAAGCATCACCCATCTTTCTCTACATGCTCAAGAAGTTATTTCTTAACTTTTATACCATTATTTGTACATAATCTAACTATGATTTGGTAGAGTCTATACCCTATGAAACTATAGTGTTGGATGGGATTGAGTGTTGATTTTATTCATGGACATTTAATTATTCATGATTGTTCAAAAAACCAAAATAATGGTTTGATAACTATTGTTTCAGAGGTAGTAATGTATACAGTTGATTCTAGTTAAATGTCAGGGCATTTTGGTTCACATGAGGAACTTGATTCAAAGCTGAGAAACAAACATTGATGTTAGGGGTGCCTAGTACATAAAGGTTGAGTTGAATATAAATATTGTTAACTTCTTCATATGCTAATGGTAGATTGGTGATGACATTATCTCTTCATAGAAACACCATTGTAATTGGATCCATATCATTCCTATGCATCTCTACTACTAGTTCTTGTTTAAGTTTATATATTGGGTTGAGCTAGATGTATATTTTATGAAACCTTACATTAAAAGTATGGTTTGGTTCATTAGGATCCCTATTTATATTGATGAAATGTTGATACATGATTCTAGGGATTGTGACTTGTATTAATTAGGTAAAAAAGTGGTTTGAAATGCATCCCATGAATCTCTTGAATTCTCTTTGAGATTGAGTTACCAATCATAAGTAGCATCTTGAAATGTGAATGGGAAAAGTTTGCATGCAACATATTCATTGATGAAATTCATTAACCTCAAGGTAAACTTGAAATATTTGATATGTTCTTTTCTCATCCTCTTGAAGGGAAAAAATAAGTTATATATTTATCTATATTCCTTGGTAGATCATTCACATCTCTGAGAATGGAAATATTAGATCCAAATAACCAAGCTTGTTGATCCATAAGATGACTAATCATATGTATTTTCCTTACTGGGAAAGGTGTCCTATCTTGGGGTATTAGAGGGATAACCAGTATATATCTAGGCCTTTTATGATTTGATAAAGGTGAAACTAAAAGGATAATTTGGGACCTAGACCGTGTTACCCTCTTGGGTCTCTCTAAGGCAACTCAAATGTAGGGGATAATTTATTTCATTAGAAATTAATATACCCTCCTATCACTATAATTTATTTGTTGATGTGGGTTTTATACACATCACATGATTAATGAGGTAACCTCTAACATTCTAGGATCTTAATGGAGGTAAACTCCACTCTAGGGCATGAGTTATAGGTGTTGTAACTTGTCTTTTCACCCCTTGAGGATATTCCTATCTTTCCTCATCTAAGTGGCATAATGGAAAAATCTCACTTGCCATGGGTAAATAATTTGGTTAGATGAATAGTTAGAAGGCCTAGTTCCCTTGATGCACTCTTTGAAGTAATTTATCACCTATCAACTTTGGATGAAAAATATTAAGAAAATAAATAATAAAACTAAAATTTATTACACAAATGTTTAATTTCCTCCTATTGATTGAACGTATACTACTTAGAGCAAAACAAAGCTTTCTTCACATAAAACTCACCACACAAGACAGATTGTTACATCAATGTTTCATATGCTAGGTTGAAAAGGTATTTTGATATATATGAAGGTAATAAATTATTTATATGGATAATACAATAATTAACCACTTATAAAACACTTATACACTTAAAATAGAATACTAACAAAGACCTGTAACAATCAATCTTCTACACACTTGGTGAATAGTCAAGGATAACATGCTAGAAAAGATCATCTTCTACTAGAAAATACCAACAAGATTACAATAACACTAAATTTTATAGAATTTAAGTAGTAAAATTCACTTATTTTATTTCAGATAATCAAGTACAAAATTTTCTAGGTTTTCGCCATCAACCAATGGAGGTTGCTCAAAAGAGCCAAAAATGTCAATATTTATAGCATTTAGAAGAGGGGCAAGACAAGGTAAGTAAAAATGTCACTTTGACACCTATAAATATGATAAAATAGGTTACATTTTCATGAGAAAGAGATTAAAAATTAATCATGCAATGTTAGGAAGTCCAAGTGTCCATACAAGTCATGAAACTTCTGAAACATGGCATGAAACTCCTTGTCTTGGCCCAAAAAAATATCTTCATGATTTGGATCTATTTTAATGTCAAAAAATTTAATATGGATAGGTCTAATTATTTTAATTAAATTAAATGATTCCATACATGCCTTTCCATGCATTGGTTATAGTCTTACTCATCCAAAATCTCCTGGAAGTAAGACATCACTACCTACAGTCTAAAAAAATCTTTTTTTCATTCATCCCTCACACTTTGACTCAAAATTGGATTTATTTTTACATGAAAATACATGGGATGGAGTGCATGACACATTTCAATACTCTCTATGGCCTTACACTACTCTGGTACACCTTAAAATAAGCTCACACTTGGATTTTTCTGCCCTATCACCATTGTGTTCACTATGCTAGTTTTGACTCATTGAGATGAGAGATATTGTTTTAACACTTATATTTTTTTTTAAAATAATTATATGGACATAAGGAGTTATAATAAGTCCATATATTCCTCCCAAACTTGATTTCATATTTAAGCCTCTTCTAGAACCTATAAAACACATAAAATGGTCAAATGTACCCTATTTTACACCCTATCTATACAATTTTGTATATCTCAAAATTATGGGAAGGAGATATATTTATTTATTTAAAATTTACAATCATTTTCATGATAAAACTATGTCATCTAGATATCTCTCCAAGATTGTTTTCTCCATCGGGTCTTGACTAAGGGGTTTCAAGGATTTTAGGTAGTTTTCCTTCTTAATCTTTGTTCATAAAGCTATGGCATTTGAATTTCCAAAATTTACATAAAAATTATTTTAATGGACCATAATAACCACTCCAAACTTCTTTGACCACCATGTATATCCTCAAAAAATATATGAGCAATTGAAATCACCCTATCGAGCTTATTTCTACCTTTCCTACATGCTTGAACTGTCTCTGAGCTAAAAAAAGATTTATTTAAATTTTATGTGCATAAAAAATATAATAATGTCTAAATAAATCTCATAAACATTCTCCAATAAACTATATATCTCACCAATAACTATAGGTGAGGTTGGACCCCCAATTGGCTCTAGGTCTCCTCAAGGCTTAATGGGCTTAACATGCACCCTACTAGTTTGGGATACTTGTACCAATACCTCATGGTTATTCTGGTGTATTATTCATGTTAAGACATCATTAAACCTTAAAAATCCATCACATAACCTTGTAATCACTTCTTTTCATCTTCTTCTCTAATTCACCAACTAGGCCTAATGAAAGCTTGTCTAGTTGGACTATGTGTAAGGGTGTTTTAGTCATTTTGAGAGGTTTGAGACATACATAGTGTTTAATATCATATAATTTACTTAAATACACCTCATAATATTTTTATTTATGTTCCAAAAGCTTACTATAAATCCCTTTGACCATTTTAGCCTCATTAGCTTGTTTTGCCAAAACTTGAATTTTCTTGACTTCCTGACCTATGAGACAAAAAATGAGGTATATACCTCTTCCCCAATGAAAATTTAATATTTTATGAGTTTTATAAGGTCATAATTATGATATTTAATAAATCTATTAGTTTAATTCACTCATTTAGGCACCTAAACAACACAAAATGCCCAAAAAAAGGCCTCTAAAAAGATTATTTTCCTGCATTTTTTCCTTCTTCCCAAGAATGGATCCTCAAAGCTAACTAAAATGATATTAATATTTCCAAAAATTTTACTCATCTCAAATTTATTATATTTAAGCCTCAAATTCACATAAAAAAAATCTTTTCCCTTAGATTCTCCATTTCTATCCATTAAGCAACATGGGTTTCCTAGCTTACCTATACATATTGCAACTTTTGGACAATAAGAAGCATTGGTGATCATATTTGAAGGGGTATTATAGCCTATGTAAATTTTTTTTTTTTTTATTCAATCATGAAACATTTGGATTTTTTAGCAAGACCTCACTTCTCTTCATTATCAAGTTCATCTCTCTAACTTCAATTCATATCCAAAACTACAAAATGACTATTGTAGGTGGATACATGGCTATAATAGGTTTGGGTAAGATCATTTAATAATTATAAGAGTTTATGGAAGTGATAATGATATTAATTGAGATATTAAAAATCTATTCCATCATGTTAACTATGATTTTGCCCTTCATATGTACTTTGAGAGTTATAAACTGAGTTTTCTCTAATTAACTATAAACCCCTACCTCTATGACCCTTACAAGTGTGTGTGAGCTTGAAATTGAGATATTTTATGGTATAAATAGACTATACATTAATTATTATAATAACTTAGTAACTTCTCATATATTTTATTTGCCTTGTATGCCCTTTGGATTCATAAACTGAGCTTTCCCTTCCATGACTGAGAAACCTACCTTTTTGACTCATGTAGGTATGCATTATCTATTTGAGACTTGGTCATGATTTATGAGGACCTAAATTTAGTCCATTTGTGTCATAAATTATATTTTTGTACAATAATTCACCTTATATTGGATTAAATACCACTAAAATACCAATTTTATTTCACTGTCTACTTATTTTGTTGTAGGTGAACATTTTCCCTAAGGGGCACTTGTAGGTGGTCATAGTGATTGTAAAACTATGTATCAACCTCATCTTGATAACATTCATGCCATTTTTTATACCATTCAACCAATTTAACCATCCTAATCATGAGTGAATGCATTGTTTCTATTTAAGATGTCAATTGTCATTCACACCTCTAAACATGTAGAGATGAATGAAAGAATTCAATGTTTTAGAAGTAACTTTGAGGCCCTCCATTTCCACCTTCCACTCACCTTATAACTTATATTATTATCACAATACATATCCATGTTATAATTTATCAAACTCACATATGGTTATGCTTTATAAATGTTTTCAAACATTTTATAGGGTGCCTAAAAAAACCCCTTGGACCTATATTTTGTATCTTTACGAAAAAAATACCTCTATACAATCACTTGACCTTAGAACATGTTTAAAAAATCTATTTGTAAATTAAACATCTCAAATTAATCTACCCTAATCATAACCAATGATATAATTCCAAATATGGATTGATCATGCTCTAGTTTCCCCACATGACACCTCAGCTTACTATCAAGGTCCACCTGTAGGTAGTTATTTTTATGTATACAGATAGTAAGGTGAAAATATGGATAGTGTGTATTTTAAATTAACTTAAATGTATTATATATCCATTTTAAACCTCAAAATTCACTCTTTAACAATTTTAAGAGATTAAGACATCTCCTAACCCTTCACCTTTATCATGACATCATCAAAACTCCTATAGGTGTGCATATGGGTTGTATGTAGGTAGGAGTATGGAATGGAGAAAAAATATGTTTATGAATGTCCTAAAAAAAACTAAAAACCATTTTAAAACTTCCAAATGCATGAATCTTATCAAGGAATTTTGAAGGCAAGATGAAGAGCATCTATCCTAACATAAAAACTCTTGTAAACATGTGAAACAAGGCATGCAGGATGTTTAATGGTTGTTTGGTATGATGAATGAAATTACAACCAAATTTATCTTCCAAAAACATCCAAAATAACTTTATTCAACTCTTTATGACTAAAAAAAGCTGATACACCTTCATTACCACTTCATAAATAGGCTAAACAAGCTTCATATATGTGACTACAAGTGGGAAGGATTGAAGAGTTGACAATAGGGAATGACAAGATGAGAAGTTGCCTAAAGAATGATATGGTGAAACCAAACATGAGAAGAGATGGAAATATGGCATTGAGACCTATGGAACATCATTTTACATTGACATGAAATCTTTGTAGAAGACCAACATTCTGGAACAAGGTAGAATTGACTAAAACTTCACCATGATGACACCTTCTTATAGCATGAGACAAATTTCCCATCAAAACACTATGAAACATGAAAATAAGTATAGATATAATTTTATAAGTTATAAAAAATACTATAGAGACAATATCACCAACTATTTCATATAGATTTGACCCAAATGGACCAAAACCTATAGGGTACATGAAATAATAAGCAGAAAAACGCATTCAACTTATAAAGGATTATTAATAAAGCATAATTGATCAATAATTTAATTCTTAATATTTAAATTAAGTTTTTTAATTTTACCATCACCTCCCAAAATCATTTTCCCTGAAACCTCTTGAGTTGTCCATACCAAGCACAAACCTAAAGGTCACTTATGTATGTCTAGGAAAGCAAAGGAGTAAAATGGTTTTGTCTTAAAAAGAGATTTTTTAGAGATTTAAATGAATTGAGATGAGTTTTATGAAGATTTATAGGTCTTCCATGATATGTTCCCATGTTTTACATTCCCTAATAGGTCCTATACGTGTTAAATGCTGTCATGTCCCCTTTTTCGTGGACATTGACAGGCTTGATGATTAGCCTATTATGCGACCTTCGTAGGCTGATTGGATGGATAGAGGGTCATGAGGGAGATTGGCTTGGCTTTGATTTACAGAATTCCTATAGTTGGCTCTCATTCAGGTTATTTCAGACACATTGGGCCTGAGCTCCTATTATTTAGGGATATTTGACATACAACGGAGCACCCTTGTTTTGATATGGTCATGTGCAGAATCACCCCCTAGTTCACTAGCTTCAGACGGTTCGAGGATCCGACATGTATTGAGGGAGATATTAATATTTAATTGATTTAATCAAATATTAATTATTTGGTCTAATTTTAAATTAGATATTAATTAATTAATTATTTGGTCTAATTTTAAATTAGATATTAATTAATTGTTAATTATTAATTAATTGGTCTAATTTTAAGACCCAAATTCTAATTTAAGAAGCCCAAGTTCTAATATGAGGAATTCTAATTTTAGAACCCCAAGTTCTAATTTGAGGAAATCTAATTTTAGCAAGCACACCTTTGGAAGGGTATAAGAGTTTCTCATGGGAGAGAGTTGGATTTAGCCATTGATTATTGATTATTGATTTTGAAGAATTTCTTCTGTGAAGACTGAGCCAAGGGTTCCAGGATTCCATTGCAGTGGAGAATGTCAACTCTTCATTGTGTGCAATTTAGAGGCTGTGAGATATCAGCTGATTTATTGCCAAATTGAGAGATAGCTTCATACAGAAGTTATCACAGAGGTATACAAATTTGAGAGATAGCTTCACACAGAAGTTATCACAGTATTTCAGGTATTTCTTGATTTAGTTTATGTTTTGTTTCAATAAATCATATAGAGAGAGATCTGTTGTATCAGATACCATAGATTTCCAGATCAGGGATCAAACAGATAGGTTGTGCTAAATTAGCAGCCGTACGAAGTTCGTACAGGTCCGTATAGATCCACACAGATACCGACATCGATAGACAGAGATCCCCAGTGACCGACATCGGCCATCTGAGGACCAACGTCGGCAGATAAGGACCTATAGAGACCGACGTCGGTAGTATATCGACCGACGCCGACGACTGTGTGTTCGACACAGCAGGCCGAGACTTCCAGATTCATATTTGTTTCCAGATTTGCACAAGATCAGGGTTTTAAAACAGTATTGTAATATTCTTTGAGGTGCTTGACAGAGATCTATTATAATAGTCTGATGCAATAAATAAGAAATTATATTGTGGTAATTTGTTTATTTGAATTGATATTCTACAAGTTTGTATCCATATCAGAGCTTTTATTGTAGAAAAAGGAGCCCCTAAGTAAGGGACATCACAGTGGTATCAGAGCTAATGTCTTGCCATCCTGTTGGGTAGTTTGGGTAGATTGAATCAGCAAAGTATCATGATGACTTCAAGTACTCAAAAATAGTGGGACAAGGATATGAAGAAGCTGAAACAAAGTTTGAACCAGTTGGTTGAAACCCGAAGGAGGATGAATGAAACTCTTTCAAATCCTACATTTGAAGACAAATTAGTACAATATATGGCATCCATTCGTAAAAGGTCCACATCACAAAACAGAATGAAGGAGAGACAAGAGGTCTCTACAGGGGTTGACGGCAGCTCTACACCAGTTGTTAGACATGTTGATTTGACTCAAGAGGATATGAGGGCAGCCATGGGGAATGAGTTGTCTATATCAGCTTTGCAAGAAGTTCCACTTGAGACTTCTACATTGGAGACTAGCATAGAGCATGCTAATGATATGGATAATAAGAGTATGGATTCTTTGCATGATCATATTGCTCCTTCATCTTCACATCAAGAACATCAAACTTGGACGGATATGGAAAGGACCCAAAATTTATGTGATATGTGGTCACAAAAGGCCAAGGAGGCTAGATTAGTGGCTGCCAATGCAAGACAACATCTTCAAAACATAAGGAGATAGAAAGGAGTTACAGCAGGTTCTTCTTGTGACAACTTATAGCAGATCAAGGAGGGCATGGAGGCAATGAAGGTGGCTCACTCAAATTCTGAGAGACATGTGGATGAGCTTAGTCATGGGGATTTAGACTCTCAGTTAGTTACAAAGGACGTGGGAGCGGGAGATTGTGAGGATGAGATAGTTTCAGCAGCAATCTCTTCAGAGATAGATGAGGATGAGTCTGATGTTTGCACTCAGAGTGTAGAGGTGTACTCAGATGTTAGTACACTGAGTGTTGATGATCTCTAAGATATGTCAGAGATTGTAGAAGAGTCCCAGGATCTGATTATTGCAGATGACACCCAGGAGAATGCAGTGGATAATTTTGAGGACTTGGTTTCTTCAGTAGTTTCTTCCGGTATGGAGGAGTTAGACAGTGATGCTACAGTTGTTGATACTCTGTATGTTGATATGAGCTTTGAAGTTGATTCACAAAGTATGGATGGTAGTATTACAGAGGTCAGTGATTTTGAGTCTACTCTTTTGGACCGTGCATCAGTGGAGGATTGTAAGAGACAATCTAGCCAGCACCGTCATGTGTCTAGTCAGCTGAGAGTTAGTGAGCGAGACATTGCTACCGCTTGCAAGCATTTCGATGCTGCTCATCAGTTGTTAGCAGTTTATGGATGGGGTTCTCCTACTAGCATCGAGCAGGGAGGCAGTTATTTATCCTTGACAGAGATCCACTCTTTATGGGAGGCTATCCAGATTCTGAGATAGGATTATATGCAGTTGGTAGCCGACAGAGATTATCTTATGGAGTGGGGTAGCACAGCATATGATGCATTGTTGGTCGAGGAAGATAAGGTGAATGAGCTTACTCAGCAACTAGAGGTGACTTCTGAGATTCTTGAGAGTACGCAGCTAGCTTATGAGGAGTCACAGTTTCATTTGGCTAAGGTGACCATGGAGCTAGAGCATTTGAGGTCTTCACCAGCTCCAAACCCAGATCATTCATATTTTGAGTTGTTGCTAAGGAACATGTTGTTGAGGCTAACACACATGTTCAGGATTCGGGAGTACCTGGTCCTGATGAGTTTGGGATGCCAGTGGAGTCGAGTCTTCAGATTTATTCTTCTCACATAGATGACAGTGTGGTACAGTTGGTTGTGCTGCCTTTACAGAGGGATCAGTTGTGGTGTGTGGGGGATTATGTTGATGCTTCCACATATAATTTTTACTACACAGAATCATTCATGGAGTATTTTCTGGATAGTGCAGGTGTTCATCTGGATTTGCATAGGGTGACAGAGGGTGTTCTCATCCAAGGTACTGGTGTTATTAGCAGATTGGGTGGGGAGATTATAGGGATCCTATCTACTATGCTACCTCACAAGGATTTTGAGGTGGGGTATGCTCATTATTCTTATTTTGACCCAGAGAGAGAAGATTTGATTTCACACAGGTGTAGATCAGCTCCAGTTTCTTACCATCCATTATGGGATGGATTGGCACCATCTCTTGCAGATGGAACTGGCAGTTTGAGTTGTCCATTCTACTTGGGTTATGATGCTTCGAGAGTTTGGTTCTCATGTGTTCTCGACTATGGTAGTTGGGCTCTTAGAGTTTGTTTGAGTTGCATTCACCAATTTGATTATGGGTTTCTCTTTGTTCTACTTCTGATGATATTCCAGGTACTTGCATTGATTTATAGTAGTGCAGAGCATAATTACATTTGGGATCCAGGTGGATCGAGTGGTTCATTGTTCCGAGATTGCTTGGGGACAAGTAATTTTTGGAGGGGCGAATTGTCATGTCCCCTTTTTCATGGACATTGACAGGCTTGATGATTAGCCTATTATGCGACCTTCGTAGGCTGATTGGATGGATAGAGGGTCATGAGGGAGATTGGCTTGGCTTTGATTTACAGAATTCCTATAGTTGGCTCTCATTCAGGTTATTTTAGACACATTGGGCCTGAGCTCCTATTATTTAGGGATATTTGACATACAGTGGAGCACCCTTGTTTTGATATGGTCATGTGCAGAATCATGCCCTGGTTCACTAGCTTCAGACGGTTCGAGGATCCGACATGTATTGAGGGAGATATTAATATTTGATTGATTTAATCAAATATTAATTATTTGGTCTAATTTTAAATTAGATATTAATTAATTATTAATTAATTAATTATTTGGTCTAATTTTAAATTAGATATTAATTAATTATTAATTAATTGGTCTAATTTTAAGACCCAAATTCTAATTTAAGAAGCCCAAGTTCTAATTTGAGGAATTCTAATTTTAGAACCCGGAGTTCTAATTTGAGGAAATCTAATTTTAGCAAGCACACCTTTGGAAGGGTATAAGAGTTTCTCATGGGAGAGAGTTGGATTTAGCCATTGATTATTGATTTTGAAGAATTTCTTCTGTGAAGACTGAGCCAAGGGTTCCAGGATTCCATTGCAGTGGAGAACATCAACTCTTCATTGTGTGTGATTTAGAGGCTGTGAGATATCAACTGATTTATTGCCAAATTGAGAGATAGCTTCATACAGAAGTTATCACAGAGGTATACAGATTTGAGAGATAGCTTCACACAAAAGTTATCACAGTATTTCAGGTATTTCTTGTTTTAGTTTATGTTTTGTTTCAATAAATCATACAAAGAGAGATCTGTTGTATCAGATACCATAGATTTCCAGATCAGGGATCAAACAGATAGGTTGTGCTAAATTAGCGGTTGTATGAAGTCCGTACAGGTCCATACAGATCCACGCAGATACCGACATCGGCAGACAGAGATCCCCAGTGACCGACATCGGTCGTCTGAGGACCGATGTCGGTAGATAAGGACCTATAGAGACTGACGTCGGCAGTATATCAACCGACGCCGGTGACTGTGTGTTCGACACAGCAGGTTGAGACTTCCAGATTCATATTTGTTTCCAGATTTGCACAAGATCAGGGTTTTAAAACAGTATTGTAATATTCTTTGAGGTGCTTGACAGAGATCTATTGTAATAGTCTGATGCAATAAATAAGAAATTATATTGTGGTAATTTGTTTATTTGAATTGATATTCTGCAAGTTTTTATCCATATCAGAGCTTTTATTGTAGAAAAAGGAGCCCCTAAGTAAGGGACATCACAAATGCTCTCTTTTTTCAGTTGGTTTCTTGGGTTTCAGTTAAACAACTTACAAGATTATAATGTAAATGACATCCTTGACTTATAAACTAAACTATTTTATGTTTTAAGGGTTAAAATAACACTTGGGAACCTTGGTAACCATGCCACTTGCATTTATGACCATTACAAGCCCAATAAATGACTCAAAATGACAAATAAACCTATTAGACCATGGATAAGGTTAAAAATGCATTAGATGACATAAAATAAACTATAATATGGCTTATGAAAAATTATTTGAACTATAAGATATTTAAAAATAAATTTTGCACTTATAGGGGTCCAAATCTAACCTAAAAGTCAATTTTGGTCAACAAAATGGTGACTCATAAGGGTAGGATACATGTTATACTAAAGACCAGTAGCCTTCTAAATCCATGGGATAGGGATTAAATTAACTCTTGAATACAAATATAAGGAAATTACCTTAAACACAAAAAAATAACCACAACATACCAAGTAAACATAGGACAAAGAAAGACATAAACAAGACTCACACATGTGCATAAGCACTTAGGAAAAATAAGGAATTTAACAACTATGTACAAGGGGAGAGGAGAACCTTAGTAGAAATTTTTGAGATATATCCCATTGAGTGAAATATGAAGCTCCTCTCCATCCAAATTTGAGAGTTGAAAAGCATTGTGTTGCTTGTATTGGGTGATAGGGCCACTCCACAAAGCATCAAACTTTGTGTGTTTTCTAGGATTAGCCCTATCTTCATCCCAATTTAGAACAATGTCCCCCTCTTGGAAACTTCTTGGCATGGATTTATTATCAAATTATTTATTTGTTTGATCTTGATGCACCCTCATAATTTGCATAACTTTATCTCTTATCTCTTCAAGCTCCATCAACTCACATAACCCAACTTCCATGATTTCATTTTCCATCAAATCAGCTGATAAGTGAGATCCAAGGCTGGTATATCAAGTGAAATAGGTATTCTAGACCCTCTCCCATAAAAAAGTATATATGATGAGTTTCCAATTGCTCTCTTGGTGGTGATTCTATTAGCCCAAAGAGTTATCTTTAACTTAGAATGCCAAGTTATTTGGTTTTCCTCCATTATCCTTTTTATGATCCTGATTAGATTCTTATTAGTGGACTTAGCTATTCCATTCCCTTATGGATAATAGTTGGAGGAAGTACTAAGATAAATACCATGTTTTAAATTCCACTCACTTTTCTTCATTCCAAGGAAAGCCAATCCATTGTCTAAAATTATTGTTGAAGGAGCTCCAAACCTTGTCATTATGCCTTCATAGAAGTCTAAAACTAAACTTTCATTTGCTTCCTATAGATCTATAGCCTCCACCCATATTTTAAAGTAATGTGTAGTAGTAAACACCCACTTGTGGCAAGATCTAGAAGGTGGGTTGATTAAGCCTATGAAATATAGAGCCCATTGCATAAAAGGTTGGTATAACTGTATTAGATGAAGAGGCAAGGCTGTAAACTTTTGTTTACCATCAAAGTGAGCACATTTTATTACCCAAACATGGGTGTCTTTAAACAAACTAAGCCAAAAATATCCAGCTCACATAATCTTAGAAGTTGTGGTTCTTGGAGCAAAGTGACCACCAGCTAGGCCATCATGAAACTCAAGCAATATTTTATCAACCTGATCTAACTCAACATATCCCAAAATCACACCTAATAATTCCTTCCTTAACAACACTCCATCAACAAGTACATAAGGAATATATTGTCGTCTAAATTGCCTTCTTTTAGCTCTATCTAGACCTTGTGGACACTCACCAATTTGAAGAAAATGAATCATTTCTTGTGTCCAACTCCTCATTGATGAAGGTGCATCTGTCATAGGATCATCATGAAGGGTTAAAATAATTTTTTTTTCCTTCAAATTTGAAGTAAGGTGCTCACATAATACCTTTCCTTTCACTAGCTTGGTTGTCTTAATTTCTACATCATTCTCCATCACTTTTGTGATCCAACCAACCATTTTTCATTCAAATCTCTATTCGAATGGAAGTCTTTGGCACTAGGATGAGGTACTAATCTATGAATATTGTTTTTAGATAACATATGCCTAGACTTATTTAGACTTATAACAATTGAAAGTACTTGCTTCTGTACATAGGTGTATATTAACTCATAACCTTCCAAACCTTGACTAAAGAAGGTGATAGGTTGCTCCAAGTTTTCTTCATTTGATTGATTGAGCATGACAGATATTAAATCATAATTTTCAAATGTATACAAGTTGAATTCCTTTGATAAATTATAACTTTCAAAGGTTGGGGCTTGAGAAATAGCTTGTTCAATCTCTTCAAAATTCTTCTTCCTTCTTCTTGTCCAAGTAAACACTTCATCTTTTATTATCATAGAGGTTAGAGGCTTGACTAAATTACCAAAATTAGGAATAAACCTCCTTATAAAATTGATTTTTCCAAATAAACTTTGCAGACCTTTCTTATGTTTGGTCAAAGTCAATGCCAAGATTGCACTCACCCTTTTAGGATCTATAGATAGGCCTTTCTTTGAGACAATGTATCCTAAAATTTTGCCTTCATGGATAGAAAACACATACTTATTTGGGTTGAGATAGATTCCAAACTTTCTATATCTCTCAAAAATCTACCTAGGGTGATTCAAGTGATCCTTTGCATCTTTGGAGAAGACTATGATATCATCAAGATACACTAACACTATATCATTTATTAGACATTGGAATTCCATATCCATTGCATGTTGAAATGTTTCAATAGAATTAGACAAACCAAAAGGAATTTTCCTATAATAATATGTACCCCATTTATTAGTAAAGTTTGTCTTATATTGGTCACTTTCTTTTAACAAAATTTGATTATACCCTGAGTATCCATCAAGGAGTGAGAACCTTTCACTACTCACCATAACCTGTAAAATATGCTCCATGGAAGGAAGAGGATAATGGTTATTCAAATAAACTCTATTAAAGTCCCTAAAATAAACATATAACTTGATTTCTCCATTATTATTCCTTATAGGGACTAATTTTTCCAACCAAGATGAATGCTTAATAGGAAAAAATATCTTAGACTCAATGAACTTAGTAAGCTCCTTTCTCATGAGAGGCTCAATCTTAAGATGGATTGGCCCTTGTCTTTTCTAGATAGGCTTAGCATTCACATCTAGCTCTATGGTATGTTGAGATAAGTTTGGATCAAAACCCTTTCCATCACTATATTCCCATGCAAAGACATCAAAAAATTCCTTGCATAACTCAATGAAATCATGTTTCTCTTCATTAGTACATATAACCTTCCTAAGAGCAAGCAACTTATCTTTGAATATTTTTACTATCTCATAGTTTTATTTATTATTAAACATGCTTAGATTTTCCTTCTTCAATTAATCATCATCATTTAAGATATTCTCAAGTGTGACTAACCCTTTAAAGAGCTTGTTTGTCTTCAATTATATAATTTTCCCTCCATATTGATATTGTAGTTTGGATTGATTCCTTGAGGAAAAATCAGCCTCCTCTTTTATTAAAAGAGATATTTATTGGTCACTATCAAACACTTGACAATTAGTGACATTATCAAGTTTACAAGGCCTTATAATCACCTTGAGATGAGGTTGGTTATTGTTTACTCGTATCCCCTTCGGAACATCAAATTAAGCTCTAATTGATGCCAACCTATCAGCATGTTTATTATCTTCTCTTGGGATAGATTGTATATCAAAGGCTTTGAAATATTCCACAAGATCCCACTCTCTATTCTTATAGTACTTAAACAAAAAGTTCTTAGTCATATTTTGGCCTCTTACTCAGTTCACAACTAACTCACTGTCACCATACACTTGCAAATATTTCACACCTCATTTTCTATCCCACTCAAGGCCATGAATGAGGGCCTCATATTATACCACATTATAAGTACATGAGTAGTGAAATATTAAAGTAGAGTAGTACCTTTCCTTGGATGGAGAAACTAACATTACTCCACCATCTACTCCAATCTTGTTTCTTGATCCATCAAAGAAAAGCTGCCATAAACCATTCATGTTTTCACTTGGGATCATCAAGTTTGGAATGAAAGAGTCCTACTCATGAATTAAATACACTCCAAGACTATCTTCCTCTATGAATTTGTAAGGATCATGATCATAATGATCAACTCCCCATTCGTCTAAATACAAATCATAAACTCCTTCAAGGGAAGACATTGGGGATTAATCTATGTGAAGTTCCTCCTCATCAATTATAGCATAATTAACATTTGAAAATTTAGGAATGTATGGATCTAAATTATTGTGATGAATAGGCTCTGATTCAATCTTCACCTTGGTACCATATTTTGTCCTAAAAAGCATATAGGACAAATTGGCTGCCAAGTATCCACCTATAAACTCTCTTGATAAACAAAGAGCAAATTATAAAGGTAAATCTACCATAACCACATCATGAGGGATGGAAAAATTAGGAAAAACATGTAAAATCAAATTCAAATCCTTGACTACTTCTAAGGCCTTTGCTGGTGATCCATCCAATTTTAGGACTCCTTTAGCCATTGGTTCATACTTGAGGCCTAGTTTATCTTCCATTAACTTAGGCATAACTGAAGTACTAGCCACACTATCTATGATACAATTTTTAGATAAGCATCTCCAATGATCAAAGATAGATAAAAAAGAGGATTATTATCAGTTTTCTTCACCTATCCATCAATGGGTTGAGTTCCATTCACCTAGACAACATTTTCTTTCCTAGCTAATCCAACTTATTTGCTTGATCCAAGCAATTCCTTTTGAAGGTATCTTTTTGTCCTGGTATTGTCAATGAATCCCATAATTAAATATTCATGTTTAACTTCTTCATTTGATTCAAAACATTTATAGAATGATTGCTCACCTTGAAAGGCTATTTGGAAGCACTAGTACCTTGTGGTGTAGCTTATGAAGATGGATGTGTAGGACTAGTTCTGAATATTGAAATTTCTAATTCTCCTACACTTTAGGATCTGATTTATACCTACCTACCAGTGTAGGTGGTGTATGAGTCAAAATATGTCTTTTATTTTCCTTTTGTGTCTCTTTAATAGCCCTCTTCTTAGACTGAGTGTTAGAGGATACACTAGCATTCATATTACTTAAATTTACCAAATGATTGATAGCACAAAACTCTACATACTAATGATTTATAAGAGTAGAATAAGAATGTTTTTGTCCATTTCCCATTCTATTTTTCATTCAAACCTCAAAATTGGAAACTTGAGATGATTGATTACCTTGTATTGTCATGGCTTGATTATGCATTTTGTTGTCATATGCAACTTGGTCTTGATTTTGGTCATAGGAAGGATAACATGGTTTTTCTTGATAAATGTTGTTTTGAATGGTAATAAGAGATTTATAATATTATGGGTCATTAATATTTTAACTTTGGTAAGGTCTCGCTTGAGTGATTGACCTTATCTCTAAAAATTACCTTGAAAAGGAGTCATATTTGCTTGTCCAAACTGATTATAGGGCTAATAAGGTTTTTAAATTTGAACTTGTTGCTTTTTGAGGGTAACCAGTTCATTAGTGACACTTTGAATAAAAATCTTGACTTCATTAATCTCATTATTAAATACAAGGGTAGACTTATCTTGACTATTAGGCAAAATAGCCAAGGTAGGTAATGTAACTTGACTAGAAGGCTTCAAATTAGGGAACAATGGCATTGGTGGCCTAAGAGAAATCTTCCTTTCTTGAACAAGATAATTATTAGGATTGAGATATATCTCATAGGTATTAGGTATTTTATTCCCACCCATGTATTGAATCATCATGGCTAAATCACTATTCAATGCTTTTAGATAGTACAAGAAGGCATAATTTGGAGTAAGTCTCACAAGGGATGTCTTCTGAAATCTAGTATTAAAATCTTGTATAAACTCTTGAGGAAACATATTGATAGTGGTCATTTTTTAAGCTAATGATAGATAATCACTCTTCTCTCCAAACCTCATAGACAATAGATGTCCTAGTTCATCCCATGAAGCAATGGAATTTTTAGGTAAAGTCTCATACCAATCTAGAGCTTTTCCTTTGAAAGACAATGCCAATAACCTAATGGATATAATATATTGAGTGATACTATGGATATTTCATAAGTTTTATATGTTTCTAATGTGCTAAATGGGAGTAGTAGGACCTTCTCCACCAAAATATGGAATACTCTTAAGGGTTACTCCAAGAATTTGATCATATTGGTTAAGATTCAAAGGAGATGATCCAGTGAAGGGTACAAAAGGTTGTCTCTTCGATATATTTTAATGTATAATATGGGTATTATGGGTTGAACTCAATAATAACTTAGACTTCGTAAACACCAACTCCCTTGAATAAGGATGAGTATTCACAAATCTAACTCTTTTGATAGAATACAAAGGTAATTGCACAAAAACATAGGGCATACCTTTAGTAGTAGACATAGTGGCCAACATTGGCATGAAAATTTAAGATTTATTAGAAACCAAAGATTTGAAAACTTAGTGTATTCACTAGGTACTGAATGTAGATGTTCTTGTAGCTACAAATATGACAAGAGCAACACCAATCATGGACAATATTCTAGGACTAAGAGTCCCATCAAGCACACCAAAAAATATTGTCACTTGGATTTGTAACCCTTGAGGAGATTACTAGCTCTCCTTATCCAATTGGCACAATGGAAACATCTCACTAGCCATGGGTAAACAATTTGGTGAGATGAATCTCTAGAAGGGTTAGTTTTCTTGATGCACTCTTTGAAGTACTTTCTTACCTATCAACTTTGGATGAAAAGGGTTAAAACAATAAATAATAAAAATAAAAGGTGATATACCAATGTCTAATTTCCTCTTATTTACTAAACTTATACTACTTAGAGCAAAACAAAGCTTTCTTCACACAAAACTCACAACACAAGACAGATTGCTACATCAATGTTTCATATGTTAGGTTCAAAAGGTATTTTGATACTTAGGAGGGTAATAAATGATTATTTTGGTGAATATAATCATTAACCACTTATACACTTAAAATATAACACTAAAAATATCTATAATAATCACTCTTCTACACACTTGGTGAATAATCAAGGATGACATGCTAGAAAAGATCATCTTCTACTAGACATGACCAACAAGATTACAATAACACTCAATTATACAATATATAAGTAAGAAAATTCATTTTTTTTATTTTTTCAAGAGACATTCAAGTAAAACAATTTATAGGGTTTCACCATCAACCAACAGAGGCTGCTCAAAAGAGATAAAAGGTCAATATTTATAGCATTGGGAAGAAGGGCAAGATAAGGGAAGTCCAAAGGAAAATTAGACACCTATAAAGCTGATAAAATAGGTTAAATTTACATGAGAAATATATTTTAAATTAACCATGCAATTTTATGAAGTCAAATTATTCATATAAGTGATGAAACTTATGAAAAGTGGCATGAAACTCCTTGTCTTGGATCATAAATTTGTCTTCATGATTTAGACCTATTTGAATATCCAATAAATAAATAGGGTTAGGTATTATTATTTTAATGAGATTTAATGATTTTATACATTCCTCTCCATTTATTTATTTTAGTCTTACTCATATAAAATCTCACAGAAGTAAGCCATCACTGCTTATAGTCTAAAAAACTCCTTTTTCAGTCACCCCTCACACTTGGACTAAAAATTAGATTTAATTTTACATAAAAATATATTTTATGTAGTGGATTATACATATAAATACTCTCCATGGTCTTATAATGCTCAGGTATACCTTAAAAAATCTCACCCTTGGAGTTTTCACCCTTCTCACCATTGTGTTCACTATGTTAGTTTTGACTAGCTGAGATGAGAGATATTATTTGAACACTTGGAAGTGTTTTAAAATAATTATATGTCCATAATTAATTATATTAAGTCCATATATTCATCCCAAACTTTATTTCATCTTTATACCTCTTCTAGAACCTACAAAACATATAAAATGGTCAAAAGTACCCTGTTTTACACCTTGTCTGTACAATTCCATACAACTCAAAAGTATGGGAAGTATCTTGAGTGATTCCATTACAATTTACAATCACTTTAATGATTAAAATATTTCATATTTATATCTCTTCAATATTTTTTTCTCCATCAGGCCTTGACTGAGGGTTTTCAATGGTTTTAGGTAGTTTTACTTCTTAAGCTTTATTAATAAAGATCTGACATTAGAATTACCAAAAAATGAAAAAAACATGATTTTAATGGACCACAATAACCACTCAAAACTTATTTAACCACCATTCATATCCTCAGACAATATATGAGTAATTGAAATCATCCCATCAAGTTTGTTTCCACCTTTCCTGCATGCTTGAATTGTCTCTAAGCTAAAAGCATATTTCCTAAAAGTTTATTTGCATAAAAAATATCATACATGTCTAAATAAATATTATAAAATCAACTATATATCTCATCAATATCTAGAAGTGAGGTTGGAGACCCAATTGTCTCTAGGTCTCCTCAAGGCCTAACGGGCTTAGCATGTACCCTGCTAGTTTGGGCTACTTGGACTAATATTTCATGGTTATGATGGTGTATTATGCATGTTAAAATATCATTAAATATTAAAAATCTATCACATAACCTCTTAATCACTCCTTTTTATCTTCTTCTCTCATTCAACAACTAGGCCTAACGAAAGCTTGTCTAGTTAGACTGTGTGCAAGGTGTTTTAGTCATTTTGAGAGGTTTTAGTGTAAAATAATGTTTCATATAATTTAATTTACTTAAATAAACCTTATAATATTTTTTATGAGGTTCTCAAATATTTATATCAATCTCTTTTCCCATTTTGACCTCATTAGCTTGTTTTGCCAAACCCTATTTTTTCTTGACTGGCTAACCTCTAAGATAAAAAAGTGAGATATATACCTCTTCCCTAAGGTAAATTGAACATTTTTGTAGTTTTATAAAGTCATAATTAGGATTTTTACTAAATTTATTAGTTTAATTCACTCATTTAATCACCTAACCAACTCAAAATGCCCAAAAAAGGCATCCAAAAAGATTGTTTTCTTGCATTTTTTCCTTCCCAAGAATGGATCCACAAGGCTAACTCAAATGATCTTATACTTTAAAAAAATGTTACTCATATCAAATTTATTCTATTGAAACTTTAAATTTATCTAAAATAACTCTTTTCCCTTAGATTCTTCATTTCTACCCATGGAGCAACATGGGTTCCCTAGCTAACATATACAAATTCCAACTTTTGGACAATACGAAGAGTGGGTGATCATATTTGAAGGGGTATTAGAGCCTGTGTAAACATTTTTTTTATAAATCATGAATCATTTTGATTTTTTATCAAAACCTCAGTTCTCCTCCTAATCAAGTTCATCTCTCTAACCTCATTCATACCCAAGACTACAAAATGGCTATTGTAGGTGGATACATAGATGTAAGAGGTTTTGGTAAGCTCATTTCATCATTACAAAAGTGAATGGATGTGATAATTATCTTAATTAAGGTATTAAAAATATATTCCATCATGTTAACTATGTTTTTTCCCTTCATATGCACCTTGAGATCTACAAATTGAGTTTTCTCTAACTGACTGTAAACTCCTACCTCTTTGACCTCTGTAGGTGTGTGAGAGCTTGAAATTGATATTTTTTATGGTATTAAGAGACTCTATATGAATAATTATAACCACATAATAACTTATCATACATTATATTTTCCTTTTATTCCCTTTGGATTCATAAACCGAGTCTTCCATTCCATGACTAAGAAACTTGCCTTTTGACTCCTGTAGGTATGCATTACCTATTTGAGACCTGGTAATGATATATGAGGACCTCCATTAAATTCAATTAGGTCACAGATTATATTTTTTACTATAATTTACCTTATATTGGTTGAACTACCACTAAAATACCAAGTTTAGTTCATTGTCTACCTATTTTACTATAGGTGAACATTTTCCCTAAGAAGGGACACCTGTAGGTAGCCATAGGGATTAAAAACTATGTATCAACATCATGTTGATAACCTTCATGCCATTTTGTATATATTTCAACTAGATAAACCATCATAATCATGAGTGAATTCATTTTTTCCCTTCAACAAGATGTTAATTGTCATTCACACCTCTAGACCTATAGAGATGAATGCAGGAATTCAGTGTTTTAGAGGTAACTTTAAGGCCCTCCATTTCCACCTTCCACTCACCATCTAACCTCCATTATTGGAAAAATCCCTCTCCATAATATAAGCTATAAAACTCACCTATTTGGATTCTTTATAAATGTTTTCAAACATGTTATAAGGTGCCTATAAAAACCCTTGGACCTCTATTTTGCATATTTAGGGAAAAAATCCATGTATAGAGTCACTTGACATTAGAACATGTCTAAAAACTCTACTTGTCAATTCAACATCTCAAATGAGTCTATCTTGATCACAACCAATGTTATAATTCTAAAGAGGGATTCATCATGCTCCAGTTTCCCCACATGAAACCTCAACTTGCTATCAAGGACCACCTTAGGTGGTTATTTCTATGTACACATATAGTAAGGTGAAAATATGTATAATATGTATTGTAACTTGCCTTCAATGGGTTTTATATCCATTTAAAACCTCAAAATTCACTCTTTAACAATATTAATAGATTAAGACATCTCCTAACCCTTCACCTTTAGCATGATTTCGGCAAAATTCCTATAGGTGTGCATATGGGTTGTATGTAGGCAGGGGTATGGAATGGCCTCAAAAAAAATATAAACCATTTTCAACCTTCCAAATTCATGATTTTTATCAAGGAAGTATAAATTCAAGATGAATAACATCTATCTTAACACCAAAACTCTTGCAAACATCTGGACCAAGGCAGGCATGATGTCTAATGGTTGTTTGGTATAATGAATGAACTTGAAACAAAATTGCACTTCCCAAAGCATCCAAAAAAACTTTATTCAACTCATAATGACTTAAAAAATATGTAACACCTTCATTACTAATTCATGAATAAGCTAAAAAAACTCCATACATGTGACTACAAGTGAGAGGGAGTGAAGAGTTGACAATAGGGAATGACAAGATGAGAAGTTGACAAAAGCATGATATGGTGAAACCAAACATGAGAATATATGGTCATATGGACTTGAGACATATGGAACATAATTTTCCATTGACATGAAACCTCTCTAGAAGACCAACATTCTAGAACAAGGAAACAATGATTGAAACTTCACAATGATGACACCTTCCTACAACATGAGACAACTTGCCCATCAAAACACCATAAACATAAAAGTAGGTATGAAGATCATATAAGAAGGTATGAAAAAATTATATATAGGCAACATCATTAATTGGTTCATATGGATTTGACCAAAATGGATCAAAACCTATAGGGTACATGAAACAACAAGAACAAAAACATAGTTATCTTGTAAAGGATGATTCCTAAAGCCCAATTGATCAATACTTTCACTCTTTCTATGTAAATTAATATATCTTAATGTAATATCACATCCAAAATCATTTTCCCAGAAACCTCTTGAGATGTCTGTACTAAGCATAAACCTGAAGGTCACTTTTATATGTCTAGGAAAGCAAAGAAGGAGAAGAATGGTTTTGGATTAAAAATGGCACTTTCAGATCATGTGAAGCATTGATATGAGTGAGAGGAAGATTAAGAGTCCTTCCATGATATTTTTTCACCTATCACATTCCCCAATAGGTCATACAAGTGCCAAATGCTCTCTTTTTTAGTTTTTTTCTTGGGTTTCAGTTAAACAACCTACAAGATTATCATGCAACTAGCATCCCTAACATGTAAAATGACCTATTTGGTGTTTTAAGGTAAAATGACACTTAATAACCTTGGTAACCATGCCACTTGAATTTATGACCCTTAAAAGCCCACTAAATGACTCAAAATGACAAACAAACCTATTAGACCATGACTAAGGTTTAAAATGCATTAGATGACATTAAATGAACTATAATATAGCCTATGACAAAGTATTTGACCCTTAAACATCTAAAAAAACAATTTTTTACCTATAGGGGTCTAAATTTGACCTAAAAGTTAAATTTGGTCAACAATAGGTATGGGTTAAAAACCTTGGTGGTGGAATAGCAGGCAAAGCATGCAGGTTGTTAACTAGGTATTCGTGTAGTAAAGTGAATATTATTAAATAAATTAAAACTTAAGTGAGTATGATGGATGGCTGGAATATAATCTAAAGTGGTCAGGTCTTAGTCAAACAAAATCCAAAAGAGGGAAGGGTAGAGAAGAAAATAAGGTTCTATGATCTCAAGGGTAACTTCCTAGGTTAGTTCCTATTATAGATAAGTGTTCCCATAGCTAATGATTGATACTTTCAGCTATTTCACACTCATATATAAACATAGTTAGGGATTTATGGGAAATGGAATAGGAAACTTAATGGTCTCGACTAAATATTTCTCCTTTTAGAGTTGGTGTTGCACACCCTCAATGAGGAGATTATAGCTCAGGCCAAGAAGGTATCTAGGGTAGATATGACACAATCTTAAAATATTGTACTAGAGAGAAACAATTCCTACACACTTCAAAATATTAATATAATTTTAACTAATTAATCAAAATCAATGAAATCTACTAACTTTTAATAGATTTTGCACATCTAGAATTAACACGCATCAATGATAACAACTAGAATTATACATTGCTTTTGCATATTTTAAATTACTCAATTAATTTAACCAAGAAAACAAAACATCAATAACAAAGAGATGGAAGGAAATAACATTTATATAGTTTCATGAAAATCAAAACTAATTTCTTCTTATATTAATAAAACTTACAGCTTTTTGGAATGTGAAATTATGTGAATATATAGACTTGGGGAGGGATTGTCTCATCCTCTAAGTTCATTTAAAGTCATAGTTACATTACATAATTAGAACCTCAGTTATATTTTTAGCATCAAAATTGCATGTGTGAATTCTCATAGTTAATTATAGCTAAATTAAAATAAGTTGACATGTACAATGCAATGCAATGTGCGGATGCTTAAAAATACTTCAGGCAACTTTTATATTTATGCACTAAGTACACATAGACAATGAATACAATAATTAATACTATTTGCATGTGTAAATAAAATATTAGCCTTAAACTAAGGTGTTTTAGGTGATTACATGGCACTGATGGTTATTTGAGGCGTTGAAGTTGCATATTGTGTTGAATTGGAGCTTGAAGCATCAATTTTTTTTCTTTGCTTTTAACACTTGATGGTTCCTATTGCTAATGTCTTTTTGGTACTAAATAATGTCCATATTAATTAAATAATGTCTATGCACCCTATGGATTTATTTACTAAGCCTTGCATGACCATCCTAAGTATTCCTAAATTTAATTCTAAATAACTCTACCTTTGTAACCTTTTTCCTTGTAAAATCTAGCTTAGATTCTATTTCTTCCAATGCCATTCCTTGTAAGTTTTGCTTAGAGATTTTTAAAACCTATTGAAGGATCTAATAAAAATTTGACCTACTAATGAGTCTACATGTTAAATCCTTAGCCTATGAGACCTTTAGTTCATCCAAAATTTGCAAAATGAGATTTTCATGATTTGTGTATTTAGGCATTTTTGCCTCAGCTCCTATGATCCATTCTTTGGCTTCCTAAATCCTAATGATTGCCAAATTGAGGTAATTGGTAGCCTCTAATGGTGTCATTAGATTAAGGTGGCTATATGCCTTATTGTATGTATAGTAAGTTATTTCAAATTACTTTCATCTTGTTTCAAAGCATTAAACAATTTAGTAGTTTCAACTATATGAGGTGCCAACTCTACACTCATTACATAAATACCTTCCAGGATATTTTACAATCTAGATGTGGAATTTTGCACATTTATCTCTATCTGTATGGGAACATGCATAATTTTTTTTTGTTACCTTATTTGTTCTATTTCTTACTCTAGTTATTTTATCACCATTTTAGTTCTTTCATGAAATTCAAGTAGGGCATCCTTTTTTGTCTCAAAAATAGGAATTAAAGCCTTTTATGTAGGGGGACTACCCCAATTTCATGTTCTTATTTTTTTACAAGGTAACACCTTTCATCTTTCTTCCAATATGACTTATCTTCCAGTCTCATATTCCAGTTTACTTTTCCTCACTCTTTGTATACTTTATGTAGATTTTTTAAATATATAACTTACTATGGGAAACTCCATGATTGTAAGATCAGGCCTTTGAGAAGCCTCTAACTGCATATTTCTTACCCATTGTGTTATATATATGGGTATAATTTCTTGAACAATCTCACCCAACAACTCTCCTAATGTATTTTTTCAAAGCTTCTTCTAGTAAGGGATCAGGAAGTGAAGGCTAAATTATTTTAGACTGGTCCATTTCATCATAGTAAGGTAGTTGGTGGAATATATACATTGGTTTCTTCTTCTTAATATTATTTATTGTTATCACAATATTATCTTAATATTAATTTGGAGGAGGCACTAGTAAACCCAACTGAGTGGATGAAACATGTAGTTGAGGGCTTACTACTACTCCCCTAGCCTTCTTGGTTACATTTTATTAGTCTTAGGGGATGATGTGGTAGTTGTAACTATAGTATAAATAGAGGGAATGGATGTTACCAACAAAACTATAGGAGTGGGAATTGATGGGAAAATGGGGACAAAAGAAGTAGTAGAAACATTCTCTACCTTTGATGTAAGCAATGATGGTGGAACACTATGTTGAGAGGTATCTACTTATAATTTTAGTGTTACGAGGGGAGGCAAAACACTATGATTTAAGGGAATAGATTGAAATGTACTAACTGACATAAGGGAAATGAAAGACAAAATAAGAGTGGAAGAGATTAAAGGTGTTACAGCCTCACTTGATTGCTCACCACATAGTGGTGATTTAACTTTGGTATCTTGGAGGCTAAAGACTTTTGTTATTTAAAACTCCTCTTTCTCATATATATATTCTAACTTTGGTGTTTTTTTTAAAGCTAAGGGTGCTTTTGTTGACACTTATTCAATAGTTGGGATCTTTAGAGGGTCTTGTGACCTTGGCTTCCTCCTATAATAGAGAGTAACATTTTCCTTCTGTGGGAAGATCCTGGGGTTGGAGTGGTCAAGACATCCACACTTTCAATATCTTGGGATGATGTGGTAGCACAATGGGCCTAAACCTCATCATCTAAGGATTCGAGTCAAATAGGATTATCCTGAGCTTTCCCAATTGAATCTTTAGGCACACTAGGATCTTTCTTGACTATTTTAAATATTAAGGGTGTTGGTTATGAAGGCTCACCTTGATCCACTAGTGCCTAGGGAGGACTAATAATCCAAACATCTAAAGCATCCCATTTATATGGTGGTGGATATCTAAGCATCACATCCATAATTTACATAGAGGGTTCCCTTTAGATAATTTTTAGAAGATCCTCATTCAACCCTGCTACCTTTGCCCTTTACAAAACTTGGGCATCATCCTGAACATTTAAAAATAATAAATCATGATCATAGGTATCATGGTGGTATGGAATTCCAAGGTATATGATGTGCCTCTCGACGTGACCATGGGGATCCCAGTCTCTATGAGTCAAAGTAGCCCATGATTAGTATTCCCTAATTTTGTTGGCCTCACCAAAGTGTCTTTGAATGGTGTAGGCCATGTGGCTAATCATCAAGTGAGACATAGAACATATTATTATTTTTCTTTCTTAAATATTAATATATGTTATACCATAATTTATAATCTATTTCTTATATTACCAACTTGTTTGGAATGTCTTTGGGAAAGAATAGGGAGTAATATTATCACTAGACACCATAATCAGAAAGTAATCAAGATACATCTAGTAATCCCCTCTAGGAATCAATGTGTTGGCTATAGTTTTGGAAATCATAGGTAAAGGGGATTCATGAATAACTTATCAAATTTGAGGATACATATTATTAACAATGTGAGTGATATTCTTGGTGTAAGCATGTATGTCATAAATGAAAAGTAGTCACATATATGATTTTTTATATAATTTAGAGCTAGAATCCAAAGTGACCCATTATGAATATATACTACTCTAATTATGGCATCTAAGAGGTATGACATCATGTAAAAATGACCACCAAAAGACCTTTTTTCTTGGCGTAAATTTTTTTCTTGTAGTCTTAAGTTGATTACTTCTCCTATGGAAAATCTCAACTTTAAGGTCATGAGCAGGGCTAACAATGGAACCCATTCTAAGTGAAGGAAATGGATGATTAGGAAACCATACAACCTATTCAATAGGGCCATCCTAATGTAGATCCCCATTTGGAACTTAGTTATGGTCATGAGGTCATTTTCATTTGAAGTAATGATCTCCCCAAGGATGACCCATTTGGTCAATTCTTATCAATTAAATTTCCC